>CM051263.1:44542082-44894582 GCA_027921565.1 Artemia sinica | reverse complement strand
ATTGAAGAATTAAATAAGCCTTGTATCGTTGTTTCCTTTCTCAAAACAAACTTGAAGACATCTCTGTTTTAGATTTCCCAATGGGAATTCTATGTATATGAAACCAACATGAAAATAATGTCGTTTTATTAAAATCAATATTTGTGCAGTAATATTAGTGTATCTATTTAAAATTATCTTGTAGGGTAACATTAACCCTAAAATGCACCTAGTCGTGTTGTTTATTATGTATTATGACGACTTGTTTTAAAGAGCGTGTGATTCTGCCTCGTTATTTTTATTACAGGAAGTGGATCGAAATATTGGAAATCGATCATTACAATGCATAATCCAGTGCAGATACAACCTAGTAGCATCTATTTTCATCATACCTCAACCAACGAAGAGTACTCACCATAGACTCCAGGCAATTTTCATCCCAGATTGTTTATGAAAATTATAGTTACCTTTGATCGTTGTTTCCTCGACCACGAACCATATTACGTATCAGGTAACACTATATTTGAATCTCAGTATCCAGTGCATTATCGAACTATATAATCACATAAGTCCTGGGAACCCAATCGACCAGTACAAGATATAAGTACATAAATATCAACCTTGATAATCCTTATGGACCCATGTACCATACGACTGTATAAGTATGATATTTGATGATCCCAAAAATTACTTATGTGTCGCAGATTCACGCGTCGAATCCCTTTCGATCATTCCTCGGAATCCATCCTATCACCTCTATCAAATGCGAAAAGTTAATATCTCTGTTATCCCATAAATGTTAAGAGATAATTTCTAAAAAATGGACCTGGAAACCAACCATTGAATTACAGAAACCAAAATTAACCCCAGTGACTAGCCCGTCAGTGACAATATACCCCTCCCACGAGTTAACAACAATATGTTGAAGGAGTCACTAAAGTTTGATGTCGACCCATTCCAAATCCAAGCGTCAATTTCCCAGTGATTAACCAAGGAATCACCGCAAAAGTTAATAGACGCTAGCCACAAACGAACAATTTTATAAGGGAACTGTAATCTCTAAAAATGACAATGAACAATTTTATACGAGAATTACATTCTCTACGTGCTTTATAATATCCCAAGAATGATATGCTGAGAAGAAAATGAACGCAGTCCCAGTGTTCAACCCCTTAATGATAAGGCACCCTATGAACTATCCAAAAACAGCAGGTGAGAATGAACTCTGATATCAAAATTCCACACACCTGTATCTGGAAGTATCATTTCTCGTTTGACAATTGGAGAAGCAAGATGAACATAACCATGCTCGAACTGTTCGGTGAAGAAACTATATCGTAAGTGTTTTAAAAATTTTCCCAAGACGAAAGGAGTGAAGGACCATAATTTACCACAGAAGGATTTAGTACGCTAAAAATACATGAATGGTGATGAAATAGATGTGAATTTACGTATGTTACATTTTAATAACTTTGATAACTTAAAAATTCCAATATTCTATCAGTAATGTTACATAGCAAACAGTCCCAGTGAAAGTGTTCTAATGTTCACCGATGAACGTGGTAAACATAATATTGTGTGTTTTAAATCGTTCTTATATTTAGTGTTAGATGTTCAGATTGAGTTATGTGTAGTATTGTCGTACTATTCATTTAATTTAGCGTAGATAGGAAGCAGTGTGCCATATAGTCAGCAAAATCAAAAAAAACTCTTATGTAAAGGTAGAATAGCCCCAACCTTGTTGAAAATGTAAAAGTCATCAGTGTTAGATGTAGAAAAAGAAAAAAAAATCTTTAGTATAGTAGCTAGACTATAGCTATACATAATCTTAGTCCAGTAGATGAACTTTAGATAGGGATGTATAATAAAATAAGAAAAGTAATAGAGAAAATTTTTAGCACTCCTGATTAAGCTAAAATAAAAATATAAAATAATACAATGTGAATCAAAATCATGTATAATAAATAGTTAATAAATAGCGAATAGTTCAAAAGCCCAAGGGCAAGCAAGTCCTAATGACGGGACGTCATTAAATATTGGGAAGGGTAATATGCACCGTGAGTAAAATGTGATATATTTAAAAAACAAAAAAATAAAATCTTTTTCTTTCTAAAGATAATTCCGACTACCTCTAATTAAGTTTAAATCTAGTTTCAAAAAAAGAAAAGTTCTTAATCAGCAAAAGGAGAAATTGCCTTTTAGCCCCAGCCAAAGAACGACGCTATTCAGTTTTGAATTTCGCTAAGATAGTTGGTAATAAAAAAGATGCTAGACACAATGTTTCTCAGGAAGTTTAAATTATAAGAGCGGTGTGAACGTCAAAATCATCGAAGTATTTAAAACAAATCATTGGATAGATAGTTCGCAAAATGTAGTGAGTTTGCGAACATAATTACAAAATAGCGGCCCCCTCCACAGGAATTGGGCCAATCGTGAGAAAGCTAGTAGAACGCAGGAGCGATATTTTTGTGATATAGTAAAAAAAAAACTGTTTTTCGTTTCAATAATGGATTGTCTCTATTGCCATCAACATTATTTTTGAGAGCCATTTTAATCCTTGCCTCCGTCGTTGTCAGTAGAAGTGAAGCACTATTGTACACCTAATGTAAGTCTCAATAAACTATTACTTTTCTATTTGTGTTTTGCTTTATTTTATATGTCTGTATCTAATCTCACAGCAGGTAATTAGTTCGTATGTCTCCAATGGTAGCGCACCCAGGGATCTGATTTCTACATAATATTAGAGGTAATTGATTTCCTCAAGGAAAAGAGGTTACATTTATATAGCTACATATTTTGTTTTCTCCCGTTCAGCGAGTGGCACGGTCACCCATTTATCTATTCCCCCCATTGCAGCCGGTGCAGCCCTTAACGGCACGAGATAAGCTATAACGGCTTGGACGATGCGACCGTAAAATTCCCCGGCGGAACCTTTGATTTTCTTATCATTTTTATAGCTTGCTTAACCTATCACTTGACCTAAGAAAAATTCACCCGGCGGATATGGCGCAATCCTTAACGCCACAGACGGCACGGTCTTTAGCGCTATAAGTGGCGCTATCGGAGAACTTATAAGGTGTAAGTTCACAGCTTTAAAGCATAATATTAAATTTGACGCGGTCAATCTTTATTACCACAATTAAAGGCCAGTCTAATTTTTTTTATCGCTACAGGTGTGGGTGAAAAGGATGAGTACTTCAAGTTGTAAAATTGGTTTAGGATGGACATTAAGAAAGTAACTTGTTTTGAAAGATATAAAAAAGCCTTTTGAAAGTATTGCTTGGTGTTAGGGTATTCAAAAAGCCATAAAGTAAAGTTGTGGGTTAAAAGGATGAGTACTTTAAGTTGTAAAATTGGTTTAGGAGGGACATTAAGAAAGAATTTGTTCTGAAAAGATATATAAAAGCCTTTTGAAAGTATTGCTTGGTGATGGGGTATTCAAATACCCATAAAGTAAAGTTGTGGGTGAAAAGGATTAGTACTTCAAGTTGTAAAATTGGTTTAGGAGGGACATTAAGAAAGGAACTTGTTCTGAAAAGATATATAAAAGCCTTTTGAAAGTATTGCTTGGTGATGGGGTATTCAAAAAGCCATAAAGGAAAATTGTGGGTGAAAAGGATGAGTACTTCAAGTTGTAAAATTGGTTTAGGATGGACATTAAGAAAGGAACTTGTTATGAAAGGTATAAAAAAGCCTTTTGAAAGTGTTACTTGGTGTTAGGGTATTCAAAAAGCCATAAAGTAAAGTTGTGGGTTAAAAGATTGAGTACTTCAAGTTGTAAAATTGGTTTAGGAGGGATATTAAGAAAGGAACTTGTTCTGAAAAGATATATAGAAGCCTTTTGAAAGTATTGCTTGGTGACGGGGTATTCAAAAAGCCATAAAGGAAACTTGTGGGTGAAAAGGATGAGTACTTCAAGTTGTAAAATTGGTTTAGGAGGAACATTAAGAAAAAAACCTGTTCTGAAAAGATATAAAAAAGCCTTTTGAAAGTATTGCTTGGTATTCGGGTATTCAAAAAGTCATAAAGTAAAGTTATGGGTGAAAAGGATGAGTACTTCAAATTGTAAAATTGGTTTAGGAGGGACATTAAGAAAGGAACTTGTTATGAAAGGTATAAAAAAGCCTTTTGAAAGTGTTACTTGGTGTTAGGGTATACAAAAAGCCATAAAGTAAAGTTGTGGGTGAAAAGATTGAGTACTTCAAGTTGTAAAATTGGTTTAGGAGGGACATTAAGAAAGGAACTTGTTCTGAAAAGATATATAGAAGCCTTTTGAAAGTATTGCTTGGTGACGGGGTATTCAAAAAGCCATACAGGAAACTTGTTGGTGAAAAAGATGAGTACTTCAAGTTGTAAAATTGGTTTAGGAGGGACATTAAGAAAAAAACTTGTTCTGATAAGATATAAAAAAAGCCTTTTGAAAGTATTGCTTGGTGTTGGGGTATTCAAAAAGCCATAAAGTAAAGTTATGGGTGAAAAGAATGAGTACTTCAAATTGTAAAATTGGTTTAGGATGGACATTAAGAAAAGAACTTGTTCTGAAAAGATATAAAAAAGCCTGCTATAACTAAACTAAACTTCAACTCTAACTAAAACTCTATGCTAAAAGTCTAAGCTAAGACTCTAGGCTAAAACTCTAATCTAAAACTCTTAACTAAAACTAAACTAAACTAGAACTCTAACTAAAACTCTAAGCTAAGACTCTAAGCTAAAACTCCAAACTCTAAAAGTCTTAACTATAACTAAACTAAACTTCAACTCTAACTAAAACTCTAAGCTAAGACTCTAGGCTAAAACTCTATGCTAAAACTCTTAACTAAAACTAAACTAAACTAGAACTCTAACTAAAACCTAAACTTCAACTCTAACTAAAACTCTAAGCTAAGACTCTAGGCTAAAACTCTAAACTCTTAACTAAAACAAAACTATACTAGAACTCTAACTAAAACTCTAGGCTAAGACTCTAAGCTAAAACTCTAAGCTAAAACTCTTAACTATAAATAAACTAAACTTCAACTCTAACTAAAACTCTAATCTAAGACTCTAGGCTAAAACTCTAAACTCTTAACTGTAACTAAACTAAACTTCAACTCTAACTAAAACTCTAAGCTAAGACTCTAGGCGAAAACTCTAAGCTAAAACTCTTAACTATAACTAAACTAAACTTCAACTCTAACTAAAACTCTAAGTTAAGACTCTAGGCTAAAACTCTTAACTAAAACTAAACTAAACTAAACTAGAACTCTAACTAAAACTCTAGGCTAAGACTCTAACTAAAATTCTAAGCTAAGACTCTAGGCTAAAACTCTAAACTCTTAACTAAAACTAAACTAAACTATAACTCTAACTAAAACTCTAAGCTAAGGCTCTAAGCTAAAACTCTAAACTCTTAACTATAACTAAACTAAACTTCAACTCTAACCTAAGACTCTAGGCTAAAACTCTAAGCTAAAGCTCTTAACTAAAACTAAACTAAGCTTCAACTCTAACTAAAACTCTAAGCTAAGACTCTAGGCTAAAACTCTAAACTAAAACTAAAATAAACTAGAATCCTAACTAAAACTCTAAGCTAAGACTCTAACTAAAACTCTAAGCTAAGACACTAGGCTAAAACTCTAAACTCTTAACTAAAACTAAACTAAACTAGAACTCTAACTAAAACTCTAAGCTAAGACTCTAAGCTAAAACTCTAAACTCTTAACTATAACTAAACTAAACTTCAACTCTAACTAAAACTCTAAACTCAGACTCTAGGCTAAAACTCTAAACTCTTAACTATAACTAAACTAAACTTCAACTCTAACTAAAACTCTAAGCTAAGACTCTAAGCTAAAACTCTTAACTAAAACTAAACTAAACTAGAACTCTAACTAAAACTCTAAGCTAAGACTCTAAGCTAAAACTCTAAACTCTTAACTAAAACTAAAGTAATCTAAAACTCTAACTAAAACTCTAAGCTAAGACTCTAAGCTAAAACTCTAAACTCTTAACTATAACTAAACTAAACTTCAACTCTAAGTATGGCAGAAATATGAATGGTCAATATAATCATCAAACAACCATCCAATAACCAGATGTCTACATCCAATTTGTTGTTGAACTGGATGTAGACATCCAAAGAAAACAAGAAACAAATTGACCAACACACATAACCATCAAACATCCATCCAATAACCAGATGTCTACATCCAAGTTGTTGTTGAACTTATGACTACATCCAAAGAAAACAACAAACACATTGACCAACACTCATAACCATCAAAAAACCATCCAATAACCAGATGTCTACATCCAGCAATTGTTGTTGACATCCAAGAAACATCCAGCAATTGTTGTTGACATCCAAGAAACATCCAGCAATTGTTGTTGACATTTCAAGAAACATCCAGCAATTGTTGATGACATCCAAGAAACATCCAGCAATTGTTGCTGACATCCAAGAAACATCCAGCAATTGTTGTTGACATCCAAGAAACATCCAGCAATTGTTCTTGACATCCAAGAAAAATCCAGCAATTGTTGTTGGTCTTATGTTGACATCCAAGAAAACTAAAAACAAATTGAACAACACTCATAACTATCAAACAACCAACCAATAACCAGAACAGATATCTACATCATATAACCATCAAACAGAACAAAACCATTAAAAAACATCCTCAGTGAGAAAAACCAAAAAAAACATGCATAAATTATGTAGGCTCTGGAGTAGTGACCCTCTCCCTGCTTATGAGCCAATGGATTCAATGCGTGATTTTTTAACAGGAAAGTATCTGGAAACTATCATAGGAATGAAGGTGGGGGTGTTAGAGAGTACTAGAGGACAGTAATAGTGTGGTACAGGTTGGGAATTGAGATGGTGTAATACGGAGGGCTGGGTTGCGAAAACATGAACAAACGGATTTAATATATGATTTTTAGCAGGGAAATAACTGAGAATATGTTAGATATGAGGATGGGGGGTCATAGTTTGCCAGGGGC
The DNA here is from genome assembly GCA_027921565.1 of Artemia sinica. Lineage (NCBI taxonomy): Eukaryota > Metazoa > Arthropoda > Branchiopoda > Anostraca > Artemiidae > Artemia > Artemia sinica. Next base: position 44,887,622 of record CM051263.1, on the reverse strand, counting down.
GACAGTAATAGTGAGGCATAGGATGTGAATTGTTGGAAAATAATGGCAATAAAAAATATGTCCATTAAGGGTATTCAAGCGTTAGAAAAATGCATAAATAACGATGACGAGTGTCACAGGGTGTCACCAAATCACAGTTTTTTATAAAACCAGCAGAAATAAGTAGTAGGCTCGTTCAAGAAGTGTTTTTTAAATACTCTGCGGCGTGAATTGCATTTGAGTAACACGTTCTAGCAACGAAATTTCGAGTTCCCGCTGTTCAAGTAAAAAGAACACTTTTTAATTTAAACTTCAGAAGCTTATTTTCCTAGCGAATGGGTTGAAAAATTCTTAGGGGGTGAGGGCTGGTGCCATTTGGATGATGGAGGGCGGTGTGTGTAATGCTATGGCGATGTGGAGTGTTTTGAGGGTTGCTATGATAAGTTTGGTTTGCAAAAACTTGAATCATCAGATTGACGCATAACTTTTAACAAGAAATGTCTTGAAGAATCGTCTTGGAGGCTATGATATGTTGTCAGGGGGAAGGGGGGCAGTCAGGTAATGTCATTGTGGGGTGAACTACAGCTTTAAAACTAAGGTGGAGGCATTAAGGAATATTTTCCATGGAGGAGGTGAAAATCTAACAAGTTCGCAATGAAATGGATATTTTCATTAAAAAGTTCTCAAAGTATCTTAACAGAAGTTAACTTTATCTCTAATAACAACCCTCCCCCCTCTGGAATTGTCTGCTAGAACCCTCACCTTTCTTTAGTTCATGTATGTTTTTGTTTATGTTTTATCCTTTATAAGCCCATTCACGTTTTTTTTTTCATTGCTGAGTTTTAAGTGCTTTTTCTATGATTTCATGACTTTATAACGTTTTGTATCCTTTATAGACCCTTTCATGTTTTGTTTTTTATTTGTTGAATGTTAAGTGTTTTCCTGTGTTTTCATGATTTTATAGCATTTTTCATAATAATTTTTTATTTACAAAGGTCTCTGTCTTTTTAGATTCCTTGTTCCAGGACAATTCTTCAATACGTGAATATTTACACAATTTAAGTACCTTTTACCTGCATTACTTAACCAGCAGGGAATACAAAATTCATGCATTTTCTAGCAATCGATTTTCCCCCTTTGCGTGTCAATTATTGCAGGTGAATGAAACATGTCATTCTAGAAAGCGGAACATTGGGAATTTCACTCACACGCAATAGTTTAAATTTAGAATATTAAGAGTAGGACAATATATTAGGAATGACTTGTTCGTTCTCTTGGTTAAGGCACAGTTCTAATGGAAGAAAATTGACCTTTCAAGTCCTGGTGGGGTCAAGAACTAAGGAAAAAGAATGAAAGAAAAAAAAGCATTGTATGTTTTGGGCGAAAAACTAAAATGTCAAAATGGGTATTATGTGACACTGATGCACAATCATTACGTAAGGTGTAAGCTGTCGTTAAGTTATAAGCGGGGATTCACCCATGGGTTATTTACGCAGGGTTACAAAAAATTGCGTCATGCAGATTAGACCTGACTGTTTGAAACGGGTTAAGTCCTGTGACGTCATTGGAGTCCAGAGGGCTGTATCTTGGGAGTCTTACTTAGGTGTGAGGGGCTTTAGCGTTTGGTAGCTCCATGTATCTAATGTGCTATAAATGGCTTCTGCCACCCGGGAAGGCATTTTTGGACATGATTTCGTACAAGCGTCTAGACATGTAGAGGAGAATTTGCATAGAAACAAGGGTTAGAATTGGCTAGTATTAGCATTTATTTTCAAATATATTCTAAGCAACAACTATAACCAACAACTATCAAATATAACCAACAAACATCATCCAAAAAACATAACCAATAAATATTAATCATAACCAACATAACCAACAAATAATCCAACAATCATAACCATCAAACAACATAATCCTCAAACATAACCAACATCAAACAATCATATCCAGCAATCAAACCAACAAACATAATCAATAAACATAACCAACAAACAACAATCACTTCCAAAAAAACAAAACCAACAAACATAACCAACAAACAACATCCGGTAATCATATCCACCAAACCACATAACCATCAAACATGACCAGCAAACATAATAAACAACCAACAATCATAACCAACAAACAAGATCCAGCAATCATAACCGAGGAACCACATAACCATCAAACATAACCAACAAATATAACCAATAATCAGCAAACATAACCATCAAATATAACCATCAACAAACATAACCGACAAATATAACCAACAAACAACAACCATCACTCACATGCAACAAAACATAACCAATAAACATAATCAAGAAACAGCAATCATAACCAACAAACATAACCATCAACGAACATAACCAACAAACATAACCAACAAACAACAACCAATAATCACATCCAACAACACATAACCAACAACATAATCAAGAAACAACAATTATAACCAACAAAAATAACCATCAACCAACAGACAACAAACATAACCATCAAACAACAAACAACAAACATAGCCAACAAAAAACATAACCAACGACCAACAAACACATCCAATAAACATATCCAACAAACATAACCATCAACAAACATAACCAACAAACATAACCAACAATCACATCTAACAAAACATAACCAACAAACATAATCAAGAAACAACAATCATAACCAACAAATGTAATCACCAACAAACAAAACCATCAAACATAACCAACGACAAACAAACATACTCAACATTCACATTCAAAAAATATATGTTAATTCCCTGAGTTAATTTCCCTATGGGTGTCATAGAAAGCCGTGGCGGGATACTACTTTCGCTCTTTACTTCCCTTAGAAAAATTGTTTTTTTTTAAATGGATCTACTAAGCTTTAAACTTTTGGTTTTCTTTTTTAAGGTTTTTAATTGTTATAAACCTTTGTTGAAATACATACAAATATTTTTGGCAATTACCAGACGTCGGGTCCGGTCCGAAGTCTGATTTATAACAACGATGTCTTCTAAGCTTCTAACTTTTTGTTTTCTTTTTAAGATTGTTGAATTGCTGCGATCCCTTGTTAAAATATATACAAATATTTCTAACAACGATATCTACTAAGGTTCAAAATTTGGTTGTCTTTCTTAAGGTTGTTGAATAAAATATAAACAAATATTTTTGCAATTACCAGTTTTTTTGCTCTTTACGCAACTTAATGTCTTTTGATACAGTATCTTTTCAAAGATATTTGATTATTAAAGCGAGTCCAATTTTAACAACGACTTCAACTAAGCTTCAAACTTTTGGTTTTATTTTTTAAGGTTTTTGAATTGTTGTAATCCCTTGTCAGAATATCGGATAATCATTTATAATAATATCAAATGTTCGTATTTTGGGCCTTCCAGCTGACATAATATAACTCATTGCCTTCAAACCTGTAAGATTAATCAAGTAGCGAGTTGATTTTTTCAAAGAAAAAACCAACTAATTTAAAATTTTTCAGGTATTTTTCTAATTTGAATTAAAACATTAAAATTATTGCTCAGGCACCTTAAATATTTTTGTAGTTTTCTTAATAGCTTTAGCGATTCTGAACTGGACTTGAAAAAATTGTCAACATCTTTTTATATCTTAAAAAGACATTACTTATCATAGGCAGCGCAACAGTGCTACCTAAGTAAAGAACGATGTTGGCACAATGTATTATGTATTATTTTTGGTGTGTTTCTTTGGACTAGGGCACTTCGTATCAAAAGAGCTGTCGTAAAAACTTCAAAAACGGCTCATTGGATTGGGAATTGGAAGAATGTGTGCCCTTTTAATGGTCGAAAGTGATTGGAAGGCAACTAACACCTCTTCCACGTCCACTATTTCCCCAAACACATCCAATTAATATTTTGAGATGGCCATTTTGTTCAACATAGTTGAAAGTTCTGTAAATTAGGTCTTTAAGAATGAAAGCCCCCCCCCTAGCCCTCGGGGCAAGAGTTGTAGGTTATAGCCTGGGGGTATAAAAGGTTCTTATAGAAAGTGTTGTCGTAGAAAATTAAAAAAGGGGCTCATTTGAATGAAAGTTGAAATGGCTAGTGTCCTTTTTAATAGCTGAAAATAATTGAAGGACAACTAACCCCCCTCTCACGCCCACTATTTCCCCAGACGCATGCAATCAAAATTTTGAGCTATCCATTTTGTTCAACTTAGTTTAAACTTATGGAAATTTGGTCTCTGAGCATGATAACCCCCTCAGTGCCCTCAGGGCAAGGATAGTAAGTTATTCCCTGGGGGCATATAAGGTTTTTATAGAAAGCGTTGTCGAAGAAACTTCGAAAAGGGTTCATTTGATTGGGAATTAATAGGGCTAGTGCCATTTTTAATAGTAGAAAGTGATTGGAAGGTAACTAACCCCCTCTTACGCCCACCATTACTTAAACACATCCAATCAAAGTTTTTAGATAGCCATTTTGTTTAACGTAGTTGAAAGTTCCGGAAAGTTGGTCTTTGAGGATGAACCCTCACCCCTCAGCCCTCAGGGGAAGTGTTGTTAGTTATGCCCTGGGGGCATATAAGACTTTCATAGAAAGGGTTGTGGGTAGAAAGTTCAAAAAGATTCGATTGGAAGGGCTTGGAAGGCAATTGAAAGGGCTGGTGCCCTTTTTAATAGCAGAAAGTGATTGGAGGGTCACTAACCCCTGTCTCACGCCTACAATTTCCCTAAATACAGCCAATCAAAATTTGTAGATAGCCATTTTTCCAACGTAGTTGAAATTTCTAGAAATTAGGTCTTGGAGGATGAGCCCCCTCTCCCAAAGCCCTCAGGGTAAGAATTGTAAGTCATGCCCTGGGGTTATATAATGTTCTTATAAAAATTATTGTCGTAGAAACTTCAAAAAGGGCTCATTTGATTAGATGTTGAAAGGGCTAGTGCCATTTTTAATACATCCAATCAAAATGTATTTTCCCCTAATGCATCCAATCAAAATTTTGAGATAGCCATTTTGATCAACGTTGTTGAAAGTTCTGGAAATTAGATCTTTGAGGATGACACCCCCGCCCCCCACAACCCTCAGGGCAAAGGTCACAGCCTTGGGGCATATAGGGTTTATATAGAAAGTGTTGTCGAAGAAACTCCAAAAAGGGCTCATTGGGTTGGAAATTGAAAGGGCTAGTGCCTTTTTTAACAATCAAAAGTGATTGGAGGGCAACTAACCGCCCTCTCACGTCCACCATTTCTACGAACAAACTCAATCAAAATTTTGAGAGAGCCATTTTGTTCAACGTAGTTGAAAGGTCCGGAAATTAGGTCTTTGAGGATGACAAACCCCCCACGGCCCTCAGGGCAAAGGTTGTAAGTTATGCCTTGGGGGGGGCATATAAGGTTTCTATAGAAAGTATTTATGTAGAAACTTCAAAAAGGGCTCATGCAATTGAGAATTGAGGCTCAATTCTCAATTGAGAATTAATAGTCCAAAGCGATCAGAGGGAGAATGCCCGCCCCCTTTCGCCCATCATTTCCCCAAAACACTTCCGATCAACATTTTGATATGTCCATTTTATTGAGCGTAGTTGAATGGTATGGAAATTATGTTTTGTGCATAACAACCCCCACAGCCCTCAGGGCTAAGGTTTTAAGTTTTTCCCTGGGGCATATAATATTTTTATACATAGCATTGTCGTGAAAACGTCAAAAAAGGGCTCATTCGAATGGAAATTGAGATAACTAGTGCCTTTTTTATTAGTCGAAAATGATCAGAGGACAAATCCTCCCCCCCCCTGCCCGCCCATCATTTCTCCGAACACTTCAAATGAAAATTTTGAGATAGATTTTTTGTTAAGCATATCAGAAAGACCTGAAAAAATCCCCCCAGCGCTCAGGGCAAGGGTTGTAAGTTATGCCCTGGGGACATATAAGGTTTTTACAGACAACGTGGTCATACAAACTTCGTAGTGGGTTCATTGGATTGGTAATCAGACGCTCTAGGGCTCTTTTTAAGAGTCAAAGTAATCGGAGGGCAGTTACCCGCCCCCTTCACACACATACGTCGTATTGTCCTGAAATGTATCTAATTGATGAAATACATCAGAGAGGAGCTATGGAGAATTATGGCTGAAGACGGTGGGCCACAGGGCGTCATTGAGGTACTCCGAAGTGCTTATAGGGACACTGAGACTTGCGTCCATGTTTCTGCACGCAAGTCTCAGGAGTGTTCAATGACACTCCTAAGTTTCCAGTGGAGTTTGGGGTAAAGCAGGGATTCTCTCTTTCGCCTATGTTATTCAACTACGCGACAGACTGGATCATGAATAGTGTAATGAGAAACCACAGTGGAATAGTCTTTGGACAGAAAGCTAGTTTCCTCCAGTCCCTGACAGATCTGGACTTCGCAGACGACATTGCTGAGCTGGAAACTACCGCCGACAGTTTACAAGGCATGATCAACAATACCTCTGTGGTCTCAAAGCGCATCAGACTGGTTATCAGCGGCACAAAAACTAAAGTATTGGCTCTTAACCAACCTGCTCCTTGCCAGATTACTCTCGGCAGTGAGCCAATTGAAAATGTCAAGGAATCCAAGTATCTTGGCTCTATCATAACATCAGATGGCGGAGCTGAGAGGGATATCTCTGCCAGCATAGCAAAAGCCTAGGGAATCTTTAGTAGTCTGAAAAAAGCACTATGGAAAAGACGGGAGATCTAAACCAAAACAGAACTCAGAATCTATGTTGCAACTGTTCAAGCAGTACTACTGTATGCTTACGAGACATGGCCGATCAAGGCTGAAGACGCGAGAACTTTGGACGTGTTCGACCACTGCTGCCTTCGTTACATCCTCCACATCAAGAGATGGGACAGGATTTCCATAGTGAAGTAAGGAGTCGCTGTGGCCAATCAGAAGAGCTATCGCTTAACATTAAAAGACGTTGCCTGAAGCTGCTCGGCCACACATTGCGCCGTCCCGAATGCCCGATAAGTCGAGACGTCCTTGTGTGCAAACCAGCCACGCCCTGGAAACGTAAATCAGGGTGACAAAGGAAGAACCCATGGCAAAAATTCTAGGAGGACCTGGAACCCGTTGGGGAGGATTAAGGAGACACGGTCGGAGATGGGACAAGGGCAGGCTGAATATAGCCGGAGAAGCTGCAGCCGACGGGTCCAAGTGGTCGTCGGAAGTCATCCCAAGATCATTGGGTGCCGGGCAGCACAGTTTATCGTCTGGTTCCCGCCAAAAGTAAAGTAAGTAAGTAAGAAATGCATCTAATATAAACTTCGAGATAGCCATTCTATTCAAAATAGTCTAAATATAACAAGGATTTTGGGGTTGAAACCAACCCCAAAGATTAGAGGCAAGTGTTGTAAGTTATGTCCAGGGGGTATCTAAGGTTTTCATGGAAGGGGCGGTTCTTTAGTTTTAGAAGAGGTTAAGTCTTTCTCCCTGAACTAGACTATGCAATATAAAACGAAGAGAAATTAATCAAAAAAAACTGTTTGCTCAAAATAAGTTTTTTTTTAAGAAATTAAAGAACTCGATTAAACCAAAAATAGAACCAAATAATCTACCAAGCATGCAACTACCACAAACCAGTTTAAATAAATAAATAAAACCCGAAACAAACAGAAATTAAAATATTAAACCGAGTCAAACTCAAAACGAACAGAAATTAATATGAGTAGGGTTCTAAACCCCACGCTTTCAAAATACCATAATATTATTTGGGCTTTACTGAATACAAATCTTTTAAATGTTTTCACATTCATAACTTTAAGAAATAAAAAATTAATTGAGATTTTAAGGAATAAATATCAGCATATTTATATTAAACTGACAATGCACATTTTTTCAGTAAATTCATTGGAATTTACTATGTCAATATAAATGAGTAGGGTTCTAAACCGAATGCTTTCTAAAAGCCAAAATATAATTAATGCTCTACTGAAAAAAAATTGAAATTAATTTACTGAAAAAAATGTGTATTGTCAGTTTGATATACATATGCGGATATTTATTAGTTAAAATCTTAATTAAATTTTGATTTCTTAAAGTTGAAAAATTGAAAACATTTAAAAGAACTTTTTTTACAATTTAACAAGAATTTTTTTTTAATTTTTTAACAGCTTTTTAAAGAATTTTTACAACTTTTTAGAGATTTTTTTATAATTTTTTCGCAATTTAATGTCTTTTCGTATTGCCCTGTTCAAAGATATTTGCTTGTTATAGCGAGTCCAATTTCTAACAACGATTTCTACTAAGCTATAACTTTTGGTTTTCTTTTTTATAGCTTTTTAATTGTTGTAAATCCTTGTCAAAATACAACTATCGCTCACTTATAAACATAATATATATATATATATATATATATATATATATATATATATATATATATATATATATATATATATATATATATATATATATATATATACTTCCAAATCAGTAACAAATGGTTATTTTTTTCCGCTAGACAGTTGTATGGCACCGACCAAGAGTGCTTTCGAGTATCTCTTATCCACTTAAAATTATTTTCCCCGGATGTAATTTTGTTTTTATTGGTAGATTATATTTTACAACATAGATTGGATAATGCTTTATGTTTTGGCGCAAAGTGAGGAACTATTAGCTTCTATTCAATGTGAATTTTAAAACTAATAACAGTGACTTAGTGTTAGGGATTAAAGGATAAAGCTTATTTAAGAAGGACGGCGTAAATTGAGACCATCTTTAAAGGTAATCATTGGAGGTAATTAGTTATCATTTGAGAAGATTTGCCTCGGTTTTCCGGGGTGAAATTTTCGAATAGGACAGACAAATACAAAACTGATGCAGAAAGAAAGAGAAATAAGCAAAAAGACAAATGCAAAGTAATGAAATAAGCAAACTTTTGTTTACGGGCTTGGGCTGCATCCAGGCTCAAGGAAAAGAGGCTAGGATTCCTTTGATATGAAAGTTAGTTAAAACAAATATTTCAAATAGATCCTCTCTCTAAGCCTCTTCAAATAAATTATCAAAATATACTGCAAAAAAACAAAAGGACTGCCGCCACTGAGAAAATGAGCTTTTAAAAAAGTAAAATCCTGAAAATTTCTGGGGAGGGGGTGGGGGGGGAGGTGGGCTCCTTCCTTCCTTTAAATGAGCCACTACTTACTCCCTCTGTAAGCTATTATAAAAGTAACTTAATACGTTAGCTTAGCTAGCGCACTGAAACTGGCCAATCATAGCAAGAACATAGCAAACAAAGGTAAACACGGACAGACAGGCAATGTGTCACCCTGCCACCGAAATTTTCCCCATGCCGGTGCTTCCTTCGTAAGTGGCTTACGGCCGATAAATCGGCTTGGCGTTTGAGATTACACACGTAGCTGCTTCCGGGAACCGATTTCAGTGTCAGTGTACAAACGATAGCGGTAAGAAAAGTTTGTTGAAATAAAAGTTTATTGCGCGAGATTTTCAAAAAAAAAAATCATGGACACAAATAGACAACTGGATTTTATTAATAGTTTCATGATTTATCTCAGCTTAGTTCTCGGTTTAGTTCTCGGTATCGGTGGACAAAGGATAACGGTAAAGAAAAATTGGTTGAAAGAAAAAATTATTGAGCGAGATTTTCAAAACAAAAAATCATGGACACAAATAGTCAACTGGAGTTTATTAATAGTTGCATGAGTGATTTCAGTTTAGTTCTCAGCTCAGTAGCGGGGTCTTTCACCGGAGACATCTCTGGCTGACTGTTTATTTGTATCCCTATTTTTTGTGATGATCATGATGAAAATCGGCGCTGATTTTGTAAATCGGCGCCGAAAACTAGAAATTTTTTCAAGCTCAAATCGAGGCTGAATTGGAAATCAGTTCTCGAAATTAGCTACGTTTGCCCAGCCCTTCATTTTGTAAATCGGCACCGAAAACTGGAAAATTTTTCAAGCTCAAATTGACGCTGATTTCTTTTAAAATCGGCGCTGATTTTGAAATCAGTTCTCGAAATCAGCTACGTGTGCCCAGCCCTTGATTTGGAAATCAGTTCTCGAAATTAGCTACGTTTGCCCAGCCCTTGATTTTGTAAATCGGCACCGAAAACTAGAAAATTTTTCAAGCTCAAATCGACGCCGATGTCTTTTAAAATCGGCGCTTAAGGGCTGGGCACACGTAGCTGATTTCGAGAACTGATTTCCAAATCAGCGCCGATTTTAAAAGAAATCAGCGTCAATTTGAGCTTGAAAAATTTTCTAGTTTTCGGTGCCGATTTACAAAATCAAGGGCTGGGCAAACGTAGCTAATTTCGAGAACTGATTTCCAAATCAGCCTCGATTTGAGCTTGAAAAATTTTCTAGTTTTCGGCGCCGATTTTCATCATGATCATCACAAAAAAATAGGGATACAAATAAACAGTCAGCCAGAGATGTCTATGGTGAAAGACCCCGCTACTGAGCTGAGAACTAAACTGAGATCACTCATGCAACTATTAATAAACTCCAGTTGACTATTTGTGTCCATGATTTTTTGTTTTGAAAATCTCGCTCAATAATTTTTTCTTTCAGCCAATTTTTCTTTACCGCTATCCTTTGTCCACTGATACTGAAATCGGTTCCCGAAATCAGTTACGTGTGCCCAGCCCTTGATTTGGAAATCAGTTCCCGAAAGCAGCTACGTGTGCCCAGCCCTTTAGATCCTACCATGTTGACCGTAGCGTCTGTAGCTCTTCTTGCTTCAATATTAGGCCTGTTTTTTCACTCATCAATGTGCTAAGATCTTACATCTTTTGTCAGAAAACGCTTAAAAGTGAAATCTTTGAACAAAGATCTTACATCTTTGGTCGTTTTTGTGCAAACGTCTTTCATCATTCTGCTCTGATCAGCGGTCTGAAAACAATGATGAGTAGATCATCAAAGTTCTCTTATCATTGTTCTATATGGCAAAACAGTGGCGGTCTTCACGCTTTTTGCTAACATCAGTGAGCTGTAAGATCTTAGAAAAAAGATGAGTTAAAAAACGATAATCTTTGCAGAAAGATGTAAGATCTTAGATGTAAGATCTTAGTGCTAAAAAACGGGCCTATTCTAAAAACGTCACCTTTCCTTTCCTCATTATGTTACAAAAGGCGTGAAACGTGGTCTCATTTGTGATGGCGGTTATTCAAAGGATTAAGTAAGATATTAAGCAGATTTTTAGCCAATCATAAATGAGAAACATCATGGAAATTATACGTCAAGATTCCCAGTTTGAACAAAGCACTATATTAAAAGAGTTGCTCTATTACCTATTTAGCACTGTTTCTAATTTAACCTGGCCTACCCCAGTGGTTGCTACTGTGACCAATTGTTCATCAGCTCCCTTCTAATAGGATTTTGTCTGAGCCAAAGATGTACATGTTTAGCCAAAATGTCTATTTATACATTTCAGTTGAAACATAATTTGTTAGCTTATACATTTTTTACCCTTTTTATTTTATTTATTTGACATTATTTAGCTTTGGCCTCTGACCCAATACTGCTGAGAAATAACCACAAAAATAAAAAAAATCAGAGTTTATGTATAGTTCAGGCCAGGGGCTGTATCAGGGAAAAGTAAAATTCCAAATGAGGGTTCTTTGCTTGTTTAAAAGCAGTTCAGTTAGGTTATTGTTACATTTAAGAATGAATTTAAAATATATTCCAGGAAAGCATTATCATCTCAACTCTTTCCTTGCTTCCAAGGCTTTGAAAATTCTACAGAAAATAGATTGGTGCCTATCTAACTATGCGTTTAAGAGAGCTTATTGCAATCAATCACAGTAAACTATCCAAATATGTTGCTAGATTATACAAATAAAAAAAAACTATCAAGACTTTTGTATCTATAAAAGAATAAGTTACAATTTTGAGCTCTAAAGCATGCTAAGCATTTAACTATTTTCAATAGGTTTCAGTAAGTGCTTTTAAATGCAGTTCAAAACTTGCACACATTCATACAAAGCAAACATCTATTGGATATAAGGTAAACTTTGGCCAAAAGTGTTTTACCTTGGTTTGGGGGTTTGTTGTATTTTCTTTTGTAATTGGTAAGTAGAGTGGTATGTGTGAAGGAAGCCCTGAAAAATTCTGTCAACTAAATTGCAACAATCATAAGAACTTAGTTTATTTACCTTGGTAAATTTAAAGTTTCTTCTCTTGCTTAGCTAGGTAGAAGGTGAAAACACTAATTGATCCATCTTTTTACACTCTCTCTAAATCTACTAATCAATTTCTGTGCAAGTTTTGTTTTGAGCCCTTAAAGTGTCTTCTTGTTAATTCTTAGAAAATGGCTATAAAACCCTCTGAAAAAAGTACTCATTCTTGAAAGTGTTTGCTTCACTTTACCTCCACCCCCTATTGGATAAATATGCTGTCCAATGTACATATTCAAGCAACATTTTTCAATGATTCAAATTGTTAAATAAGTTACAACAAATGCTAATCAATTGGGAGGAAGGAAAGAGCCAAACTATTCTAAAAACTTACTACTTACATACTTAGGTCCTGGCCATCCTTGCAGGATGTTTTGGGGCCACTCCTCTTGCTAGCTCATGCATAAGGGCTTGGTATGTTGCTCTATCTGGTGCAATACATGACAACTGGGCTGTCTTGACATTGTCAAAGTGGAAGTTCTCCATCCATCATTTTTGTGGTCTGCCTTGTGGCCAAAGGCCATGGAGGAATCCTTCAAGGGCAATTTTTGGGAGGTGGCTTGGCTCCATTTGCTTGATGTGGCCAAACCATTGCAGTTGTTGCTCCTTGATTTTACTTAGAATGGTTTCAGTGGACTGGAGCCTTTGGCATACTTCCACATTTGTGATTTGGTCAGTGTATTTGATTCTAGCAATGCAATGGAGGCATCTCATCTCAAAAGCTAGAAGTTTTCTTTTGTCTTTGGTTTTCAGAGCCCATGTTTTGCATCCATAAATAACTATGGGGATTACTAAACTGTTGAAAAGGTGCATTTTGAGTTTGTTGGCTAGGTGGTTGCTTTTCCAGAGGTTGGCTAGTCTTTGGAAGCTAGAGCTAGCAAGTGCAAGTTGACATTTCATGTCAGAGCTATGGCAATTATCTGAGGAGAGTATGCTACCAAGGTACAGGAAGTGGTCAACTGTTTCAACCTGTCTCCTGCCTATGGTGATAATAGGCAGGTTGTCTAGTTTAGGTCTTGTAGTTACCAAGACTTTGGTATTGCTGGCACTGATCTCCATCCCAAATGGCTTTGTGGTATCATAGAGTTTATCAGCTTGTGCCTGCACTTCTTGTGTAGAGTTGGCTAGATCAACAATATCATCAGCATAGGCAAGATTGCCTATCAGCAGCCCTCCTATTGTTTTGCCATATTCTGACTGCATCAGTGACGACAGAACAACATTTAGCAAGAGGTTGAAGAGATGTGGTGATAAGATGCAACCCTGGAGTAGTCCTGACAAAGTTATGAACTCTTCTGACAGCCCATCAATGGTTATTACTTGGCCTTGGAACTGGTTGTACAGACTCTTGATTACTTGGACTGATTCTAAAACATAATGGGAATATATATAGTGGGCTATATATTTATCCATTTGGGAGAGGGGGTTGAATGAAGCAATGCAGATTGAGGAATGAGGTAAGTATCTGTAAACAGTATTCAAAATTTGGTAAACATTTTCCACTGGAAAATAGTAAGGAAGAAGGTGTCAATTAGAGGACTCAAAACAAAATTTGCAAAGGAAGTAATTAGTGATGTATTCACTTCCCACCCAGCTGAGTAATAGAAAAATTCAAAATTCACCCTTGTCTCATTCCTAAAAGTGCATTGCTTGCTTAACTCCCCTCTCCCTCCTGATGAGTTACTTAAACATAGTGTATCTGAGGTTAGAAATAAGGCTGAAGATCATAAATGTGATTCATGAAAAAGGGGATGTACCTATCAATTTTAGGAAAATCTTAATTAAATCACAAATTACTTAGTAATATGATTTCAGACTTTGAGATCCAGACTGAGAGATGTGTTGACCAAATTTTCTCTCTCAGGTTAATTGAGAAGTGTCTTGAGTTTTCAAACATCTTTGGTACTCAGTTTTATAGATTATAAGCAAGCATTTGATTCTATTGATAGAAGAGCTTTAGTAAAGATCCTTTCCTTGTATAGTATACCAGACAAATACAATAGGGGGATTAATGCTATGTATGAATTTAATATTGCTGTGGCTAAGGGGTGCTAGAATAGGTTTGAAAACTAATGTTAAGAAGATTAAGTTGCTAAGGCTAGGAATAAGTGAAGATGATAAGGTTACATTGGGTAACTCTAAAAGTTAGAGTGGGTGACAGTATCTCAAATCCAGCAAAAGTGACCAGCAGGGTGATACAAAGTATTGTGATCAGTCCTCTCCTTTTCATATTATTAATTAAAACAAAACTTTCTGATAAATAATTTTTTCAAAGAAAAGGCCATTTTAAACTTAAGCTCAGGAGATACAAATACCTGTTAAAATTCAAACTCAAAATGACCAGAAATTACTATTAAAGAATAAATGAAACCCAAAACAAACAGAAATTAAATAAACAATCATAGCAAAAAACATACAACAAGTAATAATATAAAGGAATAAATTGATCTTATAGCAAGTAATGCTTAGATTGAATATGAAAATCAAGCTTAAAACAAAAACAAATATTTTGCTATTAAAGTATAGTTAAAACTTAAAACAAACAAAAATTAAATAATCAATCAATGTGAACAAACATACAATATATATTAATGAAAATGAATAAATGAATCTTAAAACAAGTGAAACTTAAATTGAATATGCAAATCAAGTTTGAATCAAATAAAAATAACTACAAACAAGAGTTTGGGTATTGTCTCACTGCAGAAGCCTAAAACCTACTGCATCATTGGCACTTTAATGAAAACAATTCTTTGCTATGATTGTTTATTTAATATCTGTTCGTTTTGGGTTTCATTTATTCTTTAATAGTAATTTCTGGTCATTTTGAGTTTGAATTTTAACAGGTATTTTTATCTCCTGAGCTTAAGTTTAAAATGGTCTTTACTTTTCTTTGAAAAACTTATTTTTTGGAAAGTTTTTTAAAATTAATTTTTGTTTGTTTTTGATTGCAAAAAGTTTCAAGTTTTTATGGCATGGGGGAGGGGTGCCTACTGTCCAATTATTCTTGAATTTAAAAAACGGATCTAGAACTTTCAATTTAAATCAAATGAGGCTTTTTTCAAAGTCTATACAATTACCTCTTTGATAAAAACCTTATATATGAACAATAGACAGCTTGCATAACTTGTGGACAGCGATTGACAACAATGAATAGATTGAAAAAATAGCTCCAATAAGGGGGTCTTGACCATTTCACTTGCTGACACAAAGGGATCACGACTGTTTGGAAGTGACCTTAATAGGAATTTGTGTGCCAAAGCAATTTTGCATCTATCACAGAGTATGTATTTTAACCTTATAGTTGGATAATTATAATAGATTTCCTATGTGTTCTTCCCATACAAAACCCCTTCCCATAAGTTATAAACCCCCCTTAATAAGTTATGCTGTATGCCCCAGGGCATAACTTACAATGCCTACCCCTGGGCCCTGGTGGGCTGTGTCAATACCGGAGTTTTTTGTTATCAGAACTTTGAACTATTTTAACAAAATGTCTATCTCAAAATTTTTATCTGATGCATTTAGGGCATGGAGGAGGGAGAGGGGCTAGTTGCCCTTCAATCTCTTTTGACTCTTAAAAAGTGAACAACAACTTTCAATTTTCAATCAAATGAGCCCTCTATAAAGTTTATACAAGCATCCCTTCCATAAGAAATAATATGAAGGATTTGGAGAATCCTTAAATTACAACCCTTGCCCTGAGGGCTTTGGGGGAGTTGTAATCCTCAAAGACCTAATTTCCAGAACTTAAAACTATGTTTAATAAAATGGCTGTCTTAAAATTTTGATTGGATGTGTTTGGGGAAAAGGTGGGCGTGAGAGGGGGGTTAGTTGCCCTCAAATCACTTTTGACTATTACAAAGGGCACTAGCCTTCGGAATTTCCAATCGAATGAACCTTTTTGAAGTTTCTATGACACTGTCTTCTATAAAAACCTTGTATACCCCAGGGCATAACTTAAAACCCTTGCCCTGAGGGTTGTGGGGGATTGGTCCTCCTCAAAAATATATTTTCTATCTGGAAATCAACTACGCTGAACAAAATAGCTATCTCAAAATTTTGATTGGATGTGTTTGGGGGAATAATGGGAGTGGGGGGGGCTAGTTGCCCTCCAATCACTTTTGACTATTAAAAAGGACATTAGCCCTTTGAATTTCCAATTGAATGTGCCTGTTTTGAAGTTTCTACAACAATGCCTTCTATAAAAACCTTATATGACCCTAGGGCATAACTTAAAACTCTTGCCCTGAGGGTTGTGGGGGAGTGGTCCTCCTCAAAAACATATTTTCTATTTGGAAATCAACTACACTGAACAAAATGGCTATCTCAAAAGTTTGATTGGATGTGTTTGGGGGAATG
This sequence comes from Artemia sinica, assembly GCA_027921565.1. Lineage (NCBI taxonomy): Eukaryota > Metazoa > Arthropoda > Branchiopoda > Anostraca > Artemiidae > Artemia > Artemia sinica. The sequence goes on along the minus strand of CM051263.1, from coordinate 44,871,180 downwards.
ATGGGCGTAGGGGGGGGGGGCTAGTAGCCCTCCAATCACTTTTGACTATTAAAAAGGGCACTATTCCTTTGAATTTCCAATGGAATGAGCCTTTATTGAAGTTTCTATGACAACGCCTTCTATAAAAACCTTATATGCCCCCAGGGCATAATTTCAAACCTTTGCCCTGAGGGTTGTGGGGGATTGTCCTCCTCAAAAACATGTTTTCTATCTGAAAATCAACTATGCTGAACAAAAAGGCTATCTCAAAATTGTGATTGGATGTGTTTGGGGGAATGATAGGCGTGGGGGGGGATAGTTGCCCTCCAATCACTTTCGACTATTAAAAAGGGCACTATCCCTTTGAATTTCCGATCAAATGAGCCTTGTTTGAAGTTTCTACAACAACGCCTTCTATAAAAACCTTATATGCCCCCAGGGCATATCTTAAAACCCTTGCCCTGAAGGTTCTGGGGGAGTGTCCTCCTCAAAAACATATTTTCTATCTGGAAATCAACTATGCTGAACAAAAAGGCTATCTCAAAATTTTGATTGGATGTGTTTGGGGAAATGATGGGCGTGGGGGGGGGGGCTAGTTGCACTCCAATCACTTTCGACTATTAAAAACGGGCACTAGCCCTTTAATTTCCAATCGAATGAGCCTGTTTTGAAGTTTCTACAACAACACCTTCTATAAAAACCTTATATGCCCCCAGGGCATAACTTAAAATCCTTGCCCTGAGGGTTGTGGGGGAGTGTCCTCCTCAAAAATATATTTTCTATCTGGAAATCAACTATGCTGAACAAAATGGCTATCTGAAAATTTTGATTGGATGTGTTTTGGGAAAGGATGGTTGTGGGGGGGAGGGGGCTAGTTACACTCCAATCACTTTCGACTATTAAAAAGGGCACTAGCCCTTTAATTTCCGATCGAATGAGCATGTTTTGAAGTTTCTACAACAACGCCTTCTATAAAAACCTTATATGCCACCAGGGTATAACTTAAAACCCTTGCCCTGAGGGTTATGGGGGAGTATCCTCCTCAAAAATATATTTTCTATCTAGAAATCAACTATGCTGAACAAAATGGCTATCTCAAAATTGTGATTGGATGTGTTTGGGGGAATGATGGGCGTGGGGGGGGGGGGGGCTAGTTGCCCTCTAATCATTTTCGACTATTGGAAAGGGCACTAGCTCTTTAATTTCCAATCAATTGAGCCTGTTTTGAAGTTTCTACGACAATGCCTTCTATAAAAACCTTATATGCCCCCAGGAACATAACTTAAAACCCTTGCCCTGAGGGTTGTGGGGGAGTGTCCTCCTCAAAAATATATTTTCTATCTGGAAATCAACTATGCTGAACAAAATGGCTATCTGAAAATTTTGATTGGATGTGTTTGGGGAAATGATGGGCGTGGGGGAGGGGAGGGGCCTAGTTACACTCCAGTCACTTTCGACTATTAAAACGGGCACTAGCTCTTTAATTTCCAATCGAATGAGCCTGTTTTGAAGTTTCTACGACAATGCCTTCTATAAAAGCCTTATATGCCCCCTAGGGCATAACTTAAAACCCTTGCCCTGAGGGTTGTGGGGGAGTATCCTCCTCAAAAATATATTTTCTATCTGGAAATCAACTATGCTGAACAAAATGGCTATCTCAAAATTTTGATTGGATGTGTTTGGGGGAATGATGGGCATTGGGGGGGGGGGGGGCTAGTTGCGCTCCAATCATTTTTGACTATTAAAAAGGGCACTAGCCCTTTAATTTCCAATCGAATGAGCCTGTTTTGAAGTTTCTACGACAACGCCTTCTATAAAAACCTTATATGCCCCCAGGGCATAACTTAAAACCCTTGCCCTGAGGGTTGTGGGGGAGTGTCCTCCTCAAAAATATATTTTCTATCTGGAAATCAACTACGCTGAACAAAATGGCTATCTCAAAATTTTGATTGGATGTGTTTGGGGGAAAGATGGGCGTGGGGGGGGGACTAGTTGCCCTCCAATCATTTTCGACTATTAAAAACGGCACTAGAACTCTCGATTTCCAATCGAATGAGCCCCCTTTGAAGCTTCTACGACGACCCCTTCCATATGAAGTGCCTCTGGGAAAAAAATAATAAATAATAATAATAAAACATTGGAGCCATATGGCCTTTACTATAGGTAACGCTATAGCGTTGCCTATGATTTATCAACAGAAATATCATCAGCACTGCATTCATTCAGATGATACAAAACTCTATAGGAAGTTCATATCATTTCAAGATGTACCAACACTACAAAAAGACATTGACACCTTTACTGAAAACCTCTAGAGCATAGGTCTCAAATTCAATACAGCAAAAACCAAGGTCCTGTGGATAGGGAGGAAAAATACTGCTTCTGTGCCCCAACTAGTGTTGTAAAATTCCCATAAAATATAAAATTGGTAAAATAAGATAAAATTGGTTTAGCCCTCTTTTGCCAAAAAACAAATCTCCTACAAGCAGCAACTAGAAAATCTTGACCTGCCTAGCCTAACATACCATAGAAAGAGAGGAGATGTCATCCTTGCATATAAGATGATGACCAGTGACACAATCAAGCCCATTTCTGATCACAGTGAATACACCAGAAACACAATGAAATCCCATAAAACTGCATCAACAATTTAGCAGAAAGTGTGAGAAGTTTAACTTCTTCACCAATCATGTTGTTCCACTGTGGAATTCACTCAGCAAATGAACTTTTTTGGCCAGATTAGTTGATAGCTTCAAGGTTGGTGTTGACTGTGATTGGAGCAGCATGTCATTGAAGATGCAGTAGGACAAACCAGCATCATTGAGCAGGGTCTATTAGGTACCACCTGCCCTATTTAGCACCCAATAACCACCAGCAGCCAATACATCTATTGACACCTAACAAGGAAACCAACCTGTCCTGTATATATGAAAATATTGATGATCCACTCATGAACCATGATATAAAATTATGTTCACTGTCCTGTTGTTAACTGTTGTTATGAACTGTGTTAACTGTCATTTATATATGTAGATAGTGAGAATCCAGAGTACTGCTAGATGCTGTATGTGGAATGTTAGGTAAGATTAGGTAAACTGACTTTTGGTTACATTGCCATACACAACACCTCCAATATTGTCCAATATGCTTCTCATACAAGTATAAAGCCATGGTGTGTCCATTTTCACAGTCTTTTGTCTTGGGCAATAACCCCTTATCCTGTAAATTAATTAAAAAAACATTTTTTCCACAAAATAAGTTTTTCAAAGAAAAGTAAAGAACTCCATTGAACCAAAAATGAGCAAAAATAGAATCAAATAACCTACCAAGCGTGAAACTACCACGAATCAGCATCGATAAGTAAATGAAACCCAAAACGAACCGAAATTACAAAAAATAACTGAATCAAACTCAAAACGAGCAGAAATTAACATGAGTAGGGCTCAAAATCCCTATGCTTTCCCAAGGCCAGAACATAATTTGCACTTTACTGAAAAAAATATAAATGTTTTTACTTTTATAACTTTAATAAATCAATATTAACATTTTGATTAACAAATATCAGTATAAGTATATTAAACTGACAATGCTCATTCCATTTGTATTTTTTTCAGTAAAGTGCAAATTATGTTCTGGCTTTGGGAAGGCATAGGGCTTTGAGGGGGTTATCATCCTAAAAGACCTAATTTCCAGAACTTTCAACTAAGTTGAAAAAAAATGTATATCTCAAAATTTTGATTTGATGTGTTTGGGGAAATGGTGAGTGTTAGAGGGGGTTATTTGCCCTTCTATCAAATAACCACAGCCATTTCGTTTTTACCAGATTTCTACTTCTCTTGATGAATAATGAATAAGACCAGCGTCCAGCCAGCGTCATGAATAGTAGAATATCTTGTAAATAAAAATTGGATTTGAGGAAGACTAAAATCTATTCTATAAATCATATACAACAACTTTCTATAAAAACTTTATATGCCCCCAGGGCATAACTGACAACCCTTGCACTGAGGGCTGTGAGGGGGTTATCATCCTAAAAGACAAAATTTCCAGAATTTTCAACTATGTTGAACAAAATGGATATCTCAAAATTTTAAATGGATGTGTTTGGGAAAATGGTGGGCGTGAGAGGGGCGTTAGTCGCTATCCAATCACTTTCAACTATTAAAAAAGGCACTAGCCCTTTCAATTTCCAATTGAATGAGCCCTTTTGAAGTTTCTATGACAACACTTTCAATAAAAACTTTATATGCCCCCAGGGCATAACTGACAACCCTTGCACTGAGGGCTGTGAGGGGGTTATCATCCTAAAAGACAAAATTTCCAGAACTTTCAACTACATTGAACAAAATGGATATCTCAAAATTTTAAATCGATGTGTCTGGGAAAATGGTGGGCGTGAGAGGGGTGTTAGTTGCTATCCAATCACTTTCAACTATTAAAAAAAGGCACTAGCCCTTTCAATTTCCAGTTGAATGAGCCCTTTTGAAGTTTCTATGACAATGCTTTCAATAAAAACTATATGCCCCTAGGGCATAACTGACAACCCTTGCACTGAGGGCTGTGAGGGGGTTATCATCCTAAAAGACAAAATTTCTAGAACTTTCAACTACGTTGAACAAAATGGATATCTCAAAATTTTAACTCGATGTGTCTGGGAAAATAGTGGGCGTGAGAGGGGTGTTAGTTGCTATCCAATCACTTTCAACTATTAAAAAAAGGCAACTACGTTGAATAAAATGGCTATCTAAAAATTTTGATTGGATGTTGTTGGGGAAAAGGTGGGCGTGAGAGGGGGGTTAGTTGCCCTCAAATCACTTTCGACTACTAAAAAGGGTACTAGTCCTTTGAATTTCAAATCGAATGAGCCCTTTTTCAAGTTTCTACGACAAAGATTTCAATAAAAACCTTACATACCCCCAGGGAATAACTTATAATCCTTGCCCTGAGGGTTGTGGGGGAGTGTCCTCCTGAAAAATATGTTTTCTATCGGAAAATCAACTACCCTGAACAAAATGGCTATCTCAAAATTTTTGGGGAATGTGTTTTGGGGAATGATAGGTGTGTGGGGGGGCTAGTGGCCCTCCAATCACTTTTGACTATTAAAAAGGGCTCTAGCCCTTTGAATTTCCAGTCGAATGAGCTTTTATTGAAGTTTCTACGACAACGCCTTCTTTAAAAACCTTATATACCCCCTGGGCATAACTTAAAACCCTTACCCTGAGGGACGTGGGGGAGTTTCCTCCTCAAAAACATATTTTCTATCTGGAAATCAACTACGCTGAACAAAATGGTTATCTCAAAATTTTGATTGGATGGGTTTGGGGGAATGAAGGGCGTGGGGGGGGGGCTAGTTGCCCTCCAATCACTTTCGAGTATTAAAAAGGGTACTAGCCCTTTGAATTTCCAATCGAATGAGCCTGTTTTGAAGTTTCTACAACAATGCCTTCTATAAAAACCTTATATGCCCCCAGGGCATAACTTACAACCCTTGCCCGAGGGTCGTGGGGGACTGTCCTCCTCAAAAACATATTTTCTATCTGGAAATCAACTACTCTGAACAAATTGGCTATCTCAAAATTTTGATTGGATGTGTTTGGGGGAATGATGGGCGTGGGGGGCTAGTTGCCCTCCAATCACGTTCGACTATTAAAACGGGTACTAGCCCTTTGAATATGCAATCGAATGAGCCTGTTTTGAAGTTTATACGACGACGTCTTCTATAAAAACCTTATATGCCCCAGGGCATAACTTAAAACACTTGCCCTGAGGGTTATGAGGGAGTGTCCTCCTCAAAAACATATTTTCTATCTGGAAATCAACTACGCTGAACAAAATGGCTATCTCAAAATTTTGATCGGATGTGTTTGGGGGGAATGATGGGCGTGAGGGGGGGGGGCTAGTTGCCCTCCAATCACTTTCGACTATTAAAAAGGTTACTAGCCCTTTGAATTTCCCATCGAATGAGCCTGTTTTGAAGTTTCTGTGACAACGCCTTCTATAAAAACCTTATATGCCCCCAGGGCATAACTTAAAACCCTTGCCCTGAGGGTCGTGGGGGACTGTCCTCCTCAAAAACATATTTTCTATCTGGAAATCAACTACTCTGAACAAAATGGCTATCTCAAAATTTTGATTGTATGTGTTTGGGGGAACGATGGGCGTGGGGGGAGGGCTAGTTGCCCTCCAATCACTTTCAACTTAAAAAGGGTAATAGCCCTTTGAATTTCCAATCGAATGAGCCTGTTTTGAAGTTTCTACGACAATGACTTCTATAAAAACCTTATATGCCCCCAGGGCATAACTTAAAACCCTTGCCCTGAGGGTTGTAGGGGAGTGTCCTCCTCAAAAACATATTTTCTATCTGGAAATCAACTACGCTGAACAAAATGGCTATCTCAAAATTTTGATTGGATGTGTTTGGGGAAATGATGGGCGTGGGGGGGCCTAGTTGCCCTCCAATCACTTTTGACTATTAAAAAGGGTACTAGCCCTTTGAATTTACAATCGAATGAGCCTGTTTTGAAGTTTCTACGACAACGCCTTCTATAAAAAACCTTATATGCCCCCAGGGCATAACTTAAAACCCTTGCCCTGAGGGTTGTGGGGGAGTGTCCTCCTCTAAAACATATTTTCTAACTGGAAATCAACTACGCTGAACAAAATGGCTATCTTAAAATTTTGATTGGATGTGTTTGGGGGAATGATGGGCGTGGGGGGGGGCTAGTTGCCCTCCAATCACTTTCGACTATTAAAAAGGGTACTAGCCCTTTGAATTTCCAATTGAATGAGCCTGTTTTGAAGTTTCTACGACAACGCCTTCTATAAAAACCTTATATGCCCCCAGGGCATAACTTAAAACCCTTGCCCTGAGGGTTGTGGGGGAGTGTCCTCCTCAAAAACATATTTTCTATGTGGAAATCAACTACGCTGAACAAAATGGCTATCTCAAAATTTTGATTGGATGTCTTTGGGGGAATGAGGGGCGTGAGGGGGGGGCTAATTGCCCTCTAATTACTTTCGACTATTAAAAAGGGTACTAGCTCTTTGAATTTCAAATCGAATGAGTATTTTTTGAAGTTTCTACGACAACGCCTTCTATAAAAAACCTTATATGCCCCCAGGGCATAACTTAAAACCCTTGCCCCGAAGGTTATGGGGGAGTGTCCTCCTCAAAAACATATTTTCTATCTGGAAATCAACTACGCTGAACAAAATGGCCATCTCAAAATTTTGATTGGATGTGTTTGGGGGAATGATGGGCTTGGGGGGGGGCTAGTTGCCCTCCAATCACTTTCGACTATTAAAAAGGGCACTAGCCACTCCAATTTTGAATCGAATGAGCCCTTTTCGAAGTTTCTACGACGACTCGTTCGATACGAAGTGCCCGGGCATAGAGAAAAAAAACAAAAACACATTGTGCCCACATTGTTCTTTACTTAGGCAGCACTAGCGCGCTGCCTATTAAATGCAACTGCCTCTTTTCCTGTCTTTGGCAAATCCTAAATTGTAATATTAGCATTCATATTAGATCAGTTCCACTATAACAACTGTTTTGATGCTGGGTATATGTCTCTCCTGTTTGACATTCCGCATACAGTATATAGCAGTGCCCGCATAATGCACCAGTACCTAATCCACTTATGAACTGTGACATGAAGACTATTGAGTCAACGTTACTTGGCGACATCTACAGGTTCTCATCCTTAGTTGCTAAAAGATGCAATATAAGGTAATAAGGTACTCTCTAGGACATAAAGGGCAAAATTGGTGTTTTGAAGTTGCTCTGTAGCTACAAGACCATCTGAGTATTTGTTTTTAAGCATCACTTACAGCTTTTAATGAATTTTTTTAATGATTCTGATTTTTCTGGGCTTAAAAATGCCCCTTCATCTAGAGTCTATCAATTTAATTAACTGTCTAGTTTATCCCTCTGGTAATCTTGTGCCTAGGGTAGTACCTCATAAATTAGACAGTGCCTGATTTTGGACATCTATTTTGTAAAAAAAAAAAAAATGAATAAAAAATAAAATTAATTAAATTTACCATGATTTGGGAATAATATCATATTACTCATTTTTTTCTAGATTTAAACCTGAGAAATGTTACCATAACAACCTTGCACATTTGAATAGCCATGCTCAGGCAGATTCCTCATCATATACGTGCCATTTTTTATTTATTTATAAAAGTACCAAATACAATTAAAAATGAGGTTTGTAACGCTTTGATGACTTTGATTAACTAAACACTGGATTATAAGAGCAGAACATTTAGTCACTTTCAGTCATTAAGACTGTCTTCAACAGAATTTGCTAGCAAATCTAGCTCCTCTCTTTCAGAATTATATTCTGATTCAGATGACCATTTCTGTTTCAAAGCACCTCCCCCCCCCCAACAAAAGTCTTGGACACAGCCCTGAGGATTATATACCAATTTCTATCTCCACCCTCTTATCATCTCTGTCTTAGAGCTAATTCTGTATTTATCTAAAGATTCTTCCAAAACAACTGCTGAAATGGAAGGGCCATTAAACTAGAATAAGAATTTCTTTTAGACACTGTTGTCAGTAACAACTCATTCAATAGCAATTGGTTGAAAAGCAGGCTAAATCTTTGAAGAGTGTTCTGGAACTTTTGATTTCTAATTGACTAAGCCACCTGCAACGCTAATTTGACCACCGCTTCCACATGAAGTGCCTCTGGAAAAAAATAAATGAACAAATATTAATACATTGAACCTTTATGAGTCTTTACCATGGGTAATGCAATACAATTGCCCGTGATGTAAACAGGAGAGTAGAAATTTCAATTTCCCTTCTACTGAAAATCTGGAATTATCCAAGGGAAAAATAGGTGGCAGTTTTCCGCAGGGGAGGGGGGATATTCCGTGGGGCTGTTTTCCAGGGGGGGGGGATATTCCGTGGGGCTGTTTTCCATGGGGGGGATTCGCCAGCTTCTGAAGGAAACACAACATGAATGCAAGATTTTTTTGAGACGTTAAATTTAAAATAAAAATGAGAATATTAATTCTGCTTTGGCCCTCCTCATTATTTAAAATCCAGAACATTTGATTCTTTTTGATGAGGCAACTTTAATGTATGAAGCCAATGGCTTTGCGCATTCTTTTAGGAAAACAAACAAAAATTAATTAAAAAAACTTTTTCCACAAAATAAGTTTTTCAAAGAAAAGTAAAGAACTCCACTAAACCAAAAATGAGCAAAAATAAAATCAAATAATCTACCAAGCGTGAAACTACCACATATCAGCATCGATAAATAAATGAAACCCAAAACAAACAGAAATTGCCATAAATAACCGAGTCAAACTCAAAACAAGCAGAAATTAACATGAGTAGAGCTCAAAACCCCTATACCTTCCCAAGGCAAGAACATAATTTGCACTTTACTGAAAAAATATAAATGTTTTTACTTTTATAACTTTAATAAATCAAATAATATTAACATTTTGATTGCTAAATATCAGTATATGTATATTAAACTGACAATGCACATTCATTTGTATTTTTTTCAGTAAAGTGCAAGTTATATTCTGGCCTTGGGAAGGCATAGGGGTTTTGAGCCCTGCTCATGTTAATTTCTGCTCGTTTGTGTTTGACTCGGTTATTTATTGTAATTTCCGTTCGTTTTGGGTTTCATTTATTTATTGATGCTGATTTGTGGTAGTTTCACGCTTGGTAGATTATTTGATTTTATTTTTGCTCATTTTTGATTTAATAGAGTTCTTTACTTTTCTTTGAAAAAATTGTTTTGTGGAAAAAGTTTTTTTTAATTAATTTCTGTTTGTTTTGTATTGACATAGTCTTTTCAGGGAAAAAGAAAATAATTCTTTAAATCTTTTCGTTTTTAAGACTTTATGGTTTGGCCTGCTATTTGTATGCTGGAGAAAAATTTCAGCAAATTTTAACAACATACACCCTTTTAAAAATCGGACACTAATAGTAGTGTTTAATTTAGTTTTAGACCTCCTCTAGTTGACCTGAAATAGAAAACTTGATACCATTCACAAAAAAAATCTGCTTACTTTCTTTGATAGCTTGGATACAGTTACGCTATTTTGATTTGGCTAAATTTTATGAGCAGAAGTAGCCCCGAAAGTTTGAACATAATACCCTCAGTTGTTCTTCAGATACTGCTGAGATGCCTTATTGGGAATTAGCATTAACACAGTACATTTTGATTTAATCTTAAGGCAACAGTTAGTTTTTAAAGATAATGGGCAAATGGGAGGATGGGGATAGGAGAGGGACTAGTTGCCCTCCAATCACTTTCGACTAATAAAAAGGGCATTAGCCCTTTATATTTTCAATCGAATGAGCCCTTTTCGAAGTTCCTCAAACAACTCCTTCAATACAAAGTGTCCAGGTCTAAAAAAAAGAAAGAAAAATATAATAATACATTGTACCCACATCGAACTTTACTATAAAAATGTCAAGCCTTCCAATCAGTTTCAACTATTAAAAAGGGCACTAGCCCTTTTAATTTCCAGTCAAATGAGCCCTTTTTGAGTTTCTACAACAACACTTTCCATAAACACCTTATATGTACTCACGGCATAAATTACAACCCTTGCCCTGAGGGCTGTAAGGGGGTTGTCATCCTCAAAGACCTAATCTCTAGAACTTTCAACTACGTTAAACAAAATGGCTATATCAAAATTTTGATTGGATGTGTTTGGGGAAATGGTGGGCGTGATAGAGGCGTTAGTTTCTCCCCAATCACTTTCAACTATTAAAAAAGGCACTAGCCCTTTCAATTTCTAATCAAATGAGCCCTTTTTGAAGTTTCTACGACAACGCTTTCTATGAAATCATATATGCCCCAGGGCATAACTTACAACCCTTGACCTGAGGGCTGTGAGGGGGTTGTCATCCTCAAAGACATAATTTCCAGACCTTTCAACTACTTTGAACAAAATGGCTCTCTCAAAATTTTGATTGGATGTGTTTGGGGAAATGGTGGGCGTGAAAGGGGGTTACTTGCCATCCAATCAATTTCGACTATTAAAAAGGGCACTAGCCGTTTCAATTTCCAATCAAATGATTCCTTTTTGAAGTTTCTACGACAAGGCTTTTAATAAAAAAAAAAATCTTATATGCCCCCAGGGCATAACTTACAACCCTTGGCCTGAGGGCTGTGGGGGGTGTGTCATCCTCAAAAACATAATTTTCAGACTTTAACTAAGTTGAACAAAATGGCTATCTCAAACTGATTGGACGTGTTTGGGGAAATGGTGGGTTTGAGAGGGGTGTATGTTATCCTCCAATCCCTTGTGACTATTAAAAAGGGCAGAAGCCCTTCTAATTTCCAATTGAATGAGCCCTTTTGAAGTTTCTACAACGTCACTATCTATGAAAACCTTATATGCCCCCCAGGGCATAACTTACAACCCTTACCCCATAGGCTCTGAGGGGGTTATCATCCTCAAAGATCAAATTTCTAAAACTTTTAACTACGTTAAACAAAAAGGCTATCAAAAAATTTTGATTGGATATGTTTGGGGAAAAATGGGCGTGAGAGGGGGTTAGTTGCCCGCAAGTCACTTTTGACTATAACAAGGGCACTAGCCCTTTGAATGTTCAATTGAATGAGCCTTTTTTGAAATTTCCACAACAATGCTTTCTATAAAAACCTTATATGCCCCCAGGGCATAACTTACAACCCTTGCCCTGAGGGTTGTGGGGGAGTGTTCTCCTCAAAAACATAATTTCTATCTGGAAATCAACTACGCTGAACAAAATGGCTATCTCGAAATGTTTATTGGATGTGTTTGGGGAAATGGTGGGTGTGAGAGGGGAGTATGTTATCCTCCAATCACTTTTGACTATTAAAAAGGGCAGAAGCGCTTCTAATTTCCAATTGAATGAGCCCTTTTGAAGTTTCTACAACGTCACTATCTATGAAAACCTTATATGCCCCCCAGGGCATAACTTACAACCCTTACCCCAAGGGCTCTGAGGGGTTTGTCATCCTCAAAGATCAAATTTCTAAAACTTTTAACTATGTTGAACAAAATGGCTAGCTAAAAATTTGATTGGATATGTTTGGGGAAAAATGGGCGTGAGAGGGGGGTTAGTTGCCCGCAAATCACTTTTGACTATAACAAGGGCACTAGCCCTTTGAATGTTCAATTGAATGAGCCTTTTTTGAAGTTTCTACAACAATGCTTTCTATAAAAACCTTATATGCCCCCAGGGCATAACTTACAACCCTTGCCCTGAGGGTTGTGGGGGAGTGTCCTCCTCAAAAACATAATTTCTATCTGGAAATCAACTACGCTGAACAAAATGGCTATCTCGAAATGTTTATTGGATGTGTTTGGGGAAATGGTGGGCGTGGAAGGGGTGTTAGTTGCCTTCCAATCACTTTTGACTATTAAAAAGGGCACAAGCCACTCCAATTTCCAATCAAATGAGCCCTTTCCTAAGTTTCTACAACTCCTTTGATACAAAGTGCCCTGGTCTAAGACCAAGAAAAAAAAAATAATAATACATTGTGCCAACATTGCTCTTTACTTAGGCAGCGCTATTGCGCAGCCTATGATACTGGAGATATTTCTAAAACCCAATGTACAATAACTTAAAATTAAAGGAATCAAATAACATTTTTCTTCATTTTAATTTAAGATCATTTGACCACACTTTTAATGAAAATTACATCAGTAGACAACCTAAGTCAATCACTAAGCAGGGAATTCTTACCCAGTCTAATTGGTGAATAGTCTTTCATTTATTCTGGCTTGATTTTTTGGTTAGTTTGATTCAGTCTTTCTTCTGCTCAGTTAGAGTTAATGCAAAAGGTTAGTCTTCTTACTTCGTTGAGAACTGAAGACGGCTGGGCAGAAGTCCCTGACGAAATATCTACCTCTATCATTTTTGCTTCTTCTTTTTCTGCTGGCTGATATACAGCTTGTATTTCACCATCTTAAAATCGTAATTACCTTTACTATAATACACTTTATTGTTCTGATAATAAGAGACCTATGTAAGACAAACCGGATTTTAAACAGGGAAATAGAGATATACTCAAAAAGAAAACATTATTTACGTAAAATACATAAAATAGGTAAAATACCAATTTTATGGGGTCTGTAAAATCACTGTAAAATAGGTAAAATACCCAATTTTACCATGACCAATTTTACCAGTTACAACACTAGCCCCAACTAACAATCAACAACAAAGCAGGCTGCAGAATACCACTGACATTTGTTGACTCTGAAAGAGATCTTGGCATTATTGTTGATCCACAGCTTCAATTTTATGGGCACGCCCAGAAAACTATTTCCAAAGCATACAGCTCGTCAGGCTGATCAAATGAAGTTTTAAGCACTTGGATAACAATACTTTTGTAACACTCTACCAGGGGATTGTCAGACATGCAATAGAGTATGGGAATGTGATTTAGGGACCCCACTATAAAACGGAATTGACCGCCCTGGGAAAGGTTCAAATACATGCCACCAAACTTCTTTCTGGTCTGAAAGGCTCAGCTATGAAGAACAACTATTCAAATTGAAAATACCCACCCTGAAATATATACAAATGAGAAAAAAACAAATACAGCTGTACAAAGGAAAGCACAGCCTGGAGAAACTGTCTTTCTAGAAGTATTTTCACCCTTCAAAAATAAATATCACAAGAGGACCCAAGAAAAAATACTCAAACCTATAGCAGTAAATAGACCAAGGGCCAATTTTTGGATTGTCCAAGCAGTGGCTGACTGGAACTCACTCCCTGAAATAGTTGTGAAATCTTTAACTTTAAATAGTTTCAAAAATGACCTGGATTGATTTTGGAGAGAATATTTTTACACACCTGACTCATAAACTAGGGTAGGGAGACCCTTACCCTCAGTTTAAATTGCAAAACCCAGATAGCTAGATAGAGAGTGCTGAAACAGGGACATGTCCCTAATGGCACTGAGGATCCTGTAAGTGGGTAGTATTATTAGTAAAGATGATGGGAGCAGTGAAGATGTTAAAAGTAGAATAGCCATGGCTCAGGGTGTTTTTTCATGGTTGAAAAAAGTTAGGAAGAACAGGAAGATAAATCTGCAAATCAAAGTTGGAATATTGGAAGCTAAAATGATGACAGTGGTCAAATATGGTTCTAAAACATGGGCCAGCGAAGAAAAGACAAATTGAAGTTGAAATAAAATAATATATTAAAAATTGCTATTTTCCAAGTAGGGATAGCTCTGTGCCACGGTTTGTTGATTAATTCACAAGGGACCCTGCCCTTGGGGTCCCTGGCACATGTACACTCGTTTTGTTGTGCACTTTTGGCCTTTGGCTTGCTTTGACTGTTATTGTGCTTGCTGCAAATTTATCCAGATTCCTGCACCATGCAGCTATCAAATTACTGAGAGTGCTTATCAACCTCTTTTTACCCTGCTTTAAAACTTAATGATGTGCCTGCTTTTGATTTATTTTCCTTGCTTAATTTATTATTGACTGAGGGCTCCCCCCCCCCCCCCCTCTGCTTGTAGCGTATTTTTTTTATTTATTTGACAATTTATTTCTTTTGTGATTTATTTTGTTGTTTTACCTGATTATTTTTAACCCATTGTTTTGTTTGTTTTTTTTTTATTTGTGATGACTGACAGGACAGTTAGTAGTCCGGTCACCCCTGACCCAAATAACTCTAGTGTTAGGATTTTGGCTTTAGGTGTTGAAGGTCCAAGTGACATCACTAGGTTGTTGTCATTAGGTAGTAGAACAGCTATTGCCAAAAACTTTTTTAACACCTTCGGATTGATGAATGCAGGGGCCATTATGGTTCAATGTTAGAAAGACTTGGACCAGACAGCTCCATTATAATAATAGCTGCAAAACAATCAGTAGCTACTGCCATACTTTCAATTTCAAATATAGCAGTAAATGTCAGTAAAGTAAAGTTTGTGCTTGGCTCTAGTTTCAACCCCACTTTAATCAGAAATAGAAAAGGAATTGTATTTATCCCATCTGAGAAGGTCACCCATCTGGATGACTTTGTCAAGGAGGTTCAAGTTGACAACAGAATAGAACAAGTGACATTGGCCTTTAAAACCTCAAGCCCATCAGTTATCCCCCTTGTTTGCACCTTCAATCAGGATGTTCAGTTCCCTCTGAAAATCTCTGTTTGGGGTGCAAGGTATACAGTTAAGCAGTTTATCCAATATAGTGCTTCATTTGCCAAGGTTTTGGCCACATGGCTTCAAATTGCCGCATAGGCAGAAGATGCCTACTATGTAGTGGACAACAAACTCATAATGAATGTCCCCAATCCAAAACAGTAAAGAAACATCAGGTACTCAAGTTCCCTAACTGCAGTAGTGACCATGTTGCTAACGCTAGGGAGTGCCCAATATTCATAGAGAAGAAAGCAATGGTAACCCATTCTTTCACTAATAATGTCCCCATGAGGACTGCTGCTGAGGTCCTGAAGAAGGGACTTCCAACATAAACAAAACATGTCCCTATGGCCCATAAAGACTCCTTCCCTCCTGTGACACCTAACCACCATCCAGTTTAGGACCTGAACAAGAAGTATATGACCATGTTTGGGGGTGTTGCAAGGCAGATCTCTGACCTGACCAAGATAATAACATCACTTTGCAAACTAGTCTGTAATATACTGCCATTTGGTCTTGAAAATGCAGCCCTTAGCCTGACCAACATTGTTGAAAACCTAAACAGAGTTTAATCAAGCCCTACAACCAGTAACGACCCTCCACAAACCAGCAACCCTGGCAAAGTTGAAAGAAAACGTAAAGGAAAGGAAGCTATACCTAGCCCAGAAGGTAGTAGTAATAAGCTACAGAGACCCAGGTTAGCCCCGTCACACACAAATGACTAACTCCCTTTCAGTGTTCCGATTAAATATCTGGGGATTCAACCTAGCGAAAAGAAAAGAACTCCAAAATATTGTAGTTAGGCCTGCTCCGGATATATGTCTACTTCAAGAAACTTTATTAAAACAGGAGAATACTGGCCATGATTTCAAGGGGTACAGTATTGTCCTTGGGACAGAGTCCACAAAACAGGTGGTGGCCTACTGTCACTTGTGAAAAATGACCTAGCTTTTAGAATTCATGACCCCAGTCCGCAAAAGGGAAATGGAGGTTGGTAAAATTGACGTAAAACTACTTTGAAGTGATAAGTGGGTTAGTATTGCTAACTGTTATGCTCCAAAGACAAATAAATTCTCCCTGAAACAATTCAAACTGATTGTAAAAGCATGTGGCCCTGTGAAAATAATAAGTGGTGACTTAAACCTACACCACAGAATGTGGGACACAGTATCACCAGTCATTTGTAACCTCTCTAACCAATTACATCCTGGAACCCAAAAATAATTTGTCCCTTGGCACCCCCAAAGATCTAAATACACGGCTGAACCCTCAGACAGGCAAGTACTCAACCATTGACCTTACTTTCACATCAACAGATATTATAAATAGTGTAGAAATCCAGAAACCCTGTGACTTTGACTCTGACCTTGTGGTTATATCATTGACACTAGAGGTTAACCGAGTAAGGTCAGGGTACCAACCAGTGAAATTCTGGAAATTCCAAGACAAACTCTGGAACTCCTGGAAAAAAGACCTAGACCAAAAGGCTTCAGAAATTAAAACAAGTGATGAGTCAGTGGAATCATTATCTAATGAGATTACCTCAGCTATCATAGCTTCTTCAGAAAGAATATTTGGTTACAAACGACTTTACCCTAAGTGACAAGATTCTCCTCCTGGATGGAACAGCAAATGCCAGAAAGCCTACCTAGAGAAGAAAAAAGCAAAAATAATTTCTCTAGATAGGCCACCCCTCAATTGAGAATAAAATAGTTTTCAAGCAAAAGACAGCAGAATTCAAAAAGACACTTAAGACTGAGACACAAGACGGATGGAGAAGGCTAATTGAAGACAAATTTGGCCACAACACCCCTGTTCGAGCGCTATTGAGAAATTTCCAGGTTTCTTCAGGTAAAAAGAGAAGAAAACCCATCCCTGCAGAAATACAGATAGGAAGGACCACAGAATTTTCAACCAGTGGGAAACTTAATCTCTTCTTAGAAAAGTTTCCGAATGTAGATACACCATTGCAGTTCGCACACCATCAACTCAGTCTCAAAAATGGTACTGTTCCTTTTTCTCATTTCAACTTTCAGGAAGTTAAAGACACCATTTCAAAGGTCCAACCTGGTGTAACTGGCCCTGATGGAATTAACAATTTGATGTTGAAAATTTTGCCAGGTACATTTGTTGAGCTACTGACAGAGTTACTCAACAGATCTGTCATAGAGTCGTCAATACCATCTGAGTGGAATAAGGCAACAGTGATCCCACTTCTCAAGGCAGGAAAAGACCCCAAGCTGGTTGATTCGTACCGTCCCATATCACTCACCTCTTGTGTTGCAAAACTAATTGAGAGGGTAGTAAAACAAAGAATTTTAACCCCATTATCAGACCATATCCAAATTGAACAGCTTGGCTTTCTCCCTGGAAGGAGCACCACAGATGCCCTAGTTAGACTAGAGCATCTGATAAAACAAAGCTTCAAAAAAGGAAAAACAGTTCATGTAATATTTTTAGATATGGAATCAGCATTTGATATAGTAGATTTGAGGCAACTAATCAGAAATCTATCTGTAATGGGTTTACCAGACCTACTAGTAAATTGGATCCGTCAATTCTTGATGGGTTGGGAAGTTCAGGCCTCCTTGGGAGGCTCCTACTCGGAGTTTCAGAGGAAAGCCTATGACATTGGACTCCCTCAAAGAGCTGTTCTAACTCCACTTCTCTTCTCAGTTTATTGTCATGATATAAGCCTGGAAAATGTCATTGGAGCAGAGTGTTTTCTGTATCCTGATGATATTGCCGTTGCAGTTGGGGCGAGAGACCCTTTATGCTTACAGTCAGCCTAACAAAAAGCTGTAGATATGCTATCAATTTGGGCAAAAAGTAATAATATGGTTTTCTCACGCCATAAGTCAGTTAGTGTTTTTTTTTTTTTTTTACAAAATGCATAACTGGCTGTTTTCAAACCGCCGGTGAAACTGAATGGACAAGGGATGGTCGTTGCAGAACATGCACGCCTTCTGGAAGTTGTATTTGACCAAAAACTAACATGGAAACCCCATCTGGACGAGCTGATTGGCAGTCTCAAAGACAAAACTTCATTAACGCTCTCTGCCTTGGAAGAAGAGGAGCCCCCACGGCCTTTGCTTCAACTATTGTCAAGTCAGTGGTGATATCCAAGATAGACTATAGATCATATGGATGTGCTAAGAAATGTCTCCTGAAGAATCTTGACACTACCCTTCATGCAATCTTACGAAGAGCCCTTGGTTGCCTAAAATCAACTCTTATTGCCGCTATGTAGTGTGAAGCGGGGATCCGGTCTCTTCACTTCAGAAGAAAATATCTCCTTGCAAGATATTTTGCTAAGAAGATAAGACTCAAGAATCACATTGTCTACAAAGGAATCATTAGCCGCCACAACCCTGATGTCCATTACAAACCAACAGACACGCCCTCTTTCCAGAGATTCCTTTGCCTTCCTGGCATGGAAGAGTTCATAGAGAATGGCAGGCTGACTGTTAAATTGGATGATGATTCTTCTAGCGCCTCTCAAGGAATTGGGGAACTGATTATTCCTAAGATCAGCATTGGAAAAAAGGAGGTCCTTCCCCAAGCACTGATGAAAATCATATTCCTGGCAAAGTTTGCAGAATATCAGGACTACATCCAAGTTTACACAGATGGCTCAAAGACGGAAACAAAATGCAGCTTTGCAGTAGTTATACCCTCCCAAAACTTGTCTCTTTCCTACCCTTTACCCCCTCCCCCCCCCCCCTACCGGACAATTTTTTCTGCAGAACTTATGGCAATTAAGTTTTCTCTTCGAACCATATCAAGCCAAACAGAGATCAAACATCAGAAGTATATTGTCTACCTTTCACACCAGCATCATTAAGCTATAAATGTTGCCATTGAGATTGAAAATTTGGCTACACAACTGGCAAGAAAGGGTATATCAGTCTCATTTATATGGGTTCCAGCACACTCTGGTATAACAGGAAATGAATTAGCAGACCAGGCTGCAAAACAAGCCTCCCATATGGGTCTTATCACTCAAACCTCTATTACTGGTCCCGAATTCCTGTCTTCAATCAGTTCAACAATTTTGGAGGAAGAAGAGGCTTGGCTCCATTCCTTCCATACCCAGCTCCTGGATCTCTATGATTATAAGCAGCCATCAAAAGAAATATACCTCTCATCTTGCATCCTTTCAACTTGTCTCTTTCGTCTTAGATGTGGCCTTGCAAAGACAAAATCAACATTATTCCATTGGAAAATGGCCCCTTCCCCCAACTATGACACATGTGGAGTGTATGAAGACATATGTCACATCATCTTCAACTGTAGAAAATATGAAAAAGAGAGGGAAACACTAAGGAATTGCTGTGAAAAGGCATTTAAGGCATTCACAATGCGTTCTGTTCTGGGACATCACACGTCTCCTCCTTGGGCTAGTCGACTAAGCAAAAACCTTTTAGGTATATTTGTTAAGACTACTGGTTTGGTTCATTCCCTATAGGATTTTTTTTTTATCCCTATAATAGTTGATTTGAGATTTATCGCATTTACTATTTTATTTGTTTTTATTATCTTTATCTTATCTGTTAAGATTCTTATATATGTGACAGGTATAATGTAAATCCGTAATATTTATTTTACTGGTGTTGTATTTGTATTTTAATTGATATGACAAAGCACAGCTACATTATTCTTGTTCCGTTTTTCAACGCAGGCAGTTGCTACAGGTGAATAGCCCTACCCAGGGGCGTCCCAAGGGAAGCGGGAAGGGGCGCCCCCCCCCCCCCAACTTTTTGGCTTTCGGTAACATTTTCGTCGAAGGCGAAAATTTCTGCAGAAATTTTGCAAAATTGGCCGAAATTCAGCAAAATTCTTGATTTCTGCAGAAAATTAGGTAGGTAGCGATTCGGTAAAATTTAGGAAGAACGCCCCCCTCCCAATAAATGAGCCTCAGGACGCCCCTGACCCTGACCCTGCCAATATCAATATAAGTGATACATGATCTGGTTCAGTGAGTATTGACTGATGTGACACCCAAACAAGCTAGTGATTACCGAAGCACAGAATAATTGAGAGATACGAACGCATATGACCTATTGGTCGAACGCGTCAAACCCCAAACAGCAACAACAAAAACAACAACATGGGCGCTCTGAAAATCTGCTGAAGATTTGTTAGATGTTTTCCAGAGAAACTGCCTACAGGTTATTCTGGTTATACTAGTAAATTGGATCCGTCAATTCTTGATGGGTTGGGAAGTTCAGGCCTCCTTGGGAGGCTCCTACTCGGAGTTTCAGAGGAAAGCCTATGACATTGGACTCCCTCAAAGAGTTGTTCTAACTCCACTTCTCTTCTCAGTTTATTGTCATGATATAAGCCTGGAAAATGTCATTGGAGCAGAGTGTTTTCTGTATCCTGATGATATTGCCGTTGCAGTTGGGGCGAGAGACCCTTTATGCTTACAGTCAGCCTCACAAAAACTGTTGATATGCTATCAATTTGGGCAAAAATTGATAATATGGTTTTATCAAGCCATAAGTCAGTTAGTGTGTTTTTTTTTTTTTTACAAAATGCATAACTGGCTGTTTTCAAACCGCCGGTGAAACTGAATGGACAAGGGATGGTCGTTGCAGAACATGCACGCCTTCTGGAAGTTGTATTTGACCAAAAACTAACATGGAAACCCCATCTGGACGAGCTGATTGGCAGTCTCAAAGACAAAACTTCATTAACGCTCTCTGCCTTGGAAGAAGAGGAGCCCCCACGGCCTTTGCTTCAACTATTGTCAAGTCAGTGGTGATATCCAAGATAGACTATAGATCATATGGATGTGCTAAGAAATGTCTCCTGAAGAATCTTGACACTACCCTCCATGCAATCTTACGAAGAGCCCTTGGTTGCCTAAAATCAACTCTTATTGCCGCTATGTAGTGTGAAGCGGGGATCCGGTCTCTTCACTTCAGAAGAAAATATCTCCTTGCAAGATATTTTGCTAAGAAGATAAGACTCAAGAATCACATTGTCTACAAAGGAATCATTAGCCGCCACAACCCTGATGTCCATTACAAACCAACAGACACGCCCTCTTTCCAGAGATTCCTTTGCCTTCCTGGCATGGAAGAGTTCATAGAGAATGGCAGGCTGATTGTTAAATTGGATGATGATTCTTCTAGCGCCTCTCAAGGAATTGGGGAACTGATTATTCCTAAGATCAGCATTGGAAAAAAGGAGGTCCTTCCCCAAGCACTGATGAAAATCATATTCCTGGCAAAGTTTGCAGAATATCAGGACTACATCCAAGTTTACACAGATGGCTCAAAGACGGAAACAAAATGCAGCTTTGCAGTAGTTATACCCTCCCAAAACTTGTCTCTTTCCTACCCTTTACCCCCTCCCCCCCCCCCCCTACCGGACAATTTTTTCTGCAGAACTTATGGCAATTAAGTTTTCTCTTCGAACCATATCAAGCCAAACAGAGATCAAACATCAGAAGTATATTGTCTACCTTTCACACCAGCATCATTAAGCTATAAATGTTGCCATTGAGATTGAAAATTTGGCTACACAACTTGCAAGAAAGGGTATATCAGTCTCATTTATATGGGTTCCAGCACACTCTGGTATAACAGGAAATGAATTAGCAGACCAGGCTGCAAAACAAGCCTCCCATATGGGTCTTATCACTCAAACCTCTATTACTGGTCCCGAATTCCTGTCTTCAATCAGTTCAACAATTTTGGAGGAAGAAGAGGCTTGGCTCCATTCCTTCCATACCCAGCTCCTGGATCTCTATGATTATAAGCAGCCATCAAAAGAAATATACCTCTCATCTTGCATCCTTTCAACTTGTCTCTTTCGTCTTAGATGTGGCCTTGCAAAGACAAAATCAACATTATTCCATTGGAAAATGGCCCCTTCCCCCAACTATGACACATGTGGAGTGTATGAAGACATATGTCACATCATCTTCAACTGTAGAAAATATGAAAAAGAGAGGGAAACACTAAGGAATTGCTGTGAAAAGGCATTTAAGGCATTCACAATGCGTTCTGTTCTGGGACATCACACGTCTCCTCCTTGGGCTAGTCGACTAAGCAAAAACCTTTTAGGTATATTTGTTAAGACTACTGGTTTGGTTCATTCCCTATAGGATTTTTTTTTATCCCTATAATAGTTGATTTGAGATTTATCGCATTTACTATTTTATTTGTTTTTATTATCTTTATCTTATCTGTTAAGATTCTTATATATGTGACAGGTATAATGTAAATCCGTAATATTTATTTTACTGGTGTTGTATTTGTATTTTAATTGATATGACAAAGCACAGCTACATTATTCTGGTTCCCGTTTTTCAACGCAGGCAGTTGCTACAGGTGAATAGCCCTACCCAGGGGCGTCCCAAGGGAAGCGGGAAGGGGCGCCCCCCCCCCCCCAACTTTTTTGGCTTTCGGTAACATTTTCGTCGAAGGCGAAAATTTCTGCAGAAATTTTGCAAAATTGGCCGAAATTCAGCAAAATTCTTGATTTCTGCAGAAAATTAGGTAGGTAGCGATTCGGTAAAATTTAGGAAGAACGCCCCCCTCCCAATAAATGAGCCTCAGGACGCCCCTGACCCTGCCAATATCAATATAAGTGATACATGATCTGGTTCAATGAGTATTGACTGATGTGACACCCAAACAAGCTAGTGATTACCGAAGGCACAGAATAATTGAGAGATACGAACGCATATGACCTATTGGTCGAACGCGTCAAACCCCAAACAGCAACAACAAAAACAACAACATGGGCGCTCTGAAAATCTGCTGAAGATTTGTTAGATGTTTTCCAGAGAAACTGCCTACAGGTTATTCTGGGTACCCAGCTGACTGACTGTACTTCAAATGGCAGGCTGTACAAAAAGTGTCGTTCAATCCCACTTTCTAGAGCTATAATGAGAGAAAGGTTGATGGTTAGGGCATGTTCTGTGAATGACGGATCGCAGATTGCCAAAGATTGTCCTTTATGGCCAACTGTCTAGGGCTAAACAGAAAGCAGGTTGTCTGCAGTTTGGATAGGAGGATCTCACAAAGAAGAAATTAAGGGAAATGGGAACTTACTGGGAGGTTGTAAAGAAAGAGGCTTTTAATATATGGGGATGGAGGAGGAGTAAGCATAGCTGTGTTGACCTTAGGTGGCGTGGTGCTGTGGTAATTTTTAGCGGTAGTAGTAGTAGTGCTATGTAAAAGAATAACATTGTTGTAGTTAAGGTAGGGAATGGGGTTAGTAGCTGGTTTCATATTAAATCAGGAATTAAGGAGGAAAATCAGCCCATTAAAAAAAAAGTAGTGAAGTTCTGTCTATAGCCAGGGTTATATCCAGTCTCATTGGGGTGGGGGGGGCATATTCAAAAACTTGAATATGCTTGTCTTTTACGTCTGACCAAAGATCAAACATCTAGAATTGAGAATATTCAAAAATAGCTCTTAAGTTATGAAAGTGGTGTCAATCAGCTTCACTTAACTTCAATGGAAATAAGACAACCTAATCTTTTGATCAACTTTGGACTGAGATGCACACAGTTGAATTTTAACTGTCACCTTCTTCCTCTCTACTAAAGTAACTTGAAAATTAAATAACATGTTAAACTAACTAGAAAGAATTCCAGCAGACTTTTACTTTTCAAGATAGTTTTGCTAAGGCTGCAGAATGACATTGTAATTACTTTGTGCTGTATTTTGTTCATATAATATAACCATTGATTTTATTATTTTATGTTTTCCTTATATTTTTGACTTACATTGACCTTGATTGTGGTTCCTGTTTAGTGCAGCTCCTTGCACTACTCAATTCATGTTTTTCTTTTTAATATTGACATGCATTGTTTATGTTTTTCCTGTATTTGTTTATTTTTACAAACAAAAGAAAAAAATTAAACAGATAAGAATGTGAGAACTTGTCTTATTACAAAGACAAATTCAGATGTCTTTTATGAGAATGTATTTGATTTTTCTTTTCTATTAATAACACGCAACAAAACTGCTTCTTAATGAATCTAAAGTTGAACATTATTATGTCTTCTTAGTACTAAAGAATGATAAATTATAGCTTTCTTAGAGACATTTTTGTTTGTCTCTGAAATGGGACAAGTTGTCATAATGTCTTGTATTTACGTTTTTGTTTGGTTTCTTTATAATTCTACATGGTGTAATATTTACTATGGCTTGACCTTTCTAGAATTTCCATATAAAGTACAAAAAAGCAATCTGCATGACTTTTTTGCGTTTTAATACACTGTGACAAGTTGCATATTTTCATCTATTGGATTTTTTAGACTAGAACAAATCACGATAAATGATAGGCTCGAATTATCTTTTGCTAGACTTTTCAGAATGAAAATAAAAGTCTCTAATTCAAATTTACTTGTGTGTTTTTCTCTTTTCTTTTACAAAGCACATGGCATAATATTGTTATGTGTTTGACTTTTTTTAGAATTGTTAATAATAACAAAAAAAAGTCTTTGGCTTGGGATTTAATAGATAAAATAGTAATGTCATCCATGGAGAACTACCAAAAAGATGTTATGAGAGAAAAAAAGTGAATAAAGGTATTTCATAGGATAAGGTAATACTTTTGCTTCCAACTCAAAACCAAGCTGCATGAGGCCAACACAACTTTGCATGCTCCTCCATTCTAGTATGCTCTGAGGTTTAATCTTTATTCCCTTTGATGAAGTTTCTAACATGCCTCCCTTACCTTTAAATCTTTTTTCATTACCTCTTGCTATCATGTTAAAGATATTCTGATTTTTGTTTGACCCCAGCTGGATTGCCAAAAAGCATAGATGTTGGCAACCTAACAGTTTTCATGGACAAATTGGGATGTAACTGTATTTACATTTATTTCAGTATAGCCCTACACAGCATGATCACGCCAATTTTTTGTACAGCTTATTGTTTTTTATACAGTTTTTCAAAAAATGATATAAAACCACCTATATATTCACCTTGGCTGTTCTTCTTTGTACATATTCCCTGCACCCATCATTCCTGACAGCAGTGCTGCTAAAAACTTATTGTAGGACCAAGGTGCACAGCCACAAAGTTGCAATTTTCTTTTAAATCCTTTCCTGCAATCTCTTCCAACCCTATTCAAGGACGTTCCTTTTATTGTTCTGTCCCAGATGGACAAGCAAAAAGCGCAATTTTGGCAACCTATAATCCATTGTCTGTAAAACGTGTCGTAACCATCTTAATCTTTCTCTCGTTATGACACTAAGAAGTGGGACCAACCCTGTTTTTCGTCTAGTTTATTGTTTGATACACAACCATTCAAGCAAGTACCTAATATTATTTGTGAATTCCCCTAAAAAAAATTATTTAGCACATCTTCACCCCCTTTGGATTGCCCACGTTTTAGAGCTACAATTGACCACTGTCACTGCTGTGGTTCTGAGTAGTATTTGCTCAATAACTTCTCATCCTGTTCTTCAAACATTTTTCAACTATGATAGAAGCCCTTTGCCTTGGCTATTCTACTTTTTGAGTATTCACTGCATCTATAATTCATATTAATAATGCTTACTAATCCTTTATTAAATTGTTGCTGAAGCATGCCTGCCCTGAGTGACATACTGGGCTTCAAATCAATTTCACTTTAAAGTTGAATTTGCCAAAAATATCCTCTGTGAATCATTTAAGAAGAGGATACAATGCTTTACCCCTGCCTGCATAAATGCTTTACCCCTGGCTACTTTAAAAGGTGGAAGGATTGGTATGTCTTTAAATTTACCGAGTCCCCTTTGTTTACTACTGAAACCAAGGTATTCCCCTGAATTCTCGTTATGTAATGTCTTTGAGTACTTTCTTTTCTTTTGGGTATGGTTTGTTTGTTTGTTACAGGCAAAAAAAACCTGTAAATGCACTTTTTAATAGAAATAGTTGGCCACTTATACCCCTCTTCTGTCACAAAGTTGCTTTACAGGAGACTCATAATGTGTTCGTCTTTTGAATTTAGGATTTCTTTGTCAGAGTGAATTATTCGTTTTACCATAAATTACCTTAAATCGTACTTGCTAGCAATAGGACGAATCCCTGGTCCACCAACTTCAGTGATGATAGCTAGTCATCTGTGGCATCCCAAACAGCGCACCACAGTTTGTTGAGCCATTCCCTGTCCACTGATGACTTGAACACATCCATGCTGGTAGAGGTCATTATTTCTTCACTAAAGGAGTCCCACAAGCTGACAACTCCATTTGAAAAGAACTTATTATTTAGTCTGGTGTTTGCTTGTTTCCAGAAAAGCTTATGAGGGTGACCACGAGCTCTCTCTGAATTGTCTGGTTGGAAAAGGCCAGGAATGGTATCCTTTGCATTTAGAAGCTTGTATGCTGTTATCACATCGCCTCTTTTGCGATGATATGTTATAGATGGTATTCTAAGCTTGCAGAAACGGGATGGATAAGGGACATCATAGAGGTCTTTAATACATTTCGTTGCCCTCCTCTACTGATTCCAGGGCTGCTTGATCAGTCTTGTTGATTGGGCATACAATACAAATTCCGAAGTCTATCCTTGGTTGAACTAGACTCTTGTATAGCTTAGGCATAACAGTTGGAGATTTGCTAGTGAATGTTCTTTTGATTAAGCCAAGTGTCTGATTAGCCTTCGCAACAGGTGCTTGCGCATAAATTAAAAAAATTCAACTCGTTGTCTACCAGGACATCAAGATATATCTCTGTGGGGCTGATGGAAATAGCTTGTGGGACCCATCACTACAGTTCATATGGTACTGAGTGTGTGGGTTTTCCTTCCCCAGGCGGAGAGTCTTGCATTTTGATGCATTGGATTCAAGCTTCCAAATATTAGTCCAGTGAGTGATTTTGTTCTAGTACTTGGTAAATTTAGACCCATCTTGAACTGTAAACCTCATGTGAGCTGAAGCTGGTTGGCTACTTGGTCTATTTAGATAGAGGGGGCGGGGTACTAGATTGGGATCTGAAACTGTAAATTTAACATTTACAAAGCTTAAAATAGGGCTTTGCTGACAATACATTTTTTTCTAATTATTGTTTTTTTTTAGGAAACCAAGTAATCAGAGATCAAAACGAGGACTTATAAAGAGGGCACCAAAATTGATAGAAAATCCCAAACAAGCAATTTTTGTACGTGGGGCATCATCAAATGGACATATTTTACAGTGCATGAAAAATTTGGTTGGTTTTTATTTTAATCATTCAAACATAAACTTCACTGACATTTATTTATTTGTTGCAGCATTTCAGATCCAGAATAAAAGTAAGCTCTTATGGGCCAGTGTTATTAGAAGCAGAGAATTAGATTGATATTCAGCTAAAGATCAACAGTAGTTATTAAGCATTAATTAAAGACAGTGCTAAACTACAGTCAATTATAGCTAAATCACAGATAAGGCAGCACTGTAGCAGAAATGGAAGAACTATTTCTGTGCAGATGCTAGACTCTCCTCAAGTTAATCAGCGATCAATAAATACTTCACTCCTTTGTGTTCGGAAAGTTTATCTTTTCAACCTTAACTTTGACTCTATCCAATTGGCACTGTCCAATCTGCATTTCACAAACCAAAACGTATAAAGGGTATATTTAACATCGGCTTCTGTTCAACATTTTGTCATTTCAAGATCATTAATTAAAAAAAACTTTCCGAAAAAGAAGTTTTCAAAGAAAAGTAAAGGCCATTTTAAACTTGAGATCAGCAGAAACAAATGCAAATAAGATCAGCAAATACTTGTTAAAATTCAAACTCAAAACGACCAGACATTACTATTAAGAATAAATGAAATCCAAAACGAACAGAAATTAAATAAACAATCATAGCAAAAAAACATACAACAAGTAATAATATAAATGAATAAATAAATCTTAAAACGAGTAATGCTTGAATTGAATATGCAAATCCAGCTTAAAAACGAGAAAAATATTTTGGTATTGAAGTATAAATGAAACCCAAACCGAACAGAAATTAAATAAGGAATCAATGTAAACAAACATACAAAAGATACTAATGTAAATGAATAAATAAATTTTAAAATAAGTGAAACTAGAACTGAATATGCAAATCAAGCTTGAAACAGACCAAAATCACTACAAACAAGCGTTTGGGTATCGCCTCTTTCTTTCACTGTAAAAGTCTAAAACCTAATGCGTCATTGGCGCTTTACTGAAAACGAATTGTATTACACATATTTTCTTTTGTACTTAATATTGAAAATAAGCATTAAATTTACAGTAAAATTTTGAAGTGATGAGCTTTCAGCAATTAGTATCATTATACATCAAATATTCAGTTTAATTTATTAGTTCTTTCTAAAATTGTTGAAGACCCGTAAAATTGTCCCCTTCCTTAACTGTAAAAACCTAAAACCTACTGCGCCATTGGCGCTTCACTGAAAACCAATTGTACTACAAATATTTTCTTTTCCAGTTCTTACAGCATTGAAAACAAAAATAAAATTACAGAGAAATAAAATCTTAAACTGATGGATCTTCAAACAATTAATATAATTATATATCAAATATTCAATTTGATTTTGTTTATACTTTCCAAGACTGTTCTAGACAAATATAGTTTTCAGTAAAGCGCCATGACGGAGTAGGCTCTGGACTTTTACAGTGAAAGAAGGAGGCGATACCCAAACTCTTGTTTGTAGTGACTTTTGTTGGTTTCAAGCTTAATTTGCATATTCAATTCAAGTTTCACTCGTTTTAAGATTTATTTTTTCATTTACATTAGTATCTTTTGTATGTATATTTGCATTGATTGTTTATTTAATTTCTGTTCGTTTTGGGTTTCATTTATACTTCAATAGCAATTTTTTTTTTTTCATTTTAAGCCTGATTTGCATATTCTATTCAAGCATTACTTGCTTTAAGATTTATTTATTCGTTTATATTATTATTTGTTGTATGTTTTTTACTATGATTGTTTATTTAATTTTTGTTCGTTTTGGGTTTCATTTATTCTTTAATAGTAATTTCTGGTCCTTTTGAGTTTGAATTTTAACAGGTATTTGTATCTTCTGATATTGAGTTTAAAATGGCCTTTACTTTTCTTTGAAAAACTTCTTTTTCGGAAAGTTTTTTATAATAAATTTTTGTTCGTTTTTGATTGCAAAAAGTTTCAAGTTTTTAAAAGTACCTTATTTCAAAACCAGCCTTTGTTTTTTCAAAATCAAATGTTCATCAAAGTAATAAAACTAATATCAAAGTAAAAAATTGGGTTTTGTGTCCACCTCGGAGTTTTTATTTTCTGACGTTCGAACTATTTTTAGCAAAATGATTATCTCAAAATTTTTATCTGGTGGGTTTGGGAAAAAAAGCGTGGAGGGGGGGGGGCTAGTTGCCCTTCGATCTCTTTTAACTCTTAAAAATTGAACGAGAACTTTCAATTTCCAATCAAATGAACCTGACATTTGAACTATTTTTAACGAAATGGCTATCTAAAATTTTTTATCGGGTGGGTTTGGGGGAAAAGGGTGTGTGGGGGGGGGGCGGCTAGTTGCCCTCGGATATCTTTTGACTCTTAAAAAGTGTACTAGAACTTTCGATTTCTAATCAAATGAGCCCTCTCTGAAGTTTATACGAGCATCCATTTTATAAGAACCATATACGCCCCCAGGACAACATTTACAGCGCCTACTCTCCGGGCCCTGGGGGTTGTGTCGACACTTGAGTTTTTGTTATCCAATTTTTGAACTTTTTTTTTACATGGCTATCACAAAATTTGTAGTGGATGGGTTTGGGGGAAAAGGGCGTTGGGGGGGGGGCTAGTTGCTCTTCAATCTCTTGACTCTTAAAAAGTGGACTAGAACGTTCAATTTCCAATCAAATGAGCCCTCTATGAAGTTTATACAAGCATTCCTTTCATACGAACAATACATACCTTCAGGGTATAACTTAGAACGCCTTCCACCGGGCCCTCGGGGGGGGGGTGTATTGACACCGGAGTTGTTCTTATCTGACCTTCGAACTATTTTCAACAAAATGTCTATCCCAAAATTTTCATCAGATGGGCTTGGAAAAAGAAGGCGTGGGGGGGGGGGGGGCTAGTTGCCCTTGGGTCTCTTCTGACTCTTAAAAAGTGAACTCGAACTTTCAATTTCCAATCAAATGAGCCCTCTCTAAAGTTTATACGAGTATCCCTTTCATAAGAATCATATATGCCCTAGGGCATAACCTAAAATGTCTGCTCCCGGGCCCTGGGGGGGGGGTTGTTTCGACACCTGAGTATTTGTTATCTGAATTTTGAAATTTTTTAACAAAATGGCTATCTCAAAATTTTTATCGGATGCATTTAGGGAAAAGGGGGCGTGAGGGGGGGGGGGGGCTAGTTGCCCTCCAATATCTTTTGACTCTCAAAAATTGAACTAGAACTTTCAATTTTTAATCAAATGAGCCCCTGAAGTTTTTACGAGCATCTCTTCCATAAGAAGCAGATGTTCCCCCAGAGCATAACTTACAACGCCTGCTCTCGGGCCCTGGGGGGCTGTGTTGACCCCGGAGTTTTCGTTATATGGTCTTTGAACCATTTTAAAAAAATGGCTATCTCACAGTTCTTATCGGAGGGATTTGTGGAAAAAAAAGCGTGGAAGGGGGGGGGGCCTAGGTGCCCTCCGATCTCTTTTGACTCTTAAAAAGTGAACTAGAACTTTCAATTTCCAATTAAACGAGCCCTCTCTGAATTTTATACAAGCATTCCTTCCATAAAAACCATATATGCCTTCAGGACATAACTTACAACGCCTGCCCCCAGACCCTGGGGGGCTGCGTCGACATCGGATTTTTTGTCATATGATCTTTGAACTATTTTTAACAAAATGGCTATCTCAAAATTTTTTTCGGATGTATTTGGGGAAAAGGGCTTGGGGGGGAGGCTGGTTACCCTCCGACATCTTTTGACTCTTAAAAAGTGAACTAGAACTTTCAATTTCCAATTAAACGAGCCCTCTCTGAATTTTATACAAGCATTCCTTCCATAAAAACCATATATGCCTTCAGGACATAACTTGCAACGCCTGCCCCCGGGTCCTTTGAGGCTGTGTCGACACCGGAGTTTTTGTTATGTGATTATTGAAGTATTTTTAACAAAATGGCTATCTCTAAATTTGTATCGGATGCATTTGGGAAAAAACGGCGTGAAGGGGGGGGGGGGGGTAGTTGCCCTCTGATCACTTTTACTCTTAGAAAGGGCACTAAAATTCCTGGTATTCAATCTAATGAGCCCCTTTTGAAGTTTGATTCAATTTTCAGTCAAATGAGCCCCCTGAAGTTTATACGAGCATCCCTTTCATAAGAAGCATATATTCCCCCAGGGCATAAATTACAACGCCTGTCCTCGGGCCCTGGGGGGCTGTGTTGGCCCCAGAGTTTTTGTTAAATGGTCTTTGAGCTATATTTAAAAAAAATGGCTATCTCAAAGTTCTTATCGGAGGGCTTTGAGGAAAAGAGGGCGTGGAGGGGGGGGGGGCTAGGTGCCCTCCGATCTCTTTTGACTCTTAAAAGGTGAACTAGAACTTTCAATTTCCAATCAAATGAGCCCTCTTTCAAGTTTATACAAGCATCCCTTCCATAAGAACCATATATGCCCCAAGGGCATAACTTACAACGCCTGCCCTCGGGCCCTGGGGGGTTGCGTTGACACTGGAGTTTTTGTTATATGATCTTTGAACTATCTTTAACAAAATGGCTATCTCAAAATTTTTTTCGGATGTATTTGGGGAAAAAAGGGCGTGGGGGGCTGGTTACCCTCCGATATCGTTTGATTCTTAAAAAGCGAACTAGAACTTTCAATTCCAATCAAACGAGCCCTCTCTGAATTTTATGCGAGCATTCCTTCCATAAGAACCATATATGCCCCCATAGCATAACTTACAACGCCTGCCCTTTGGGGCTGTGTTGACACCGTAGTTTTTTTTACGTGATTATTGAACTATTTTTAATAAAATGACTATTTCAAAATTTTTATCGGATCCATTTGGGAAGAAAAGGGTTTGGGGGGGGGGGGGCTATTTGCCCTCTGATCACTTTTGACTTTTAAAAAGGGTACTAGAACTCTCGATTTCCAATCGAATGAGTCCCTTTTGAAGTTTATACGACGAATCCTTCCATATGAAGTGACTCTGGAAAAAAATAAAAATAATAATAAAACATTGGAGCCATATGACCTTTATTATATGCAACGCTATAGAGCCCTCTGATTTGTTAATAGTGAATTAAAAAACTGTGAAAATAATTAATCTAAAATTTAATATTGTGCCTTGTGGTCATGGGTATAGACATATATACTTTCTGGTTACTTTGGTTTCTCGTTAGGGAAGAATTGTGATTTTTTTTTTTTTTTTTTCGTACGTAGCATGAGAATTTGTATTAAAAACACAATGAAAGGTTCTAGAGCCAAAAGCTGTGCCTATCTTGTGTAAATAGGCCAGACCATTAGGGACATGTTCAAAGAATTTTTTCTGGAGAGAGGGAGGATCTAAGCATAAAATGTTTATATTAAAGTGGGTTTAAGTTTTCATAAAAGGGGGCCCATCAAAACAAACTTGGGTGAGCCATTCCCCCTGTGTCCATGTATTGTTATTAGCATTTTGAGTTAACAAGTACATCTATTATTTGCTATATACAGATGTCATTAGCATAATAGAATTTCTGGAGAGAGGGAGGATCTAAGCATAAAATGTTTATATTAAAGTGGGTTTAAGTTTTCATTAAAGGGGGCCCATCAAAACAAACTTGGGGGAACCATTCCCCTTGTGTCCATGTATTGTTATTAGCATTTTGAGTTAGCAAGTACATCTATTATTTGCTATATACTGATGTCATTAGCATAATAGAGTTTCTGGAGAGAGGCAGGATCTAAGCATAAAATGTTTATATTAAAGTGGGTTTAAGTTTTCATAAAAGGGGGTCCGTCAAAACAAACTTGGGTGAACCATTCCCCCTGTGTCCATGTATTGTTATTAGCATTTTGAGTTAGCAAGTACATCTATTATTTGCTATATACAGATGTCATTAGCATAATAGAATAGTTTTATTTATACAAGCAATCATAGTTTAGAATAAAAATTCGAATTAAAGGGCACTAATACTAACGAAGAAAACAATAAAAAC
The DNA here is from genome assembly GCA_027921565.1 of Artemia sinica. Classification (NCBI taxonomy): domain Eukaryota; kingdom Metazoa; phylum Arthropoda; class Branchiopoda; order Anostraca; family Artemiidae; genus Artemia; species Artemia sinica. The sequence goes on along the minus strand of CM051263.1, from coordinate 44,837,972 downwards.
ACGAGACTATAACTTATTAAACACTGACATGTAAAAAGAAACGAGCGAATTGGAGAAACGGTTTGTTCTTGGAGTAGGCTGTTGGAGTCTCACTTTGTTAGTTGACCTTGTCACCTTGTAACTCCTGTGCATCTAAGCGGAAGCTGAACATCGCATAATTATTTTTTTTAGTGGGCTCTAATATTAAAGGCTCATATTTCCTGTATAAGTTTCTAACTTGCCATTTCTTGTTATACCTTTGCTTTTAGCGTCTCATTGTAAGATGACAATTTTGCTACCGTTTGATAGCAGAGATTCAACCTGGTCCATCCAGTGAATTATACTTTTGAAATTCGCTTTGCATTTTCTTTTTAGGTTTGAAAAATACACTAAAAATATATCAGAAACATGTGATAATTTTGCTAATTTGTTCAACAAGCCAACATTATTCTCTGGGAAGAAGTCTAAATAACAGTGGAATTCTGGCTCCGTAAAAACACATCTCTGGAAAGTAATGCGTCCAGGTACCAGTTTATACTGGCATTCTTAAAGTTGAAAATTTTATTTTTACTCACTGTCTGACCCATAAACTATGTAAAACGGGAAAAAGAGGAAACCTATGCTTGTCTCCAAGAAGAAAGAACCTAGTGATATCTAGCATTATCAATAAAATACTGAAGTGATTCAGTAAAACCTGTATTTAAAAGATATTTGTAATTCTTATCTTTTTTTTCTTTTGCTTGATGTTGCTCATTTTTCATAAGAAATCCTTTTGCCTTATTTTTTTATTTTCTCTTTTATATAGAAATCTTGCTACATTTTTTTCACTTTTGCTCTTTCTCTGTTACTTTTGTTTTACTCTGCTTGTATGGAAGGATTTTAATTCGAAACTTATTTTTTAGTCAATTAAGTTTAAACTTAATTTGAGAGTGTTTTTAATTTCTATAGTCCTGTTGCGTATCGCTTCAGTGTCAACGGTACTTGCAGTTTGCGATTACTATTATAGATATGATTGACACGCCAAGGATTCCATTTCATGCAGATTGCTATTTTCTGTGACTTGACTTCTGAGTGCTTTCCATAAACGTATTGTTGCCTAAAATGGTCCGTTAGAATAACACCGTTTTTTTATGTATTTAGTATAACATTAGAAGAGCAAATGGGACTCTATTATCACAAAAGCATGACATGAACCCGTTTGAAGATGTAACCCCGATTGAAAATCTTGGCCAAAAAATGGATGCTTCATTGTTTTCGTTCTGTTCCCACAACAAGAAACGACCAAATAACTTGATTTTAGGTAAAGAGATTCGAACTTTTTTTTTTTATTATTCCTGATCATGTTATTCCTCTTTTTTTCGCATGAAATCTTAGTGTATATTAAGAGATTGTCTTCGAAATCAAGAAAGGTTCAACATAAAAAAACACACACAAAAGAAGTTTAAAACGAAAGTTTTAATTAAACAGTAAAACTGATATCATTACTGAGGAGTCTTTTTTGGCATATTGTGGTAATCACTCTGGAAATTTACTTCTGCTTAATCTATTACTGTGAAACTATTTTACTACTTCTTTTTTTTATTAGTTGTTCACTTTGCAATGTGCAGAAAACCATTGCAACAATACTCATAAATCAAACAAAATTATATATACAAGTCTTTGAAATCGAACTTGAGCTTAACTTTATTGAACAAATACGATATACATAAATTTTGCACAAAGGAGACAGAGAACCAACTCGTTGTGTCCCCTTTATCAATAAAGGAAAGAAAGAAAGAAATTACACTTCTTGCTTATACAACTTCAAATAGAAAGGAAAAAAATATACCCTAGTCCCTGATATATCCTAGTCTAGCTAGGGTATATCAGAATTTTGTTTCCTTTAAACGCCAGTATTGCAGAAAAACTTGTTGCCCAAAAAAGTTTTGATATAAAAAAAGATCTTACTAATAGAAAAAATGAGGCAATTAGTGAATTTATTTAAAGGTGTCTTTGAGCGGTTTTACTTACCCCCACGAAAATACCTCCCACGAAAAAAACGGGAAATACCCCCCCCCCCCGAAAATACCCCTCCGTGGAAAATATACCCCCCCCGTGCAAAAAAATACTCTCCCCAGAAAATACTCCCCGAGACCCCCCTTCCCCTGAAAATACATCCTCGTCGGAAGGAAATTATTCGCAAAAACTTACTCCCCACTGAAAATTCCCCCAGAATATCCCCCCTCCTGTAGAAAATTCCTCCGCGAAAAATGTCCCTATGTTTCCCAATAACAAATACTATCTAAGCAATGGACAAATTACAAAACTTAAAAAGGCACTTAAACTTCTACTATGGGGTTCTCTAATTGTTTTTTAGTTTGGGGTGGAGAGAGATACGTCAAAGGGTGCATTTTAATGCCAAAACATCCCTGCTCTCATTAAGCCATCAGATAAATACAGGATTAGTTCTAAGGGAGAGCCGAGAAGGGGGTGGAGTTAGAAATTGATATATAATCCCAGGGCCGTAGCCAGGATTTTGTTTGGGGGGGGGGGGATACAAAAGAAACTTCAAAAAAAACGCATCAAAAATGCGAAATTGATATCTACTCCCTTGCGGTTTCTGGGAATATTTCTGGTCTTCGATTTTATTATGAAAGTAGAGGGTGTTATTAAAGACACAAATGAGCAGAATTTATTTCGTATAGAAGGGGGGGGGGGCTTCCCCTTTCTCATCCACACTTCCACCTCATGGTTCCAGAAACTTTGAAGGGTGCTCATTAGACCAGAAATTGAGATTTCAAGTCCTTTTTTGTCGAAAGTGATTGGAGACCAACCAGTCACGGGGGGGGGGGTATTTTCCGCAGTAAAAACCGTAAGTAAAAAGCAACCGTATTAATAATAACTGGAGCGAGTAAAGGAAATTGTATTGGAACGTATACATAAAAAGAAAATGTCTTTAATGATAATTCCAAATATGTAAACGTATCAAGTTTAAAGTTACTGATTGAAGCTTATTGGGATAAGGATATTTGCATGATTTGAGAAAAAGGGGAAAAATTTCCCCTAAAAAGGGTGATCTTGAAGAAGAACTACATCATTAGATTTAGCGTGACCCTTAACCCTAATCTGAAAGACAAGATCCTTTATGTGTAAACCCGAAATTTTTGTATCCCCCCCCCCTAAGAAAGTTGGTTATGAAACATGCTTGTTATTTGTTGTTGTTGTGTTATTGTGTTTATTTCACCTGGGGTGGTCATTTCGGACCAGTGGTTATAGAATGTCGGAAAAGGGATAATCGTTCCTGAAGCTCAAAGCTCTAGATCCCTTTTAAGGGACTATAATTATCATGCCCTAGCAAAGTACCAATTTCTGCCATTTTGTGCTTCAAACCAGCAGTTGTTGCTTGATTTGGGTGAAAATATTATCCTTTGAAGATTCTGATACAGTCAATCAGCTTAGAAGCATCGAAAATGTGTTCACATAGCGTCTCAGTTTTAGATGAAATACTGCTACACTCATCCTTTCAAATGCTTGTATATACAATTCGTACAAAATATACGGTTGTTATATAGAAAGTCTTCACAGTGTCACCAATGGTTACACAAAATTGCATAGTTGTCCATCAATTGTTGGGGGAGGGGAGGTTAGGAACCTTACTCAGAAGATGGGGCTCTTAAAGCCTCAAAATAAATGATCAGGCCTAAGTCTTTCAACTTTTAGTGAAAGGTCCTTCAGCCTAATTTGAAGATGGAATTTACCCCAGGATTTCAACTATGTCCAAATTTATCCGTTTTTCCCCGAAAATAAAAAAGGGCTCTCTGAAATGTCCCCGAAAATTAACGTTGACGAAAGTTGGAACTTTGTATTTTGTACTAACTTACAAACTCAATTTTTGGGAAGATTTTGTAGAACCAAATTTCCTTTCTGGAAAATGTGGGGAGTTGTGATAGTCTTTGTCAATAATGTGATACCTATTTGTATCTTCTTTTTTGGAAGAATCTGATAAAATAATAGTTTTAAATAATGAATTTGAATTTGATTTATTAATTCTGACAATTTAATTTTGCGTTTCTTTTTCCCCAGTTTTTAGTGCATAGTTGCTTTTTAAAAAGATTTTTTAACGTTTTTGTCCTGCTTTTGTTTCTTGACCCTGAAATCCGAATTCGGCCCGTTGGGACCTCTGGTAGCGATTTTAAAAATGAATATCGTATGTAGTGTACTACCTTACCCTATACTTATCCTCTGTAAAGGTGGTTGTACTTCAAAAGGGTTTGGCGGCGGAACTTTATGGTACGTTAAGTTCCGCCTTATTCTAAGTTATCCTTATATCTATTTTATTCTAAGTTGTCCAGTTATCTACGAAGTATTTTCTTTCGTTTCTGCTCATATGCAGTTGTAAAAGCGTGTCAGGAAGTTAGTATAAACATTTCTGGATTAGTATTGGATCAAAAAGACTTATCACCTTAGTTCTTACAGCTTTTTCAATATAATTCTGCAGATTTAATTGCAGTATACTGTAAAAACACAAAAATACTGCCAAATGCTTGTGATTACAAAACAAAACCATTTATACAAATCGTCATTTCAAGGCCAATAAAACCGTGGAAAGTCTCTTTACGAAATTTCTATTTAGGGTGAAAGCTTAGGTTCTAAATGTGAAAAAGCGTCTTCAGGTTAAAATTTACCGTAAAGTGTTAACAAAAATACTTAAAAAGCGAATGCGGTGACAATCAAAAGCAAAGTTTTTGTTTCTTTCAAGTAATTGGCTCCTTCTGTAAAAGTAGGAAGTAATAAACGCTAGTAAGATCGTTGAAAATCCTTTGGTCTCAGAAAAGATGAAATTCCAAAGCCTGGAATGAGAAAAAGTGGATATTGAACTTCCATATAAGTACAATATATCTGTGGCGTTTCCAAGTTTTTCTTGTAATTCACAAGGTTCACTGTTGCCACTTTCTGAAAGACATTCTCTGTTACAGTAAGCTGAACAATTTGAACCTATATTTGTGTGTTAATCGTAGCGTGAATTCTAGCCTACCCTACAAATTATTTACTAGGACATTTTATATTCATTTAAACCATTAGGGAATAAGTTTTGGCTGACAAAACCGATGCTTTGCCTGGTACTGCTTTGTTGTAAGGGTTGGATGCGTTGGCATAGCTCTACTCGTGTGACAGGTTGTGACGCACATATGATTGTATGTGTGCACACTTTTGGGCTTTCAGGTTGTTTCACGTTTTACGTGGTGTTTAGACATGGAGGGTTTGGTAAGTGCTTAAAAAAAACTATAATAATGGCGTCAAAAGCTTCATTTTCTGTGTAGTCTTGAAGATGAGGAAAGGAGAAATAGCAAATACTAAAAAGTTTGAGTCTTTAAATATCTTTAAAACCGGGCGTAATATTAAGAAAAAAGAAGAAGTGTAACCGTTTCCATCTGGCATTCTTAGTGTGGGAGGGTGTACTGTGCATCTCATTTTGACAGAAAATGTCACATTATGCATTTCGAATTACCATAGCCATAATAATGAAGCTCAAATTATAGGAAGGCTTTATGACTACCATCTTCTTGATATGGTTGAACTTGGTATTGATGATTGTCAGCTTATTGAAACATTTAAGAACCAAAAAATTGCTTCTGGAATTAAACCATGTCTCGTGTTTTCTGGGGAGCCGTTCAACTCGAGTTCAGAGTACCAGAGGCTCAAAAATCTCCTCGTGGACTTTTTCCGTGGAGAAGAAATCACTGGTCTTCGATTGGCTGGCTTAGAACATGTAATATCCTTTACAGCTGCTGAAGGGAAAATATTTATGAGAAGCTATAGGTAAGTTTATTTCATGGAGTATTCACTACTAGTCTTCATTCAGACATCAGAGGACTTTTAAATCCTTTCAAAAACAAAATCAAACTTTCCTGAAGATGTTTATATCTCTTCTGACCTCCAAGGGTTTCGCCAATAGACATTAGACTGGCTACTCATAAGTAGCCCATATTCATAACCCCCTGTTAGGGATCGCTAAAAGTCTTTTTTGTGTCAGAAAATACGAATTTAACCCCGAAGACTTGAAGAGAAAAAAGCGACTAATTGCCCTCAAATATAAATTGACAAAAAGTAAATAACTAAATAATGTAATGCAAAATACAGGTGCAAGCTGAGAAACAAGAAAACATATCAAGTCCATGAAAATTGTCAAGATATTTCTTGAATGATTCCACGTCTAAGCTATTTACTATTGATGAGGGCAGACTATTCCGCTTGCCGATGATTTAGTTCGAGAAGCCCAATCTTCCGATGTCCTTGAAGAAGCATCTACCTTGCAGTTTAAACTGTAGACTTAGGTACTGAACTGTAGAATGTGTGGTGGGGACAAAGTAATCTTAAAAGGTTCTTTTGTAGATCTTGTAAGTCCCAGTCGTATGGCCATGATGAAAATGGTAAGCCACAGTTTGTAGTTGGAGCCCCCGGAGCTCTGCATCCTAAGGGAGGTGAGATAAAGTTTGGTAGAATTTTGTCATTCTGCGCTGTTCGGCTTCAAATGTGGCGAAGTCTTTACCCAAAAAAGAGGGTATGTCTATAATCAAGGATTTGCCTTACCAAACCATGTACAGCATGTAAAGTATTTCCTTATCGAGAAAAATGATTGATCTATGGAAGATTCCAACGATCATCAACGCCTTCTTAATGATTGCCCCAACAATGGCTTGAGAAACGCAGCTTGGCATCAACGATTATGCCCAAGTCATGCTCCTCATGGCTAGGTGCTAGAGTTTCTCCAAGGAGCTTATAAGTTTTGTTTACTTCTGTGGGGCCTACTTGTACATGGTGGGATTTTGTGATATTAATTTCCATGAACCAAGTTGCCACCCACCTCTCCACTTTCTCTTGGTCTTTCCGTAGAATGCTTTGATCTACCGGTGTAACTCGAAAAAGCTTTGTGTCTTTAGCGTATACCAAGATACTGGAATCGATATCATCAACAAAGTTTATGTAGATGTTGAAAATGAGAGACCCAAATACAGATCCTTGTGGCTCACCATTGGTTGCGTAAATATTGGTTTCACTACTCGAACTACTTGTTTTCTCTTGGTCAGGAAGCTTCTGACCCAGGGAATGATATTAGTCGTTTCCTCGTTCTTCGTACCAAGTACAGTTCTTGACTTTTGTTGTATTCTGTTGTAGGGAACCTTGTCAAAGGCTTTCAAGAAATCCAAATGCAAATTTCTGGTCCGTGATCCGTGTTTATTTTCCATTCATTAATAGCTAGTAGAAGCTAGAGCTCTGTGGACCTTTTTCAGAGAAAATGGAATTGCTTGTGCGAGACTTTATTGTTAAATTACTTAGACTTACGGCTCTTGCCGGGACGGCGTAGAGAACGGTGAGACCAGGCGCCTCCAGTTTGACTTATCGCTTGCCAGTTTTGCAGCTTCTTCCATTGGGACGTGGGCTTAGGCAAGGACATCGTTGGCTTGTCTTTCCACCTAGTAGGGGTGGGGGGTGGCAGACAAAGGAGGTAGCCGTACCACCGAACAGTGCGCTGGTCAAACTGCATCGAGAAAGGAGCTTGCGAGGTACGTGACAGGAGGGTCTGGTTTGTAGCAAAGTTAGTCCAGTGAAAACCTCGATTCTTCGAAGATTGCTTGGTCTGAGTGACATCGACGGTTTAGAGGATAGATTTTGTGGCTGGCCACGTCCCTGCTCCATATAGTAGGACGGTGCTGATTGACGCGTTGTAAATACGCATTTAGTATGGTGGCTTATATTTGGTTTTCGCCAAATTCTATTCAGCCTCCCAACAACTGCTGAGGCTTTGGCTGCTTGGGATGTAAGCTCTTTCGTGATCGAACCAACCCTCAACAGTGTGGATCCAAGGTAAGTGAAGTCTTCAACCGCGTCTATTGAATTGCTCCCGATATTGACTTCCTTTACTGTAGATAATGACGTTGGGAGGCTTCATGGGCATAACTTTGGTTTTCTGCTACTTTATCCGCAGACCAACTTTTGAGGCTTCTTTTGAAAGCTTTGGTGACCCTTTCGATAGTGTCTGTAACTAAGGCTATATAATCAGGGAAGCCAGCATCAGTAAGTGCACGGCCTCCAAACTGGAGACCGAATCGAAGGCAGTTTATCGTGCAAGTCATGATGTTGTATATCACGCAGTTGAAGAGCTCGGGAGTGACGGCGCAACCTTACCGGACGCTTTACCCAAAATGTGGGACTGCGTCTTCCATTGACTTGCATGCAGATCTCCGCACCATCATATAGCTTTTCAAAAAGTAAGCAATATTTATGGGATAGGCATGTGGCTGTTAGTATCAGCCTGAGCGAACTGTGATTAATAGAATCGGAAGCTGCTTTGAAGTCTACAAATGAAATGTACGCTTTTCGGTCAAACCCTCGCGTCCTCTCCATCAACTGACGCATAGTGAAGACTTGCTCCGTTGTCGACCTGCCGAGCATGAACCCGGCTTACTGATCTTTTTTATTTCTAAGCAGGAAGACATAATAGAATAGAATTTATTTGCGCTAAAAGCCCATAGGCCATGGCAAAAAATGTAAACAAAGAACAATTACAAAGAAATTGCACAAATCCTAACATAATCCTAAAGAAATCTACTTCTAGGATTCATCGCGAGACAAAGGAATCGTGCCAAGCTTCTGATACCCATAAAACACTCATCCGCACACACTCTCACCAACCCCTAGAAATCACGATCTCCTTTACCAAATACTTCAAGTTTCCAATCACTCAGCTCCTCACATTCACACATCAAGTGATATACACCCTCATCTAAACCTCAACACACAGGACAATAAACATAAGGACCAGCCTTTAACCTTTCCTTCCCGATAAACTTTCTTCTTTGGCCCAGTGGCAAACTATCAACCCTCATTTCAATTAATAACTTTATTTTATTTTTATTCAAACCCACCTTAAAAAATAAAACATAGTAAAATAAAACTAAACATAGTATCTGTCCAATAGTGTCACGGCAAAGAGTTTGCCGGGAACGGAGAAGAGCGTAATCCTGCGATAATTAGAGCAGGTCTTGTTAGCTAAGAAATACAATCTGACGGACAGTTAAAAAAGATTATAGTACCTTGTATGGTATTGAGATCAAACTAATTGGTCTGTAATTGCTAGGATCTTTCTTGTCGTCACATTTAAATGTTGGGGGATATACAGCCTTTTTTCCAGACAACATGCAGTTGAACTATCTCAAGGGACCTTCTAGAAATGTAGGTAATTGGCTCTACAATGTCTTCAGCTTGTTCTTTTAGTATCCTTGGAAGGAGACAGTTGGGACCAGGGGATTTATTCGGATCCAGCTCTTTCGGCTTTTTTTAGCACATTTTTAGCAGTTATGTCTGTTGCTACGGAGATTATCATGTCTTGTGGTTTCAGCTTTTGGGATACGTTAGTCGCTGCAGCCGGAATTTAGCTAATTGGTAAAAACTCGTGTGAACTGTTCATTGAGTATATTTGCTTTACACACAGGATCATCGCGTAAAGCAGTTATACGTAATGCATATCTCTTTCTGTGCACTCTGGATTTTGAAAAATTATGAATTAGCAGGGGAAGGGAAAAGTGTTTTTAGATAACGATAAACATGAAAAATATAAGAAGTTTTCAAATGAGTGATAAAAAATCATAGTTAATTGAGCGTCCTAAAACTATTAATTTTTAATGAACATGATTTAAAACGCATACATGCGTTTTATATATATTTACCACACTCATTCTTGTCACCTTTCTTTTAGAACTAGTTTAATTATTTTATAAAAAGTTTATCTCTAACTTCATAACCAACATATTTAGGAAAAACTCATTTACCACAGTATCAGAACCCACGACCTTATTATTTTTTTAGTCCTTTAGCACTGTCACTAATTCTTCCTTACAACCTAAGTGTCACAAACTTTTTCATTCTCTTCTATATCTTTTCCTGTAACTCTATCACGGTTTAACGCATTCTCAAGATGTTCCGCCCATATCTCCTTAACTCTTTCCTTCTCACTAATTGTAGCCCGTTCCCATCTTTTACTGGGACATGTCCAGATTGACTATTCTCCCTCAATTGATTAACATGCCAGTACAATGCTTTACTATTATACCGTCTGGCTGTATCTTCAAGATCTTCAGCAGTTTTATCCATGGCCTCCATTTCATATCTCCTTAATTCATATTCCAATGCTTTCTCGACTTTCTTTACGTTGCTTTTATTCTCATATGATCTATCTCTCGAATAATTTTTGTGCAAGCCCCTCCTCCTCTGTGTTAGACATAAAGTATTTTTACTAATATTCCTAGCTGCGTTTCTAACTTGCTTCCCTAAGAAACCATCAGCGGTTTCACAAACTAATTTCTTAACACTATTCCATCAATCTTCTACCTTGGCAAATTTTAAACTCTCCAATTTAATATTTTACTACTCATGGAAATTTTCTCTTAGATTCTCATCCTGGACTCTACCAAAGTCATAGCTTCCCAGAAGGTAGTTACCCTTCCTGACTTTCAGCTTTAGATTAACCCTAGACACTACTAGATGATGATCTTTACTTTTAACATCAATAACAGCACTCTTATAAACCCTATCTTGTATCGACCCTACCAGTATTCGGTTTATTAAAACATAATCAATAAGGTTAGTTGTCTTATCATCATATGTGTACTATGTTAACTTATAGGTCATTTTATGACCGAATACTGTATTGTTTATGACTAGATTTTTATACCTACAAAATTGTAGCAGCTTGTAATCATTGCTTTTTTCTTTTCCTACAATACATTTGCCTAGGCTAGGATACCATCCATTCCTATTGCTACCGACTTGGGCATTAAAATTTCCAAATAAAGATACCATATTTCTACCTGGGACCCTTCCCATTGGTTCTGCTAGGATACTTGCTGTTACCTCTAATTAAGTTAGGCTGAAATGTGACGACTTGATGTGGTAGATATCGTGGTAACAAGAATGCGTGCCTCTCCCCCCCCCCCTTCCCCCCTTACTGCAGTCTAAATGGGTGGGAAAACAAATTTAGGTACCAATTTTCCATTCACTCACTGAGATCAGATCGAGTTTCGATTCCCAAAAAGCATAGCTATGACACTAGTGTTACAATCTTACCGAGTTTGGTCGAGACCTGACAACGCCTTCTGCTAGATGCCCTGATGACAGAAGTAAAGCCACCCTCCTCAAAGTAATACGAATATGCATCTCCCAAAAGGCTCAACTAGGGCACATACGCTTACATCATCTAACATTGGTTGAGACCCAATGGCCTTTTCTGCTAGATGTCTTGATAATAAGAGTTTAAAGGTCCTTCTTCTTCCTACCTTGCATAGACCCGCTCTTACTTTTTACCAAGTTTTGTTTAGATTCGACAACCGCTTCTGGTACATGTCCTGATGACAGTAATTACATCCCTCCACATAAGTTAGATCTTGTAGGAATTCTAAAAGAATTGAAATAAAACCCTTGTTCTTACTTCGCACCAAGTTTGGAGGAGATTGACAACCTGCCCTATCAGATCTCCTCACAGGACAACCTATCCTGTCAAGAATTTGGGGGCCCTCTCCATCCACAAAGACCAATAAAAGGCAAAGGAGGGGCACTTTCACTTTTACTAACGTTTACTTGAGATCCCGATCACCTTTTGTGGTAGATGTACTGATGATATGTTTTTAATGACCCTTTCCCCTCCTCTCACTGAGGATGGGTTGTGTTCGTACACCTTAAAGAATCAACTAAGACAGTTACTCTCTTTTCTCGGAAAGTTTAATTGAGATCTGGTAACTCCTTTTGCTGGATATTAAGATGACAAGATTTTAGGACCCCATTCTAAAGATCGGACAAGATATGAAATATGAACCTCTTGAAATTACAACTAGGGCTTTTAATCTTATTCTTCACCAAGTTTAGACGAAATCAGACCCCTTTTAAATTTCACAACAAAAGTAGTTAGGGAATACCTCTCCCACTTCATATCACCCACAGATGTTTGATTAGGTTTCAATCCCTAAAAAGTGGGACTAGGATGCTAGCGGTTGCCTCCCACCGAGTTTGGTCGAGATCCAATTATCTTTCTGATGGATGTCTTGCGACAATTAGCGATTACTATCCTTACTTCCCCAGCAAGGTTGGACTGCGCCGAGGCAGCCAAAAGGCACAATTATGACTATTATATCAATCATTCATTTTCATGTTTTAGTCAGTTTAAGAAAGAAAAGCTGCATTTGGCTATGATGTTTACGAAAAGAGAAATATGTTTAAAGGTAGAGAAGAAATATTAGGCTTAGGTTACTTGTTCGCCTGTGAGTCCAAGAAAATTTAGTCCTCCCCCCCCCCCTCCTTTTGCATACTAGTCCAGTCGACATAGTTCGTCAAGAGTAAAACCAAAAAAACTCGATCATCCCTTAGTTCTATCACTATCTACCTTAGTTCTGCCCTAGGATGGATGGATGGATGATAGACTATCTATCAACAAGTGAAAATGACATCATTTTTACACAATCCAGAAAAAGGCTTATATCATCTTTGCCTCTCACTTAAACTATCTGTCTTGGCTTTGTCTCCAATTGGCCAATGGTTTGATGGCAACTTGATTTTAATTCGAAAATCAACGGACTCGGTCTGAGTCCTGAGTAAGAGGCGAATTTACAAAACGTATAACTTATTTCCAAATATATTTGAGTGCCCAAATATATCCCTAATGCTTATAAATGCATTCTAGTAAGTATTTAAGTCTTCGTGTTTGAGTACTTTTGCGACAATAGCCTTTTGACATACAAATTAAATCTACAATTGAAAATAAAAAATCATTTGTGTTCTTTTTTGTCAAGTAAAGTGATAAAATTACTGATGATGTGTACAGATTTGATTTGTATTTGAGTCTTCATAAGTGACAAAGAATGAATTGCGCTGGGGTAAGCGCTGGGGTATCATGAATTGCACTGGGGTATCATTGGTTCTGATAACAAATATAGCAAAATAATCTGAATGTCGGACTCGAGGGTGAAACGTACGTAAATTGATCAAAGAAAGAAAATGTTTATATTTCTGAATCTTGTATTTAGGATATTAGCCAAGAAATCTGGTGCAAAGACTCCACGAGTTGATCTTGAAGAGATTGGCCCGCGAATGGACTTCAGTTTGCGAAGAACAAAATTAGCATCTGATGACTTATTTAAAACATCATGTAAGAAACCACGTCAGACAAAGGTAAGCTTAAAATTTAGCAGAGCGATAGCGATAGAATTTGGTAATCGCTACTATATTCTGTCTATAAAAGTGTATATGTCTATACTACTATACAAGTGCGAAATACGGGAACATTGACTTCAATTCAGGCACGCTCTCCGGTCTAAGTGATTAAAATTATGCGTACTTTATAGCGTAAGTATTCACCTTCTATGAATTTAAATTTAGCTTTTTAGATCAAACTTTTATGGTAATGAATGGTAATTAAAGAGTAACCTTCGTCCAATATCGCCAAAACTCTAAAAAACGGAAGTCTTCTAACAAAATATACAGCAAAAGAATCAACTGATTCCAAGTGTTGAAAATCCATGAACTTTAAAATTGCGACTAAATAATTGTTAGAATACAGAAACTTTCAAAAACTTCTAAAAGTAGGGAGCCCATTCTGCCTGCTCTTTCATCTTTTGTGGCTTTGTCTCTTCTACAGAAAGAGTGAGAAATTTACTAAGCAGAAAAAAATGGCATAAAGTCCAAGTTACAAAAACAATACTCTGTCTCTAGAGACTTTTATGGGGTCAGTTTTAGTTCTAATTTCTATATATTATTGTTATCATTATTTATTATTTTTTATTAGTTACTTCCCTAACCATATTTATTTTAGAAAGGTAATAATTAACCGCTTCAATGGAAATAATACAGATTTTTTTGCCATCTACATTTAGTAACTGGAGAGTATTCCCTTTACCCGTACAGACCAAACAAAGTCCTTTAACTCGAAGCGCAAACTCAGATAATTCTCTAATATGTTTATTAGCCTGGGGTGCGTCCAACCAATATTTCGGTCCTTTATACCGAAAAGAAAAAGTAGGTCGCATCGATAGAGCAAAATGTGTTAGGGCATTCTGAGCTTCTCAAGTTGGATAATTATTGACCTGATTTCCTAACTGGAATATTAGAACAATATTTTAGGTTACTATTCATAATCAGATGCATTAGCTTTACTTTACGTAAAACGCAAACCAACGACTGGTACTATTCTAACTATTTTATATGTATCACTAACTGAAATATGGCTTGGGTTATGGCTTAAAAATTTCATATAACCCTATAAAATTTCAAGGACAACAAACCATTTGGGAGAAACACGTCGATGAGCCCTCACTTTGTCATGCCATTTGGTTTTTACTTCTCCCAGAAAGGCATCAAAGTGGTATCTATCGTCTTTTTTCTGTATTGTGTGAAAGACTACAATGATGAACTTTTTGAATCGATTTTTATCTTTATTTCATTCTATTGTGTTTTATATTTTCTTGTCATGGGACCTCCGCTGATAAATATGCAACATTATGGCACAAAAAGTATTTATTTATTTATACACAGCATAACAGTAAAAAAGGTATGCATGCACAGTGAATAATCACAGCTGGAAACAAATTTGCCATGAAAAATTTCGGGCCTCCAGAAAAAACTCTAATAATGGGATTATTTAAAATCACTTTGTTACAGCTAACGCTGCTACTAGGAAGATCGAGTTTTAATTTCTTTTTTGTAGGCTCGGTATCACCTGCCTTTTTATTTATTATTATTATTATTTTTTAACTTCACTGAAAGTGGATAGATGAAAGTAATAATTTTCAAACATGCCCTTGACCTTCTATCCACGATTTGACAGTCACGTGCTAGACTTGAGGAAAAAAAATAAATAAGTGACACATCAGTGCTACAAGATGGGAGGGCTGACCTGCGGTATAGGGTTTTGACCCTGGCGAGTCCGATGGTATAACTTTTACTTCGATCCCTCAGCATTTTCGAGGCTTCTCGTGCTCTTTTTTCAAAATCCGGTAAAATGTTTTCGTCTTTACTTTTTACTTTTAAGCTTAACATGGAGAATGGTTACTATCCCCGAACTATCGTCAAGTGGAGATTACTTTAATTTAAAAATCTAGTTAAAACACGTTTCTTAAATTTTGGTTATAATGGGATGAGGATTGCTCTTTTAATAGGTTGCTGCTTTTTCTACAACCATGATTTTAGCTGCTGCTGCAACCATGATGGAATGATGATTTTTTACATTATTTGAGGCAGTGTCAAGGGCTTTCTGCGTTAATTGAAAGTGTTTTGGGAATTTCGGGTGACTGCTTCTTTGTGTCTTGACGACTACTTCGGTGAATTTCGTTTCTAGAGTAGCAAGTTATCAAAAACGTGTGTTTTAAGTCATAGAAAATATTAATTTGTATGTCTAAAGATGTCATTCTGTTTTGATATGGTGAAGATTTCAGTTGTTCACTTATTTGGTTTCTGATTTGCTTTTGGTAAAAGTTGTCTTATCTTATGTTGAATTAACGTTTGTTACTTCAAGTGAGTTCGCAGGTTTTTGTCACTTTCCTCGTCACCTTTAATTCGTTATAGTTGACACATTTCAACTCAAACATGACTTTTAGCTCTAGACTACTTCATCTTTAGATTCTTTTTTCGTAGATAATTTCTGAGCCTTGTAAAACCTGCTTTAATACTCATAGTTTCAAAACCGTTTTGCAAAATCTATTACTCTTGACACCCTCCTCCCTCTAGGAGACAAGCTTTCAAATTGCATTAAGTGATATATTTCTTTTTTTATGTATGTGTGGGGAGGTGTTCCTTAATTTTTACAATCCCCTCCCCCCCCCCCCAAAAAAAAGAGAAACTTCCGCCAAATATTCTGCTTGCTACCTGACTTGTATTCTCCTGCTTCAGATGTGTACTCGATTGTTAAGCATTAATTTTTTTGAAAATTCAATTTTTGAATCAATTGAATTAAATTTTTATATTTTTTAAAAGTCCTGATTTTTAAAATCTGTTTTAGCCGAAGACAGTAAAGAATATCAAGAAAGATGCTCTTGGAACTACAACGGGTCGTATTCATCTCGGCAAACAGGACTTATCTAAACTTCAAGTCAAGAGGATGAAGGGATTGAGAGAAGTTAAGTCAGGAAAGAAGACTTCGAAAAGACCGAAGAATCCTGCATCAATTTAATTTCCTTTTCTGTCTAATAAAGGGAATACTGTTTTCAAAATCTAACTTTTAATATTTTTCATTCTTATGTATAATGACTTGTAGAGAGACCGGATCGAACGGGTAGATTGACGGCAAGTTATATTTTAAGAGGGCTCTTTTCTTGCAATAAAAAAAAAAAAAAAAAAAAAAAAAAAAAAAAAAACAAGTAAAAACATGATGATCTTTATATTTGAAAATGAAACTGCACTTTTGCTTGAGTAGAATGTTAGAATGATAATGATACTACAAAAAAAAAAAAATTTCAGTGATCCTTAATGTGGATTTTTTTTTTCACGGATCGGTCAAAGTAGAAGCATTGTTATTGTTTCTTTTTTTCGTACTTTTGTCCAATTACGTGTGCCTGTTGATAAAGACTAGATTACGAGTAAATCAAGAAACTTCTTGACTATTTTCGGGCTTGACTATATAGTGTTTCATTTAACGAAACCTGACAGGATAGAACGAATTAAACAGTTCGTGGTAAAGAATTGTAAGTAAGGAGTGATGTGGCTCAATAGTAACCGAAACTCTAAGAAACAGAGTTTAGATAACAATAGATACATCAAAAGAATCGAATTTTGATGCTTATTCAAAATATGTAAAATTCACAAGTTACGAGCCTGAGAAAATGTGCCAAATGTTTGAAAAAGGGGGGAAACATCCCCAAAACATTTAGCATTCTTAATGGAAATCACACCATCGGATTCAGCATACCAGAGAACTGTGCTGTAGATTTCAAGCTCTTATTTACAAAAGTGTGGAATTTTTTTTTTTTTGCCAGAAGAAAGATCACGGATGCGTGTTTATTTAATTTTTTTCAAGGGGTGATCGTAGAAGATCGGGAGAGGGCTCATTTGATCGGAAAATTGCCCTTTTTAAGTGACCAAAAATATTGGAGGGCAGCTAGCCCCCCACCCATGCTCATTTTTTCCCGCAAGATCACTCAATCAAAATTTTGAGATAGCCATTTTTTCAGCATAGTCGAAAAGTCTAATAACTATGTCTTTGATGATGACTTACCCCCCTCCCCACAAACACAGTCCTCGAGGGAAGGGCTGCAAGTTATGAACCTTGCCCATTGCATTGTATAGTATGGTTATTGGGAAGTATATAGACGTTTCCAGGAGGGATTTTTCTGGTCTTGGGGGGAAAGGTTACGTAGAAGGATCTTTCCATGGAGAAATTTTTCATGGGGGAAGGAAATTTTCCAAAGAGGGGGAGCCGGATTGTCCAGCATTATTTAAAAAAACGATCATAAAGTAAATTTTAAAAAAAACAAATTTTGTCATCTAAAAGTAAGGAGCAACATTATAGTGATAGTGATATATTTATTTAATTAACTTTAACAAAAAGTTTAAATACAAAGATCAATATGATTCACCCAAAACCAAACGGTTGACTTGGGGTGAAACAGGTAAAAAAAAAAAAAAGTACACACATGTAACATCATTTAAATTCACTATAATAAGAAAGAAAGAAAAAAAATAAATAAAGAATAATAATAATACTACAGGGACAGCAACTACATACCATATTCATGTTGTGGGGTCGCTCTCACAAACCAACAATCATTTACAACTTAATTTAAATCAAGTCACTTCCAAAACAAACAAAACTAGAATTTATACTTTAAACGATCAGAAATTATTACGTATGTGATGGGGGTCGCCCCGTCCTTAATATATCGCTCTTTATGCTAAAGTTCTTTTTAGAACTTTAAAAAGAGCTTATTATTCTAATTAAACGGCTTTTAGTACTCCAGCAGGTTTGACTGGTCTGTTATTTACTATCTGGTGCAACAATGTTTGCAATGTAGCCTACAAATAGTAGGCCTAAATTCATCAGTGATATTGCAGTTGCATTCAAGGGGAAGTGCCCCCTCCATAGAGGGGGAGTGCCGAATAACTGGAACAAAAATCAAACTTAGGTTATTATCAGCTAAAAAACAAGTAAAATTAATATGCAAATTTCGTTTTAACTATTCATGTACGGTGAACAATCTTCAAGACCTGTATTAATCCAAAAACGTTTAGAAATTAAGTAAGAAAACAAGTTTTTTAACTGAAAGCAAGGAGTGACATTAAAACGAACAGAAATTATTCCGTATATGAAAGGGGCTGTCCCCTCCTTAACGTCCCGCTCTTTACGCGGAATTTTTTTATTGTCTTTGGTAGTAGAGTTGTGAGAAAGAGTCAAACTTTAATAGCATAGTTGTGAGAAAGAGCCCTTCCATATACGGAATAATTTATGTTCGTTTTAAGTTTTAATGTCGCTCCTTACTTTCATTAAAAAAAAAAAACTATCAGCCTATCTTCATCCGACACCTTTGATTCATGTCCAAGAGTTTGTCAGCCTCTTGGGATTATTTCAACACCCACAAAAGGTGTTAGCACCTAACTTTGAGAAATGTGGTTTAATGGTTAAAACTAGAAATCTTAATATTGAGTTAATCTTTAGAGTAGTCAGCACATAGGGCTCACAACTGAAAGTGCAAGAAAGGGCTTTTGGGGGTCATTTTAGAAAGTATTGCCATAGAAATACCGAATATAAGAAGTACATATATAAAGTAATAATTAAAAAAGATCATGTAGCCTCTTGTAGAGAATCTGTTGTAACATCTAAAGGAGTGCAGAAGGGAATTAGGTTTTGATGCTTAATTTGCACATGAGAAAATCAGCCTTTGAGCCCTAATTGTATTTTATGTATTTTTGGACCTCTAAATTTTACATTCTGGACATTTTATACCAAAGGTTTTAGGGACAACTGGAATTCAGAAAAAAGTCAAGCTAAGTAATGACGAAAAAATGTACATTAGCATTTTTAAAAGGAATTGATTTAAATATCGTAAAATATGTGATAACTGAACCATTGTTTACTGGACAATTTGAACTGTGTACGTTGTCTTAATTGATGTGTCAGATCTTTAGTTTCAAATATCAAGTTTTGTTTGCAGACCACAAGGTTGGACGTCTATTAAGCTTATTTTTGGCTTTAGCACCAACACGGGACTAAAAACGTGCACATAATTTAACGCAAACCTGAAAACGGACACTTGCTTGTTGTTAACGAGAAATTTAAGATCTATCTCTGGTTCTCAAATGATCTATGCTAATTTTTACTTCTTTTTCCTTTTTTGTGGCTCTGTCTTCTTCTTTTTTTTTTCTTTTCTTTTATTCTGGGTCTTTAGTGTATGCGTATACCAACAAGTATATGTTTTAATATTTTGTATTATTGTATTTGTATTATTTTCTTCATTTGGTTATGGTAATTTAGCAAAATCCTCAAAAAGTAGTTTTTTTCGATCGGAAAAATTCCAATATTTTCTTGTTTTTTCAAATTTTTCGGGGCCTTTCTCAAACTCGTCTCGAACCATGCTCCTCTGACATGTCCTAATCTAATAGAACTCATGTTCAGGCTGCGTTGTGTAACGGTTCATGGTACGGAATTACTCCGTATACTTTCGATGGAAATAATCTACCAAGCACACTTTAGATGATATCCTTGGAATGTGAAGACTACTTAGCGAAATTTATTGCTTTTCGCTCGTTATCATTTCGCTGTTATGAGCCAAAACGCATATTCTAAGGATTGCTAGCCGCGTTTTTGGAAGAAACTGTATTAGACTGCCAGTTGAAATATCTGGTCCCAGCGGTGCAGGATTTTAAATTCATATTTTAATCCTACTTGTCTGTAAAACTTTACGTCAACTTGGCGTGTGATGGCGATTTGTAATGTGACTCCTTGACCTCATCTGGTATTCTTGTGCTGCTTATGTTGTTCTGTTGCTGGGTAAAATTTGGAATTTTCAGGATAAAATTAAGGGTCATATTCTTGTTCTCTTTCTCAAATTAAAAGTTTTCTTCGTGAAGTGATTCGCATGTCTTTAAAATTTTAGTGTCTGAAACGAGTAATTTAATATCAGTTTCCTTGAGTCGTTAGTTTAGGTGACAACGGTATATATATATTTTTTTTAATAAAATAGTTCTGATGATGTGTTTTTATCTCTGGGAGAGAAGCCATAGCAGGTTCTGTTTTGAGGTGGGAGCTCTACGGAAATCCATTCCATTACAAAAATTTACATTTTACGGATCATTTCTGACATTTCAGAAGAGACTCCTGAATCTCTCAGGTAGTCTCTCTGAGGTGTTACAAATTGAGGACCTAAGACATAAACTACTCCAGCAAAACATGGTATAAGACCTTGTCCAGAAGTTTGGTGTACTCAGAATTCCAGTCTTGGGAGAGGCGCTTAGACAAATATATCCTGGCTGCTGAAGTCCATGGTCACATGCTCTCTACGTTTCGTTGTCTCATATTATATTTAATGTGTTGGGAAAAAAATTATATTTGAACAAAATCATTCGTGGTCAAGGAGACCCCCCCCCCTCCTCCCCTTGTGTGCGCCAAAGACCTGTGATAGCCTTGGTCTTTTCCTCTTTTGGCGAATGTTGGCCTTATTATCACCGGAAACGCTTATACGTGGGATTTCAACTGTCTGCCTAAATTTATATAAAAGACTTAGTGACTCACCTGTGCCAATTCTTTGTCTCTGATACCCTTATTATATAAGTCTATTAAATCAAGATTGGACGCTAAAACAAAAATCTGAAAAGAAGAATCATTACAGTTGCGGTAC
Organism: Artemia sinica; assembly: GCA_027921565.1. Lineage (NCBI taxonomy): Eukaryota > Metazoa > Arthropoda > Branchiopoda > Anostraca > Artemiidae > Artemia > Artemia sinica. Next base: position 44,817,147 of record CM051263.1, on the reverse strand, counting down.
TTTCATAACAATTACTAACTATTGCCTCAAACAAAATAATAAAATTAGTTGTGAGAGGTTAAAATCTATGTTATACTACCAGGGGCGTCCTGAGGGGGCGAGAAGGGTCGTGCCCCCCCCCCAACTTTTTCGGCATTCGGTAAAATTTTCGCCGAAGGCGAAAATTTCGGTAGAAATTTTGCAAAATAAGCTGAAATTTAACAAAATTCTTGATTTCTACATAAAATTCGGCATAAATGAGGTAGCGATTCGGTAAAATTTACGAAGATCACCCCCCAATAAAATGAGCCTCAGGACGCCCCTGTATACTACTACTGCTAAGAACTCACTTCAGTACCAGGCCGACTGAGGCAAATACAGGTAAACGCTCCTCCTCCACGGCAACCTGTTCAAAGCTTCACTCTTTATCCCATCAAAAGAAGTTCCAGTTTTCTTTAAATTCTTCCTTAATGATTTCTTCCCATCCGCAGACGACCTGCTTCTCGCTTGGCCTCAGACGGATGGCAAAAAAAAATCTTTGGCAATCTGTCATCCGTAAAACGTATCTTAACAATCTCAGTCTTTCTTTCATTATAGCCCTAGAAAGCGGGATAGAACCAAATTTTTCGTACAGCTTGACATATGGTCAGTCTAACGGGTATCTAAGATTGTTTATAGACAATTCCTCTGAAAAACATTCAACAAATCTTCCTCTGCCTTCTGAAGCGCCCACGTTTCAGGACCATTTTTGGCTACTGTCATTGCCGTAGCTCCCAGTTTTCTAATATTGGTCTGCAAACTTTTCTTCTGGTCCTTCTCCAACTGTGAAAAATGACCCTGAGTCTTGGCTATTCGACTCTTTTCATCTTCACTGCATCCACTATGTTTATTAATAATACTACCCAGGTAAGTTAATCTATCCTCTTCACTTTCAATTTATTCCCAGTCTAAGTGGCTTACCCTCTTGATTTCTAATTTATCTGATTGGTTAGAAATGTCCCAGAAAGGAACCAGGTATAGAACATGAGGAGAGAAACAGCATTATATACTTTCGCAAGGTGGCGTTTACCAAGATTCAGCTGTGATCCAACTGTACTTAACATTAATTTTCAAACCTAATCCTGCACCCTGAACTCTCAAAACCTCAACAAAAATTCATTCATGTTGCTAAAAAAAATTTATCTAGAACACTCAAATCATGCGCATAATCTAAGTGTAGAAGAGTTTTACCTTAACCTTTAACTTATTTCCTTGCTATCCTTAACTCCTCTCCGCAAAATAAAACTTCCTTCACTTTAAAAAAAAAATAATTTTTTCTATATCGTTTCCTACAACTTTATCACGGTTAATGTTTAACATAAATCGTGTTTTGTTAAATTTACTTTATTTGGCCATTGATGCAATTTTTGATAGTCAAGAATGGCATAGCTTCTCAATCTCTCATGTAGATTTTGATGATGCCTCTGGCTGGTACTGGGTAGAGTTTTTCTTTGGGATTTTTTTTTTCAATGTATTTTACTAGACAGTCCTTGTGGAAAGCGAGAAATGGGCTTTGTCTTTGAATAGTTCTGCACTATACCGCCATATTTTGGTTTCATGAGCATTTTGAAAGTCGCGTCTAATAGGTATGTAGACTTTAGGCTGTTATTTATCTATTTACAACCCTGCTCTAGATGCGAATTAAAAGACAGAGTTAAAGTAGAGAGACAGAGAAAGATAATAAAGACTGTACCCTTCTGCATCATGGTCTCCAGTGTACTTCTTGGGTAAAATGTTTTAAAAAGAGAGAATGATACGTCGTGTGGGAGGCTACGTTTTTGCTTTGTTGAGGCTGCAACGGCGATAAAAAATAAAGACATACAGAACAAACCTTCTTTGCTTGCCTGTAAAACCGAAAACGGAACTGGCGCATAAGCGGAAAGACTAACGACCTCTACTATTAATTTTATTGTATGTATAGGATTTTTACCTCAATTTGAATATAAGCTAGTATCGCTGAATATGGCTAAGGGTAAATAAATTAATGATTACCATGTCTAAGTCTAGCTTTATTATTTTCTCGCGATCATCAAACTTTTACCCATGGATCAAGGAATTAGATATGCCCAATGGCGTTATAAAACGGACTGCGTCTTTTAAATTCCTTCGGATTGTGATAGATGAAACTCTATCTTTTAAGGAACATGATACGTCGTGTGGGAGGCTACGTTTTTGCTTTGTTGAGGCTGCAACGGCGATAAAAAATAAAGACATACAGAACAAACCTTCTTTGCTTGCCTGTAAAACCGAAAACGGAACTGGCGCATAAGCGGAAAGACTAACGACGTCTACTATTAATTTTATTGTATGTATAGGATTTTTACCTCAATTTGAATATAAGCTAATGTCGCTGAATATGGATAAGGGTAAATAAATTGAGGATTAACATGTCTAAGTCTAGCTTTATTATTTTCTCGCGATCATCAAACTTTTACCCATGGATCAAGGAATTAGATATGCCCAATGGCGTTATAAAACGGACTGCGTCTTTTAAATTCCTTCGGATTGTGATAGATGAAACTCTATCTTTTAAGGAACATGTAACTTTAACTAGCAAAATTCTGGCAAGAAATCTCGGTATAATGAAGAAACTCCAACATTGTTTTCCCAAGTCTGTCCTTCGCCATCTTTATTTTTCTTTAATACACCCGTATATACTTTATTGTTCGAGTATTTGGCTCTCTACTTTTTCTTCTATCCTAAAACCAATAAGAGTTCTACAAAATCATGCAGTAAGAATTTTAGCCGGTATATCTCCACGTATGTCTGTTCGAGAAATTTACCCAACTTTAAAAATTTTGCCGGCTGCAGGCCTTCGTGAATTCTATGTATTGTGGTTTATTTTTGGACTGCAGCAGGATGTTCAGCCTCGTTGTTTTGGTGATTTACTGTCCATTAGGTCTACTGTTCATTCTCATGATGCTTTTTGCTGAATATGAGTTTTGAGTAATTGATTGATTTATTTATTGTGGGGGTTTTGTTTATATGATGTTCCCAGAGGAAGTATAATATGTGACATTATTTTGTATTTATTGTTTAGTGTGATGGTATTAGTGGTGTCGGTGGCCAAGTGTTCTTTGTTTTAAGGATTTTGTTTTCTCTACCTCCCCCACGGACAAGCTTTGCTTTTTAGGGGAGGAAGCAATAGTTTTTTGTTGATATGTTTTTTGTTTTGTTTTTTTTTCAATAAATTCTTCAATCCTTATCTCTTAATGGATATAGCTTAGAGGTGATTCCCGTCTAATTAGAGCGAAGTCTGCTTGACCGCTTTATAAAGACGAGGATTTTTTGAGTCAATGTCCCGGACTTTCTACCTTAATTGGGAAATATTTTTGGGAAATTTGAGTTACTAGTCCCTGATGTCTCACAGAGTACGACATCACACTTCATTTCTAGAGTAGGAAGGTATCTAAAATGTATATTTATCTAAAGAAAATATTAGTTCGTTCGTTAAAGATGTTATTTTATTTTCGTATGGTGAAGATTACTGATGGTCATTTGTTTGATTTCTGATGTTTTTGTGTAAATGGCTTCTTTTTTGGCTTTCAATCATGTGTTTTGTGGAATATAGAAATTTATGGGCTTTAACAATTGCCGATCTTAGGTAAAAACTTCCTCCAGGTAAAAATTGACAAACACAGACTCACTCACATACAAACATGCATGCACTTTTTTTTTAACTTACGCTTCAACAAAAAAAATATAATAAATAAAATAAAAAAATGGGATTTTGACGGCCTCAGTCATACTGAAAGAAGAAAAAAAGGCTTGACTACATTGGGCCTCTATAAGATCTTCTACTCAAAGCACATACACAGGATAATAGTTGAGTGGTCGAAATTAAAGAGAGCAAAAATTCACGAATTATGTAGATATAAAACATATAGACAAGTATTAAGCCAGCAGATCACATCATTTATCTTGGACTACCGATTGGTAAAACGCTGAGACACACACGATAGCTATTAATTCAACATCTCGAAAAGCGTACCGGTTTTGCATACAGCAGATTGGTTGCAACGAAGTTCAGCTTCAACCGGTTTATCCTTGCTCGGCTGTATACTGCACTAGCATTGCCCCATTTTTTATACCTGAGCCCTTTTTGGCGAACATTTCCATGCACCACTAAACAGAAACTTCGAGCAATATTTTTTAAATATGCTAAGTACCTTTTAAGACTCCCCCCCTGGACACGTAGCACATACCTCATTAATAGGTATAAACTGGCAGATCCCACTCTCATAATTGAAAATCAGATTTCCCGTTTTAACAGTAAAATTGGTGACCACCCCTGGCATAGTTTACTCAAGCAGTAGTCAAGTGTAGAATTGTTTCTTATTTCTTGTCAGTTTAGTGTTTTTCTTGTTTGTATTTTTTTTTATCTTTATTGTACTCTGTCTTGTGTTTTTGTAATGACGGGTTATAAATAAATAATAATAATAATAATATCTTGATCGTAAAAATCGTAAATCGGCTAAGGGAAAGATTTTAAAAACGAAGAAATTGCATTCTTCGTTTTTTATTTCATATTTTTTTTTCATACGTTTTTTATTAGTTTTCTTATTATTTTTTAAAGTTGTTGCTCAGAAAGCAGAAGGCTAAAAAGAAACGGGTTAAATTTTATCCCAAGCGTGACATAGACCCGTGGATATTGTATTAAGAGATTTAACACAAGTAGCAGTAGAGCTACCGCTCCTTAAAGCTTCTAAATGCCACAGCGTTATTATCACTTTACTGAAATCTCAATATATTTTATGCATTTTCTCTTTTATGATTATAATGTTGAAAAGTGGGTAATGGCTGATACTTCTTGGAATTAATATATTAAACATATGGAATAAATCTATCGATATATTAAAAAATCTGTTTACATTAATTAGCTCTTTCTAGTAAATTCTAATAAAGAACGAACCACGTTGTAATCACTTTTGCCCAAGCTGCTTGCTTTTGGAAACAAAATATAATTATCGAAATAAAGCTATCGTCTCCCAAATGTATATATAACACAGGAAAATCCTCCACTTTTGTCAGCTTAAACCCAGGGAATCAGGCAGCAGAGTCACTCAAATAGGACATGATATCCCAGAGAAGCAACTTTTAAAAAATACGAATGTTACATTATCTTTATGATATAATGTTATATTATGATATCAGATCTATTTATCAAAAGATGCGTATGCTGCATCATTTTATATAGGCTATTAAGCTGCAGTTTTTGTCGATAAATACATTTAATTTTAAACGTTGTATTTTGCTGCTTACTAAAGCACGTAGATATAGCAATTTCCTTTCAAATGAACCCTTAAACAGCCCTATGTTGTTCTAGCGCTCTGCTAGCAGTGAAGAAAAAAAAGAGGACACATCAGTGCTACCCGTGCAAAAAGAGATTTTTCTTGTTGTGGAAGGGGGGGGGGGGGGTTGTAACTTTTCTGTATGAGGTTTTTGACAGTAGTAATTCCAATGATGTAGTTTTCATTTCGGTGGGGCACCATTTTTGAGATGTTTCAGGTTATCTTTTGAAATTCCCATAAATTTGCTTTCGTACTAAACTTTTACCGTTAAGATTAATCGAAATAATAATTCCAATTCCAAATCAGCTTTAAATTGTAAGTTTTTCTCACTTGACAGTTTTTTTCAAGACATATTTAAAATTTTTGATTACAATGGGCCATGGCTCGTTCTTTACTAGTTTGTAACTGTTGCCGCAACCATGATCTAAATTTTAGCTTCTTAATTTTTTAAATTTTGGTATTTCATGGCTTAACTTTAAAAAACTCATTCACCTGATTTTCTTCTCTTTTACCGATGTAGCTGTCAATAAGAAAACAAAGTTGTATTTTGGGAGAAACATGTAGTAGATGTACCAAAGAAATTTAATAGCATTTATTAGCTGAGTTTGTTTTAAGTTCTTTAGAGGATTTAACTTGTATGCTAGAAGTTATCGATATAATGATCGATGAAAGGCTATTGATAGCCTTATAAATTAGGGTTTCATTTTTTGCAGGCCACAATTTTCTGCTCTTGAAACAACATCCCGTTTATTGGTTGGTTTTGTGTTTTATGTAAAATGCTAGATTTCCAGAATTATACAAATGCCGGAAAATATCACGAGTCAGTTTATTTGATCTAGTTTTGCACCTAAATGTTGCATAAATTAAAAAGCGATAGTCTTTGTTCGTTTTAACTTTCAACTATTACTTCCAGCCTGTTGTAACATTCAAAAAGGTGCGGCTCTTAAAAAGGGCTCTGAATTGCTGTGGTTTGTTGCTGGACAAAATTCTTAGTCTACAAAATAAAATTAACAACCATAACTTTGTTCTGTTTCTTATGTTGAAGCTGTTTTTCGTGAAGTAATCCACATGTCTATAAAATTTATGGTGTCTGAAAGGTATAATTTATAATCAGTTATTTCCTTGAATCGTTACTCTACGTGGCAACGGTAATCATTTTCTTGTATATTCTAAAATAAAATAGACAATGATTTACGCTCAGCTGAGAGAGAGCTGCCATAGCAGGGGTCCTATTTTGGGGCGGGACTAAAAGGACGCCAATGTATTAAAAGAAAATTATATTTTGTATGTCATTTTTGAAATTTCACAATGTATTCTAAATTCTTACTGTCAGTCTATTATCTGAGCTGTCACAATTCCTATAGTTTTGGGGTATAGTGTTGGAGAGGAGCTGAAACAAAAAAAAATCCTGGCTGGAAAAGGGCTTGATTACACACTTTCTTCCTTTCGTTGTTTCGTAATTACTTGTAATATGAAACTTACTTGTTGAATTCGTATAGCTTGTCTAATTTGATCCCCATCAAGAATGAAAGAGTTGATTGATGTGCATTTGTCTCAAACAATAAAATTTCCAACTCGACTGTTAAATGGCATTTGTAAATAAAACACTTGCAATTACCCATAAGCTGTGTTTTTCGCACTCGTAAATGCTTTCACTAAAGCACTTTGAACTCTAGCGTAAATAGCTGGGTTTGAGGGGGGGGGGGGAGATCTCCTCATCCTGTTCGTTTTAGGTTTATTGTGGATTGCTAATTGTTTACAGGTAGGTTTTACTGTGGAAAAAGAGGGGCATATTTGATCTCGGGTGTCCGATTGGCTTGAAAGTTTCAGAGATCATTCTCTACTCTGGGCAAAGAAGATCAAAGATATTGTTGTTGGTGGGGGGGGGGGCTTGGAGACCTGTAAATAGACACAAAAAACTTTTTTTCCCTGGTCAGTTTAAAATTTACAGCTGCAAGTCCTTGGACCAAGAGCAGTCAGCCACCCCATCCCCAATTAAAGGACCTAAACCGGATTAAGAACTTTTTTTCCGGTTTGGCCTGACTTCTATATCTATAAGTTCTTGGGCTAGGGAGATCCAAATGTAGAAGGAAAAAAATACAAGGCTCCCCCGAAAACAAGGCTCTTTACTAAGTTGTAGCTGCTGCAACTATTATCATAACCAACTTTCTAAGGTTGCCTATAGTAAAGAGCCATTATCCTTCAATTATTTTTTTACTTTATCAGGAGGGGTGGCCGTAAAGACTCCGGAAGAGGCTCATTTCTTTGGAAATCAAAAGTTCTAATGCCCTTTTTAATGGTCAAGACAAGAGTGATTGGAGAGCAACCAACCCCTTCGATTGCCCTTTTTTGCTACTCAGCCAATCCGTAACCTCTAAAGATATTCGAGCATATTTTGAGTCAGCCATTTTGTTCAAAATAGTCAAAACATTTTAACAAATATGCCTCCAGGGATGACATGACCCCCACAGGCCCTAGGGCAAGTGCCGTAAATAATGCAAATTGGAAGTTATTTAAATATACGTTTTATAATGGATTTACTTTAAAAAAAAAAAAAAACACACAAAAGAAGTTTTTCAAAGCAAAGTTAAGAGCTACATTAAACCAAAGATGATCAGGAATACAGTCAAATATTTTTTCAAGCATATATCACAATAAAAAAAAACAAAAATAAAAAAAAACAAGTTTTTCAACTGAAAGTAAGGAGCAACATTGAAACGTAACCAACAGATCTTATAACGTTGCCTCTCCTCAATACCTCGCTCTTTACGCTTAAAATTTGATTATTTTTTCCAGTTATTTAAGAATGAATCTTGAATCACAGAGGCTGTTAAATTCGAATAATAAGCTCTTTTAAAAGTTCCAAAAAAAATTAGCATAGAAGAGTGCAAAATTTTAGCAATACGTGATAATTTCTGTTCGCTTTAAGTTTTAATGTTGGTCCTTACTTTCAGTTGAAAAACTTGTTTTTTTTTATTTAATTTCTTATCGTTTTTGAAATAGTGGTGGGAAATCCGACTCCCCCTCCATTGAAAATTCCCTTCTGCAACGAAAAATCATTCCATGGAGAGATCCTCCCGCGTAACTTCCCCCCTCTACTCCACCAGAAAAATCCTCCCGCCCTGAAAAATGTCTGTATAATTTCCATTAACCAGTTCTATCTTTAAACCATGAGCAAAGTTTATAGCTTGCTGCCCTACCCCCGGGGACTGTGGGGGGTCAAGTCATCCTCAAAGACATAGTTGTTAGATTTTTCGACTATGCCGAAAAAATGGTTATCTCAAAATTTTGTTCAGGCCACTTTGGAGAAAAAATGAGCATGGAAGGAGGGATAGTTGCCCTCCAGTATTTTTGGTCACTTAAAAAGATCACTAGAACTTTTGATTTCCGATAAGATGAGCCCTCTCTCGATGTTCTGCGATCAATGGTTCGATACAACCACCCCTGGAAGAAAAAAAAAAAAAAAAAAAAAAAAAAAAAAAAAAAAAACAAGCAAACAAATAAACACGCATCCGTGATCTTTTTTTCCGACAGAAAATGCAAAATTTTGACTACAGTGGAACCTCTACAGTAGGGTTCTCTGGTTTGCTCAATCTGATGGTGTCATTTTCATTAAGATCGCTAGGTGCTTTAAGGGTCCCCCCCCCCTTTTCAAAATCGGGCAAATTTTCTCAGGCTCGTAACTTTTGATGGGTAGCATTAAATTTGATGAATTTTACATATTTTGCATAAGCATCAAAATTTGATTTTTTTTTTTATGTATCTATTGTTTTCAAGACTCTGTTTCTTAGAGTTTCGGTTACTATTGAGCCGCATCGCTCCTTACTTACAGATCGTTACCACGAATTGTTGGATTTCTGTGTGTTTTGGTTTCATCTATTTATTGATTGTGATTTAGTTGGACGCCTGATAAATATTTTAATTTGTTTCTGATCATCTTTGGTTTAATGTAGCTCTTTACTTTTATTTTAGAAAAAGCTTTTAGAATTAATTTTTTATTTGGTTTTAGACACAATCGTTTTCCTTAATCCTTAATCTTTCGCCTTAATACCCTTAACTTTAGTAGCAGTCGTAATAGAAGTAGTAGTTGTAGTAGAAGTGATAGTAACAGCATTGTAGTAGTAGTAGTAGTTGTACTAGTAGTAGTTTCAGTAGTAGTAGTAGTGGTAGCAGCAGCATTGTAGTAATAGTAGTAGAGTTAACAGTAGTAATAGTAGTAGTATTAGTAGTAGTGGTAGCAGCAGCATTGTAGTAGTAGCAGTAGAGGTAATAGTAGTAATAGTAGTAGTAGTAGTATGTACATATTGCATTTTAGTCAATTGATCATCCCCCTCATTATTCCCTGAAACTTCCATCTTAATATCCTAAGCCATTTCTGAGATAACCTCGTTTGACAATAGACCTAGTTTGGTTTGTTTTAGCTCAACACTCCCCTTAACATTCCCTTAAACATTAACATTACCTGAATGCCCATGGCCTTTTTGGACGTCAAAGGTCAAACATACCCCCTTTCTGATAGAAAATACTATATGAGAACAATGCGCGAATTGCATAGCTTACCGACCCTGCCCCAAGGGTTGTGGAGGAAGAGGTGCGCGGGAGGGGGCTAGCTGCCCTCCAATAACTTTTCGCTCTTAAAAATGGAAATATAACTTTTACTTTCGAATCAAATGAGCCCCTTCCAAAGTTTTTACGACAACTTCTTCCGTACAAAGTGCCTTGGTGAAACGACAAAATAAATAAATAATACCCTGTGCACACTTCGCTCTTATTTCAAAAATATTGTAGAAGAAATAAGGTTTTTCAAAGAAAATTAAAGAGCCGTGTTAGAACTGAAAACGAGGTGAAACAAACTACTATTAAAATTCTAACTTGAAACAAACATAAATTAATGTCACTAAGTAAATGAAACCCAAAACGAACAGTGATTAAAATTAATAAGTTTAGTCGGATGAAACATAAAGATATAGATTTCCAAATGGATCCTAAAACAAACATAAATTAAGATGATCAATCCAGCCAAACTACAAACGAATAGAAATTACCACAAACAGGAGTAGGGCCGCTCTTAAGCCTTTTAAGGGCCGTAGCTTTATTTTCGATTTAATGAAAAGTAAATAAATTCTAACCAATTTGCTCTTTCCTTTGGTTGCCATGTTGCATGTTGCTACACTTTAGACTTTTCTTCGTCATTTGTTAAACATTGTTATTGTTAAACCTCTCAAACTTTTAAAGTCGCACGACCCAAGATAAACTTTGTCTGAAAAAAAGTGACACGGTCCGTAATGACGGTCTCAAATAACTCAAATCTCCTTAAAACCAAAGTCATTCCCTATTGCCCTCCATAAATGTTGTTAATGTTCTAGTGTCCTTTTTAAAAATCAAAAGTGACTGGAGGGCAAAAAGGCCCCCCCCTACCGTTTTTCCTAAATGTTTTTTATTAAAACTTTGAGATGGCCGTTTTGTTGAAATAATCTGAAGGTCAAATAACTATGGTTCTGGGTTTGACCTCCTCCCCCAGCCCCCAGGACAAGGTCTGTAAATTATGCAAGCTGCTCATTGTTAACATACAAGGTTTTTATGGAAGGAATGGTCGTATATACTTCGGAAGGGGCTCATTCTTGTAATCAGAAGTTCTAGTGCCCTTTATAAGAGCCAAAAATGATCGGGGGGAAGATCGGCACCCCCCTCTTTTTTTCTCTAAATACATACAATCAAGATTTTTAGATAGCCATTTTGTTCAAAATATTCCAAAAAGGAAATAACTATCCCTCTGGGGTTGACAAAATCCTTACAGCTGTAAATTATGCAAGTTGCCTATTGTCAGCAAATAAGGTATTTGTGTAAGGGGCGGTCGTCTAAACTTCGGAGAAAGGCTCATTCGATTGGAGATAGAAAGTAATAGTTCCCTTTTTTAGGAGTCCAAAGAGATTAAAGGTAAACCAACCTCCTACCACACCCTTTTCTCCAGATACATCCTATCAAAATTTTGGGATAGCCATTTTGTTCAAAATAGTCAAGATTTCGAGTAAGTATACTTCTGAGTTTGATACCCTCCCCCACAAAATATTTGTATATATTTCAACATGGGATTACAACAATTCAAAAACCTTAAAAAGGAAAAGCAAAAGTTTGATGCTTAGTACATATCGTTGTTAGAAATTGGGCTTGCTTTAATAAACAAATATCTTTGAAAAGAGCCAGTATGAAAAGACATTAAAGTACGTAAAGAGCAAAAACTCGTAGTTGCAAAAGTATTTGTATATATTTTAACAAGGGATTATAACAATTCAAAAACCTTAAAAACGAAAACCAAAAGTTTGAAGCTTAGTAGACATCGTTGTTAGAAATCGTACTTGCTTTAATAATAAATTATCTTTGAAAAGACTGCAGTATGAAAAGGCAGCAAATGGTCTGTGGTTAGAAGACAAGCAGCAATGAGAATCTATATATAGAAGCCTGCCGCGTGTCAAGTGCATGGGCCTGGTGGTTGGTATTTGCAGAAATATTTGTTTATATTTTAACAAGGGATTACAACAATTCAAAAACCTTAAAAAAGAAAACCAAAAGTTTGAAGCCTAGTTGATATCGTTGTTAGAAATCGGACTTGCTTTAATAAACAAATATCTTTGAAAAGAACCAGTATGAAAAGACATTAAAGTGCGTAAAGAGCAAAAACTCGTAGTTGCAAAAGTATTTGTATATATTTTAACAAGGGATTATAACAATTCAAAAACCTTAAAAACGAAAACCAAAAGTTTGAAGCCTAGTTGATATCGTTGTTAGAAATCGGACTTGCTTTGATAATAAAATATCTTTGAAAAGACTGCAGTATGAAAAGGCAGCAAATTGTCTGTGGTTAGAAGACAAGCAGCAATGAGAATCTATATATAGAAGCCTGCCGTGTGTCAAGTGCATGGGCCTGGTGGTTGGTATTTGCAGAAATATTTGTATATATTTTAACAAGGGATTACAACAATTCAAAAACCTTAAAAAAGAAAACCAAAAGTTTGAAGCCTAGTTGATATCGTTGTTAGAAATCGGACTTGCTTTGATAATCAAATATCTCTGAAAAGACCGCAATATGAAAAGACAGCAAATTGTCTCAAACTGTCTGCGGTTAGAAGACAAGCGACAATGAGAATCCATCTATAGAAGCCAACCGAATGCTGGAACACGGCGATGAAGCCGCCGGGCTCTCGGTACTATAAATATATATAAAAATATACATACATATATATATATATATATATATATATATATATATATATATAATATATATATATATATATATATATATATATATATATATATATATATATATATATATATATATATATATATATATATATATATAAATATATATATATATATATATATATATATATATATATATATATATATATATATATATATATATATATATATATATATATATATATATATATATATATATATATATATATATATATACTCGAAGCATTATAAATATAATCCGGTCCAAGGCTTCTATTCTCTATTGGACTTAAGCGAAGATTGTCCTATATCTCTTCATCTGGGATTGTAAGAAGGGCCTATTGCATCTTAATTAAAATTTAAAGGGGTTTACAGCCATGACTTAGTTGCGCATGTAGAGGGCTTAAGTGCATTTCGATACATTGTGGTTTGCTGCTCTTCGTACGTGTAATCTACAGATCACATTTGCTGCAAGACTCCACAAGGTTTTGGCTCTAGATGCTTAGTTTGTTTTTCAGTGTGAGCAAGGGCTGAGAACAATTACACTCTCCAATAAAATGTCTATTGGAAAGAGAAGAGCTAATTAATTGAAGATCTAGCTATTCTTGGCTTCTCTAATATATTCAGTGAATTTCTTACTCGTTTTCTGGCAGAAGTTGTCAAAAAATGCTTATCGTATTTCATACCCCCTGGCTCGAAAAAAGAAATGAAAAATGTACATCTAAAATGTCATTTATTACATCTTATTTTTTTTTTATTTCCTTTACCTAGGTAAAATGAAGTCAATCCTAGTATGCCTGCTGCTGGTCATCATCACTGTACAAAATTCGACAAGTTTACCCACTAATGTATTACCATATATAAAAGATATATTTGAAGACGACGATATACCAGATATGACACTGCCTGCAACAAGAGAAAGAAGAAGAAACAGTAATTACAATACTTATGGTTCCAACTCCTATGTGATGCGTCCCTATTCAAACCCTCCCCCCTATTCAAATCCCCGACCTTATTCAGATCCTCCAAAGAAATACGAGTACTCGGACAGCTCCTATAAGAAAAAAGACGATTCGTATAAGAAAAAGGGTGATCCATCTGCGCTGTTAATGGCGTTAGCCATGGCATCTGGTAATAAAGGGCCGAGGATAGATTTATGTACTTATGTAAATGGTGTATTAATTTGCCCAAATGATAATAAGCAGCAAATCATGAATACACTGCTGCTTGCATCATTGATATAAGGAAATGAATAGAAAAATTTATTCAAACCTTGATGTAATTGTAGTTAAGTCATGTGTTTTAATCAAATATTGTGGAAGTAAAAAATAAAATAAAGATTCATCTTGGCAGTTTTGGTACTAGGATCACGATTCAATTCTTGAGAAGTGAAACCGTTAAGGTCCGCCTTCTTTAATGAAGGAAGGAGCCTAGGGTCTTCGTATTAATTGTTTTTCAGATATTGCAGAGTAAACCAGGGTAAAGCTATGTATATCTATTTGTTTTGTTTTTAAATTCTGTTCATATTACACACAGGAGCTTTATGTCCTATGTTATCCTGAAATAGTCTCCTACTATTCAGATTTTGTTGTTTTTTATGATACTCTCACATCACTAGTAGAAATAAGAAGCCGCATTTCTACATTATCCATTTTTTTAGACTTGCACACGGAGTTTTTCGAAAAGAAACAAGTAGTTGCAAGGCATTTGCCCAAACAGTTCGTGGTAATGAACTGTAAGTAAGGAGCGACTCATGCTGGTAGCAACTAAAACTCTATAAAAAAAAAGAGTTTTTTGTAAAAAACAAAAGTCCCGACTTTTCGTGGTGATTCTAAATATGTAAAGCTCTTTATGTTTAAACTTAACCACCAAAACTTATGAGTTTGAAAAAAAATTGCCGGATTTTCAGAAAACCGGCACACCCTCCCCCCCCCCTAAACCAAAATAAAAAGGGCAGTGATCTGTGTGAAAATTAAACCATCAACTTCAGTATTTCAGAGAACTCTCTTGCAGAGGTTTTAAACTCTTATGTACAAGAATGTGGAATTTTAGATTTTTTTTTTCGGACGAGAAGGATCACGGGTGAGTGTTTATTTGTATGTTTCTTAGTTTTTTCCCCAAGGTTGATCTCATTTAACCAGTGGCTCTAACAAATTGGAAGAAGGCTCACTCGAGTGGAAATTGAACGCTCTAGTGACTTTTTTAAGTAAAAAAATGATATGCCTTAAAAATTGAAATTTTCTGCCATTTCGCAGCATAAAATAAAATATTTGTCCGCAAAGAGAAGCTATCAATTAAAAATGTAAATATAGCCAGGCGATTTAAAATTATCGAGGCCTTAGCAGCTATAACTTATTAAAAAACAAACTCAAACTATAGTAACCGGAAGTTGCCATTTGAAGCTGATTCAGTAATGGTAACTTTCGTTTCGGCTAGTCTAAGTGATAAAAGTTCCTTACGAAAACAAATTTATGGACATAAAAAAAATACTCTGAAACTCCTTAAAAATAGTGTCGGATTGAATTAAAAACATTACTTTCGGAACCAGCTTTTCGCATTGGAATCTGTGATATGTTTCTTTTTTGACTCGAGAGCTTAACCGCATTCAGATTATCTCCCAAAAATTATTTTTGAGTGATCAGACTAAAAGTGGCATATTTCATAATAATATTCAATGAGGTTATCCTTTGTAGTATGTTTTAACGCACGAAAAGTCTCCTACTGTACATACTCTGTTAATATGTCTGTGGAAATTCCTTTCTGTATATTTTGTTAAGATACACAATGAATGTGGGTCTAATATCCATAAAAATATACAAACACAGACCCACGTAAAAAAACTGCACCACTGGAAATACACATATCCGGAAAACACATGTAAGAGAATTAAAGTCCTGATCTTGAATAGCAGAGAAAATCTCTTTTTGCATGGGAAGCAGTCTTCTTTTTCTTTTTATTTTTATTTAAGAGCTTATTTTCATGCAAATTATCTCAGAGAAAATTTTATTTTGTGTTACCTTTGAAGTCAGAATATTGAATAGGATATATTTAATAAGGTATATAGGATAGCCATTAAGCTGTCCTAAGTAAAATATTTTTTTACGTAAAATATATTACGAAAAATCTCCTACTCTACACTTTGTGTAACGTCTGTGGATAGTCGCTTCTACACATTTTGTTCGATTATCCTTTCTTCAACATTTATATAAGACAAATTTTTAGCAATGATTAGCATACGTAATTTAAAGACAATCTTGAAGAACGTTAGCATCCGATGAAAAATAACAAATAAATGGACTTAGAAAACTTCAACAAGCCTATTAGTTTTTTGACAAACATTGGGGTTTAGCTATAGTTGCCTGAATTGTCAATTAAAATGAAAGTTGATGTCCAATACCAAAAATTAAAGAAAAGGAAGATGTTCTTCTGTGATCTGCGGTTTTTGGACATATTGCTGGCATAACTTTCCAAAAAGTTAGAAACAAAAATTTTTAAGCTGTTCTGACTTAAACAATGTGTTCACTAATTTATTTTTGGTGCTTTGAGGTATTTTTAGCTCCACTAGTAATCCCAAAAATATTCAAGCCCAGTGACCCCTTTATATACAAGTTTGGGTTTTGTTTTAATTTCATGCTGATTATTATGTTTCTTTGAATTTATTAGCTAACAATTCTGTTTCCGTCATCCTGCCAAAAACTGTAGGCCAAGAAACTGTAGCTAAGAATTGGACGGCAGAAAAAGAACCTTCACTTTAGGATTTTCGAACATACACATCAAAACAATCAGAAGAACAAAAAGAAAAAGCAGGCGCCTCTGTGCCTTATTTTTCACTCCTTAAAAAACATTTTAGCCTAATCTGTAATTAAACAAGTATTTTCACTAGGTGAACACTTTAAAAATGAGTTGGACTGCAAGACAAATAGGTGTAGCTATTCTGATGGTCATCACTGGATCCATAAATACTATTTCCACAAAGTATGTAGATCTAGGATATAGCCTATCTATCTGCTAGGTTTTTTTTTATTTAGAAATAGAGACTAGACAATTTAACCTGTTAATTTGTGTAGCCTAGTTGAGAACATGGTAATTTTTTTACAGTTCATATTATTGACTTACCCTGTGAATACAGTAAACGTAGCCTAGGCTACCACTTGATGTCTTTTGGTAAAATTCTACTTTAGCTACTTTTGACTATCTTAGAAAGAGGTTAGATTAGGAAAATGAAACTTTGAGGGATGGGTCTACAGGCTAAAGTATGACCCGGGAAGGTATTTTGAAGTACCTACCTCCACTCCTTCTCCCTCTAGAGGGTCCTGACCTTTGATGACCTTTAAAAATCTGTGAGTTGTAGAAGTGAAACCTTGCAAAATAGATCTTCTGCTTAAATGAAGTATAACTAAATTGTTTTCAGCTTCACAACTTTGCTCAATCCCAATTTATAAGGTTTTAAAAATATGCAAATACATTTCCAAAATTTTGGGAATAAAACATTGATATGGCTCTAAAATTCTGCTCAAATAACTGAAATTGCATTTCCAGAGCTAAAGCCAGAGAAAAAGAAACTGATAACTGAAAAAAAAGGTAAAATGTTGTTTTGTCAAAATTTCAAGGGTATAGACCTGTCATGTAGGCAAATTTCAGGACCCTCTAGAGGGAGAAGGAGTGGAGGTAGGTACTTCAAAATGCCTTCCCGGGAAATAGGCCTACTTTAGCCTGTAGACCTATCCCTGAAAGTTTCATTTTCCTAACCTAACCCTATTCTAAGATAGCCAAAAGTAGCTAAAGTAGAATTTTTACCTGTCTTTTTTACGCTCTTTCCAAATGTAATAATGATTTTTGCTGCAAATAAATTTTAGCCCCACCCCTATGTATACCAATTCAGGGTATGTATTTGCAAATTAGGGGGGGGGTGTGATAAATTTACAAAAAAACATGTTAGCTAGGATGACAGTGAATGCTTCTTTTGATGCCTCTTTCTTAATGCTGTTTCATAATTCAATAATTACTTCTGGGAGAAATTACATTTTGGGTATAGATGCATGAGCAGTCCACCACATAAGAAGACATGTTAACAAAACAATTCTTTCAGTAAATTTTTACCAAATCATATTATTGACTACAAATAAAGTGAATATACCACTTGATGCCTTTTTTATGCTCTTTCCAAATATAATAATCATTTTTGTCAGAAATGAATTTTACCCTCACCTCTATATACCAATTCAGGGTATATATTTGCACATAAGGGGGGTGCGGGTAAAGTTTAAACTTACCTCCCATTTACATCAGAAATAAAATTTGCCTCCCCCCCCCCCTAATGTGCAAATATATACCCTGAATTGGTATAT
Organism: Artemia sinica; assembly: GCA_027921565.1. Lineage (NCBI taxonomy): Eukaryota > Metazoa > Arthropoda > Branchiopoda > Anostraca > Artemiidae > Artemia > Artemia sinica. The sequence goes on along the minus strand of CM051263.1, from coordinate 44,799,254 downwards.
AGGGGTGGGGGTAAAATTCATTTCCAACAAAAATGATTATATATTTGGAAAGAGCACAAAAAAAAACATCAAGCAGTATATTCACTTTAGGCCTATTTGTAAGTCAATAATATGATTTGGTAAAACTTTACCATTCTTTCTTCATAATGTGCACAATAATCCTAGTTAATATATTTTGCAGTATGAGAACCTTTATCTTCACTTCTTTCCTTGTTTTTCCTGTTTTTATAGGAAATTCATAAATTTCTTAGAACCTGTAATAACAGAGTATATAGGCTACCCTCACCTCACTAATGTGCAAATATATGCCCATTATTACATTCTGAATCTAAATATAACCTTCAATTGCATTACAAATGAACTTTACCCCACCCCCCTGATATGCAAATATATACCCTGACTTGGATATATTTAGGTGGGGGTAAAATTCATTTGTGATACAAATGAAGATTAGCCTATATTTAGATTCAGAATGCAATTCTGGGCATATATTTGCACATAAGGGGGGTAGGGGTGTATACTTTGTTAATATATAGGTTGTAAGAAATTCATCAATTTCTTGGAAAAACTAGGAAAGAAGTGAAGATAAAGGTTTTCCCACTGCAAAATATATTAACTAGGATTACTGTGCATATTATGAAGTAAGAATTGTTTTCATAACATGCCTCCTTAGGCTGTGTGGTGGACTGCTCATAGGCTACATCTATACCACATTTTGAGTCCTTAATAAGGCCCCAAAATATAAAATAGTCAATGAAAACCAACATTGAAAAGAATGTTTCTAAAAAAATAAGTGAGAAAAATTGCTAGCCTATTTATAGCTCATTCAGGAATGGCAATTATTATGTTCCTTAGCCTTAATAATAAAAATGCCATTTAAAAAAAAAATGCAACAATTTAATAAAGGGTCTAACCCCCATGAAATGGACATCATTTTGAGGGGTTTCTGGGTCTTTTGATAAATTTCTGCAAATTTGCTTTCATACTAACATTTTACTTTTAGCCAGGGATATCCTGAGCCTCTTTTCATTGGGGAGGGGGGGGGAAACTTCATAGGTTTTACTGAATTGCAATGTGATTTTCACCAAATGTAAAAACAAAAGAAGATTGACCTTTAAATATACTTCAGTATGTAGAGATCATATAATATGTATAGGATCATAATTGGAGAGAGATTCACCAAGATTTCATTCCTTTCCACTTTTGAACTATCTGAGAAAAGTCACACTGGTCCAAAAAATCAAATAAAAAAATCCAAAAAACTGGTAAAAAAAAAATCTGTAACCAGGATTTTTGTTGGAGGGGGGGGAGTACAAAATAAACTGTAGAAATGATTTTCTGCAGAGAGGTATTTTTTGTGGTGGGGTATATTTTCAGGGGGGGGGGTGGTAAACAGTAGCCACCAATGGATCATTGGGGGTAGCTTTACTTTCTATGAAGCACTGATGATCTAATAAATTGTAATAAACTTGGACAAGAGTATTCTCCAAATTGATTGCTAAAATTATAGCTACAAATATTTTTTACCTGACATTGATGAATGTAATAATGTGAAGTAAATTGATATTAGCAAATATGAGAAGTAATGAACAGATCAAAAGAACAAGGAATGGTAAAAAATGGATAGAGATGGTGGAATCACTGCAATATTAATGCTCTTTTACATGCAAATTAAGACCAGGGATTCAAGATGCTGCCCTTCCACACCATTCCTGGAAATGATGGGCTTGTTTAACCCCTTTAAAAATGTCCAGAAACAAAATCGGGTCAATATATGTTGCATTAAAAAGAGATTCCATTCCTGAAAATATTGATTGTAAGTCAGCCTCTTCACTCACTATGGAATAGTGATAACAAGTGGGAACCAAATGAACACATGAAATCACAAAATTTTGAATTAGGTGGAACTAGGGTGATAAAACTACAGAATTCACATAAATTGGGTAGGAAACAGGAATCAAATACATACATTAAATCATGCTATATGGAAATAGACAGAAAAGAAATATTAGAATTAGACATTGTGGCTAGCCTATGCCATGATGCCTGTTTCTACTGAAATTTTTGCCTTCAGAAAAAGTTTTACCAAATATCCAAAATGTTGGGGGGGGGTGCCCCAAGCCACCTCCTACCCCGCCTCACAATGAACCTGCTTTTAACACTTTAAGACCTCAAAATGAAATTCCAGAAGCAATTATTAAATTATGGAAGAGCATAAAAAACATACCAAATGATGTATTCTTTTTCATCCTAGCTAAATTATGCTATTATCTACAAATTTTACCTGTAACCATTGAAATAGGCCTACCTAGTCTTTGGGTAGGTCTGATCCACTGACATGCTGTGAAGTTTATCAGCTCAGACTATATTTTAAGGGTAAACTTGGGGTGTTGTGATTAATTTCCTAAAGAACCTAGGATAATTGCTACCCTTACAAATGTGTTCCAGGCCACCCTTCTAATAGGGCCAGTTACTTCCCTAAACTATTTTCAAAACCTTGTAGATTTTGTTGGTTTGTATTAATATTTGTGCTTATTTCTCAACAGCAGCTTGTTCATATTGTCACATAAAGTTGATCTAAGGAAAAAAAGGGGTAAAATTCTAGTTTTGGGGTTTCTTGCTATTTTGGAAAGTAGTTGAACTAGGGGAAGAAAAACTTGAATATAGGGTCAAAAATGGGTAAATTTTTCTTCTTTCACATAATTTAACTAGGAAGAAAGTGAATACATCACATGAGGCATTTTTATGCTCTTTCCAAATATAATGATTGCTTTCAGGGAAAATTTCATTTCCAGGAGAATTACCTGAAGACATAAGATAGCAGATCTATTGTGGTCAAAAATCCTTTTCAAACATGCATTGATCTTGCAATCAAGTCACAGAAATCTAATGTTTTTCAGAAATCTAACTTTTTCCCCATGTTGGGGGGGGGGGGTCTCGCCTCATTCACCCTTGATTTGCCCACGGCAGGAACACTGATCAAACAGGAAAGAAAAGAGCAGTTCATAGACACTTCAAAATACCTTCCCAGGCTATTGTTAAAACTATAGAAACATTCCCAAAACTTTCCCAGGGCATCATCAAACAGTTTGTGGTAATGAACTGTAAGTAAGAAGCAATGCTGCTCAATAGTAACCAAAACTCTAAGAAACAAATTCTTGATAACATTAGATCATAGGCAGTGCAACAGCACTGCCTAAGTAAAGAGCAATGTGGACACAATGTATTTTTTTTTTTTTTTTTTTTGCCTGGTTTTTCTTAGACCAGGGCAGTTTGTATTGAAGGGGTTGTTGTAGAAACTTCGAAAGGCCTTTTTTGATTGGAAATTGAAAGGGCTAGTGCCCTTTTTAATAGCCAAAAGTGATTGAAGGGCCTATAACCCCATGCCCACATTTTCCCCAAACACATCCAATCAAAATTTTGAGATATCCATTTTGGTCAGTGTAGTTAAAAGGTTCAGTAGTTAAAAGGACCTTGTATTTTTCCAAAATACATCTCATAGAAATTTTGAGACAACCAGTTGTTGTTGGAGAAACTTCGAAAAAGGCTCATTCAATCAGAAATTGAAAGGGCTAGTGCCCTTTTTAATAGTCAAAAGTGATTGGAGGTCAATCAGCCCCCCCCCAAGCCTATTATTCCCCAAAAAAACATCAAAATTTTGAGATAGCCATTTTGTTTAGTGTAGTTTAGAGATATGGAAATTATGTCTTTGAGAATGAACCCAAACCCCCCCTCCCCACAGCCCTCAACACAAGTGTTGTAAGTTATGTCCCAAGGGCATATAAGGTTTCTATGGTGAAGGTGGTCATATAAACTCCACCTATAGGGGCTCATTGGTATGGAAGTCAGATGTTCTAGTGTCTTTTTTAATAGTCAAAGTGATTGGGGGCAGCCACCCTCCCCCACATCATATTTTCTACAAATGTATCTGACAGAAATATTTGTGATTGCCATTTGTTAAAAAATAGTCCAAAGATCATAATAAAGTCATTGGGGTTGACAGAATTCTGCAGTCTGGGGGTTAAGGGCTGAAAGCTATGCCCCAGGGGCATATAAGGTTTTTATGGAAGGGGCAGCTTTGTGAACTTTAGAAGAGGCTCATTTGATTAGAAATGTATATTTCTAGTTCCATTATGGAGGGATACTAGCCCCCCCCCCTAACATCCTCTTTTCCCAAAATGCATTCAATTGAAATTGTCAGATAGCCATTTTGTTACCAATAGTCCAAAAATTGTATAACAATGTCTTTAGGGTGGACACAATCCCCCAGGCCCATGGGCAAGGGCTTCAAGTTATGCCCCAGGGCATATAAGGTTTTTACTCAACAACCCCTGAAAGTTTCACCTTGTTACCATTAGCCTTAGTAATAGTAGCTAGTAGCAGTAGTTTGACTACTGCTACTACTACTAGTAGTAGTATTCACATTGTGCCTTTTTATTAGTTCAACATCTCCCTCAACATGCCTTGAAAATTTCAACTTAATTCTCTAAACTGTTCCCAAGATTTTGCTGATACATGCTTTTGACAACCTGCATAAACATAACATGTTTTGATTTAATTCAAAACTCCCTCAATATTTCCAAAAAAATTGAAACTAATACTTTTAGCCTTAGTAGCAGTTATGGTAGCATTAGTGCCAAAGGCCATTTTGCAGCCAATTGTAATAATACCACCATTTGTGGTTGCTGTGGAGCAACTGACCACAAGTCCAGCAGATCCAATCCATGCACTGGTGATATGTTTTGTGTAGTATGGAAGAAAAGCGGTCACACATACTACAGCATAAATTGTCCCATTGCTAAACAGAAGCCAACCTCTGCTAGGCCATGAACAAGCAACCCCTGACATCACATAGTCTCATATCTTGGAATATCAATGGGAACTTTATAAACCAGTCCACTTTTGTCCTTGATTTTTGTTGTGAATGCAACATAATGTGCCTGCAAGAGCATTTTACTATGGAGCAGGGCATAAACTTATTGAATCTTTCACCTTGTCATAATGTATATTCTGTGCCTGCAAAGCAAACAAAAGATTGTGGTTGTCCTTCAGGTGGTTTAGTAATTTATGTTTGATCAAACCTAAGCTCTGAACTTTTGGATTCAGAGGATTACTACCTTGCTGTTTGAGTAAACAACGTGGTTATAATTAATGTCTATCTTCCCACTGACTACCAGGATGACAAATTGGAACATAGCTTTGCAATTAGTGTGTCTAAACTTTCTAAATGCCTGGAAAAAGCTTGTCAAGGAAAGCTTCATTGTATTATAGTTGGTGACTTCAACTGCAACATGGAATTTGATGACCACATGGTGTCAAGTTGCAGAAGTATTTTACTTGGCATTATTGGATGATCTATGCATTAGAGTGAAAAGTGAAAAATACACATACATTCATAACACTGGAAGTATGTCCAACTTAGACCATGTTGTAGCAAGCCAATATGTTAATATTCCCTCTGTGCTTGTTATGGATAACAACTTTACGTCTGACCATCTCCCACTCAAGTTTAGAGCATATTTCCCACAGGCTCAGTTACCACAAGATATGGACAGCGCAAAGTCAAGTAAAAAGTGGATTAAGTTACCAAATTGGTTTAGGGTTAATGTTCAAAAATTTAATGAGTTGTTTGATGTAATTTTGGACAAACTCCGTGTGCCCTATGATCTACTTTGTAAGTCTGCTTGGCAGACTCAGTTGATACGCGAGTGAAGCTAAATGTATACTTTGGCGAATTGATTCATTCTTTGCATGTTGCCGAACTTGCGGCTGTTCCTATTAAGCGTATTAAAAGTGGGACGGAAATTATTGGGTAGTCAAAGAACCCAGCACTTTGTGAAGCATGTGATAGGGCAAAATTTTGGTTGAACATTTGGAGAGACTGTGGCTCTCCTAGGTCTGATATTGTAAATCAGATAAGATTGCAGACTAAAAAGCGGTTCTCAAATGAGCTTGCCCAGTATAGGAGCTCACTTCAGTCACTTTATTCTGATAAAGTTCTTAGTGATCCAAATGAGCTTTGGAAAATGATGCTAAAATCACAGAGTAATTGCCTTAATAATGTATCAGATTATGACATCCCTGAATCAATTTGGGTTGAATATTATGAGAACATGTTCTCTGCCCCCTGAAAAGCACCTTGTGGATTATTATAAGTGTGAATTAGATTCTTTCTTAGCTAGTTCGTCTAATTCTGATGTTTTGGTTTCTCTAGAGTGTGTAATGAATGCTATTAATTGCCTTAAGAAAAAGAAATCCAGGGGTTCAGATAATATTTCTGTGTTCCATGTCAAAATATGTAGTCAATTATTCCTTCATGATATTACACTGTTATTTCAAATGATTTTTGTCACTGGAATGGTTCCATCATCTTTTTGTATTGGGGCTTTAACTCCAATCCCTAAGAAAGGTAAAGCTCATTGGGAATGTTTGTCTTTTTCGGCCAATCACGGTCTCGAAAACTTTTTGTAAAATATTTGAGATTTTGATAATTAATGAAGTCTGAAATTAGGATTATAGCCTGGACTCACAGTTTGGATTCCAGCTGCGTCTGGGTTGTTGCCATGTGTTGTCTGCCGTAGCATCTATTCTTGTTGATGCAGAGACAACTGGAGAAAGTCTGGCTCTCACAGTGTACAATGTTCAATGTGTATTTGACTCTTTGATTCATGATGAGTTGATATTGGATTTGGGAAAGCACAGTGTAAAAAAAGGAACCCTTCTTCCTTTAAAAGATATGTATGCAAATCCGAAAGCCGAACTTAAGCTCTCGCATCAGCATCTGGATCATGAAATAAAAAATGATCCTGTTGTCCTGGTTAAAAAAGGGGCTTGACAAGGGGCAACAACTTCACCTACTGCTTTTAATAATACAATAATTCGAGGGCAAGAGAGATGTAAAACAACTTGTGTCCTCAATGTTTTGTTAATATCATACACAGATGATTTATTTAATTCGAGTCGCACTGTTTCGGGTATAGAGGAAAACTTTAACATCCTCCAGAATGATTATAAGCTGCTTGGATTAGAGTTTAATGCAGAAAAGTTGGAAATCCTGCTTTTTAATTGGAAATCAGTCCCTGAAGGTTTTACGATTGCTCTTGGAAATACAAATGTTAAGCCAGTCCAGTTCATTACTTACCTTGGCCTTCCTGTTGGTTCAACTCTAAAAACAACCCTTTGATTGCTTATCGACCATCTACAGAAGCAAATTGGTTTTGCATATGGTAAAATTGTTTCAAATAAGTTGAGGTTCAACAGAAAATTTTTAGCTCGCCTTTATAATGCAATTGCACTCCCCATTTTTGTATTTGAGTCCTTTTTGGAGAATTTTTCCCGAGTGCGATAAACGTAAACTTCGATCTGTTTTCTTTAAGTATGCTAAGTTTCTACTTCGTCTCCCGCTTTGGTCCCGAAATTCTTTTCTTATTAGGAATTATAATATAGGAGACCTAACTTCAGCTATCCTTAATCAGATTTCAAAGTTCAGTAATAATGTTAAAAGCCATCTGTGGTTTGAAATCCTCTGCCAGTAGAACTCAGTGTGTTTTTGTTTTCTCTATGGTCTAACCAGTCTTTTTTTGCTAGTGAGTATTACATTATGTCTAAAACTTGTATTTTTATGTATTTTGTTTTTGTTGTGTATATTTGTCTTGTTTATCTTTTTCTTGTATTTTTATGTACTCCATCTCTTTTGTTTGATTTTGACAGGTAATAAAATGTTACTATTATTATTATAAAGGAGGCTTCTGTGTGACATCGTCAAGTAATGTCATAATTGAGCTTTTAATATTTCGTCAGCAAACCTCAAGTCCAGACAGGTCTTCCACATAGTTCCATCGCTCTGTGTGGTTAGTCATGAGGCTTTTAACCATTATAAGGAATAAAATGGGACTCATCAGAGCTCCCTGGGGTATTCCACAAAAGATAAGAAGGGGATCGGAATAGACATTTTTATATTTAAGCACTTGAGAACGATTTGTTAAAAAGGAGGCAACAATTTTAACTAGAAAAGGACTCAATTGAAACTCCGTCAGCAGTTTATTTACAAGGATATTGGGGTCAGTTAGGGTGAACGCTTTCTGGAGATCAATTGATAAAAGATTCAACCAAGTATCAGGGTTTTCAAGGTTTTAAGAACAGTGCCAAGAAGACTAACAAGGTAGTGTGAAGTAGATGTCTCCTTCAGGTTTCCAAATTGTTGTAAGTCAATAAGTTCAAGAATCTCTGCTTTTAACCAATTAGCTAAGAAACCACTGTACATTTTTGAAAAAACTGGGGTTAAGGTGATTAGTCATACTCCAGTAAAATCGTTCAGGCCTCCCTTCTTTTGGATTGGAGTAATATAGCCCAGCTTCCAGCACGACGGGTAACGTCCGAAATTACTAATATCATTAAAAATATTAACAAAGGGCGTTAATAGTTTATCAGGGAATGCTTTTATTAGATCAATTGGGATATCAGTGGGACAAATACTGCTTTTTTTTCAATTGCTGTTTTTTTTTTTATTATCTACTTTGCTGAACTTTCTGGGATTTTATCTTTTGGAGTTTCAGGGATTAGCTGTTTTTTTAGAGAGAGGGGAACGTTTGCACAATGCTAGCTAGCTGTTTATTAAGCTCATTGGCTGTCTGTTCAGGTGGTTCATCCAGAAGAAAATCAAGGTTCTTGCATGAGCAACCCCCTATTTCTTTCACTTTCTTAAACCATTGCCGAGGTTTGCTCTGTTTTAAGTTATTAATAAAAAAAAAAACTTTCACAAAATAAAAAATAAAAAAAATACAAATGAATGTGCATTGTCAGTTTAAAAATGTTAATATTATTTGATTTATTAAAGTTATAAAAGTGAAAACATTTATATTTTTACAAGTGATAAATACAAATGAATGTGCATTGTCAGTTTGATATACATATACTGATATTTAGTAATCAAAATGTTAATATTAGTTGATTTATTAAAGTTATAAAAGTAAAAACATTTATATTTTTTCAGTAAAGTGCAAATTATGTTCTGGCCTTGGGAAGGCATAGGGGTTTTGCGCCCAACTTATGTTAATTTCTGCTCGTTTTGAGTTTGACTTGGTTAATTATTGTAATTTCTGGTCGTTTTTGGTTTCATTATTTATCGATGCTGATTTGTGGTAGTTTCATGCTTGGTAGATTATTTGATTGTACTTTTGCTCATTTTTGGTTTAATGGAGTTCTTTACTTTTCTTTGAAAAACTTATTTTGTGGAAAAGTTGTTATTTTTTTATTAATTTCTGTTCATTTTATATTGACATAGTCTTTTCAGGGAAAAAGAAAATAATACTTTAAATCTTTTCGTGTTTTTAAGACTTCATACTTCTATTTGTATGCTGGAGAAAAATTTTCAGTAATTTTTTAACAGCATACACCCTTTTAAAAGTCTGAACACTAATAGTAGTGTTTAATTTAGTTTCATACCTCCTCTAGTTGACCTGAAATGGAAAACTTGATACCATTTGCAAAAAACTCTTTTTACTTTCTTTGATAGCTTGGATACATTGCGCTATTTTGATTTGGTGAAATTTTAAGAGCAGAAGTAGCCCCGCAAGTTTGAACATAATACCCTCAGTCGTTCTTGGGATACTGCTGAGATACCTTAATGGGAATTAGCATTAATATAGTGCATTTTGATTTAATCTTCAGGCAACATTTAGTTTCTAAACATAATGGGCAAATGGGAGGGTGGGCGTGGGAAGGGGATTAGCTAACCTCCAAACACTTTCGAATATTAAAAGCGGCATCAGCCCTTTCTATTTTCAATCGAATGAGCCCTTTTCGAAGTTCCTACAAAAACTCCTTCCAAAACTTTCAACTACGTTAAACAAAATGGCTATCTCAAAATTTTGATTGGATGTGTTTGGGGAAATGGTGGGCGTGAGAGGGGCGTTAGTTGCTCTCCAATCACTTTGAACTATTAAAAAAGGCACTAGCCCATTCAATTTCCAATCAAATGAGCCCTTTTGAAGTTTCTACGACAACGCTTTCAATAAAAACCTTATATGCCCCCAGGGCATAACCTACAACCCTTGCCCTGAGGGCAGGGGGGGGGGAGGGTTGTAATCCTCAAAGACCTAATTTCTAGAACTTCCTACTACTTTGAACAAAATGGCTATCTGAAAATTTTGATTGGATGTGTTTGGGGAATGGTGGGTGTGAGAGGGGGGTTAGTTACCCTCCAATCACTTTCGACTATTAAAAAAGGCACTAACCCTCTCAATTTCCAATTGAATGAGCCCCTTTTGAAGTTTTTACGACAACGCTATCTTTAAAAAACCTTATGTTCCCCCAGGGCACATAAGGTTTACAACCTTTACAACCTTTGCCCTGGGGGCTCTGGGGGCGTTTGTCATCCTTAAATACATAATTTCCAGAACTTTCAACTACGTTGAACAAAATGGCTATCTCTTAACTTTGATTGAATGTGTTTGGGGAATGGTGGGCGTGAGAGGGGGGTTATTTACTCTCCACTCACTTTCGACTATTAAAAAGGCACTAGCCCTTTCAATTTCCAATCAAATGAGCTCTTTTTGAAACTTTTACAACAACTTTCTATATAAACCTTATTTGCCCCAGGGCATAACTTACAATCCTTGCATTGAGGGCTCTGAGGGGACTATCATCCTAAAAGACCTAATTTCCAGAACTTTCAACTATGTTGAACAAAATGGATATATCAAAATTTTGATTGCATGTGTTTGGGGAAATGGTGGGCGTGAGAGGGGGGTTAATTGCCCTTCAATCACGTCCGAAGATTAAAAGGGGCACTAGCCCTTTCAATTTCCAATTGAATGAACCCTTTTTGAAGTTTCTACGATATCGCTTTCTATAAAAACCTTATATGCCCCCAGGGCATAGCTTACAACCCTGGCCCTGAGGGCTGTGGGGGGGGGTGAGAGTTTGTCATCCTTCAAGACCTAATTTCCAAAACTTTCAACTACGTTGTATAAAATGGCTATCTAAAAATTTTGATTGGATGTGTTTGGGGAAAAGGTGGGTGGGCGTGAGAGGGGGGTTAGTTGTCCTCAAATAACTTTCGAATATTAAAAAGGGCACTAGCCCTTTGAATTTACAATCAAATGAGCCCTTTTTTCAAGTTCCCACGACAAAGATTTCAGTAAATACCTTATATGCCCCAGGGCATAATTTATAACCCTTGCCCTGAAGACTGTGGGGGGAGTGTCCTGCTCAAAGGTATAATTTCCAGAACTTACAACTGCGTGGAACAAAATAGCTATCTCGAAATTTTTATTGGATGTGTTTGGGGAAATAGTGGATGTGGAAGTGGTGTTAGTTGTCTTCCAATCACTTTCGACTATTAAAAAGGGCACTAGCTATTTCAATTTCCAATCGAATGAGCCCTTTTTGAAGTTTCTACGACAATGCTTTCTATAAAAACCTTATATGTCCCCAGGGCATAACTTACAACCCTTGCCTGAGGGCTCTAGGGGGGGGGGGTGTCATCCTCAAAGACCTAATTTCCAGAACTTTCAACTACTTTGAACAAAATGGCTATCTCAAAATTTTGATTGGATGTGTTTGGGGAAAAGGTGGGCGTGAGAGGGGGGTTAGTTGCCCTCCAATCACTTTCGACTATTAAAAAGGGCACTAGCCCTTTGAATTTCCAATCAAATGAGCCTTTTTTGAAGTTTCTACGACAACGCTTTCTATAAAAACCTTATATGCCCCCAGGGCATAACTTACAATCCTTACCCTGAGGGCTGTGGGGGAGTAACCTCCTAAAAAACATAATTTCTATTTGGAAATCAACTACGCTGAACAAAATAGATATCTCGAAATTTTGATTAGATTTGTTTCCGGAAATGGTGGGCGTGGAAGTGTTAGTTGCCTTCCAATCACTTTCAACTATTAAAAAGGGCACAAGCCACTCCAATTTTCAATTGAATGAGCCCTTTTCGAATTTTCTACGACAACTTCTTCCATACGAAGTGCCCTGGTCTAAAAGAAAAAAAAATCAATACACTGTGGCAACATCGTTCTTATATGCCCCCAGGGCATAACTTTAAACCCTTGCCCTGAGGGTGGTGGGGGGAGTATCCTTCTAAAAAACCATAATTTCGATCTGGAAATCAACTACGCTGAACAAAATGGCTATCTCTAAATTTCGATTGGATGTGATTGGGGAAATGGTGGGCGTGAGAGGGGCGTTAGTTGCTCTCCAATCACTTTGAACTACTAAAAAAGGCACTAGCCTTTCAATTTCCAATCAAATGAGCCCTTTTGAAGTTTGTACGACAACGCTTTCAATAAAAACCTTATATGCCCCCAGGGCATAACCTACAACCCTTGCCCTGAGGGTTGGGGGGGGGGGTTCATCCTCAAAGACCTAATTTCCAGAACTTCCTACTACTTTGAACAAAATGGCTATCTGAAAATTTTGATTGGATGTGTTTGGGGGAATGATGGGCGTGAGAGGGGGGTTAGTTACACTCCAATCACTTCCGACTATTAAAAAAGGCACTAACCCTCTCAATTTCCAATTGAATGAGCCCCTTTTGAAGTTTTTATGACAACGCTATCTATAAAAACCATATATGCCCCCAGGGCATAACTTACAACCTTTGCCCTGGGGGCTCTGGGGGCGTTTGTCATCCTTAAATACATAATTTCCAGAACTTTCAACTACGTTTAACAAAATGGCTATCTCTAAACTTTGATTGAATGTGTTCGGGGAAATGGTGGGCTTGAGAGGGGGGTTATTTACTCTCCACTCACTTTCGACTATTTAAAAGGCACTAGCCCTTTCAATTTCTAATCAAATGAGCTCTTTTTGAAACTTTTACAACAACTTTCTATATAAACCTTATTTGCCCCAGGGCATAACTTACAACCCTTGCATTGACGGCTCTGAGGGGGCTATCATCCTAAAAGACCTAATTTCCAGAACTTTCAACTACTTTGAACAAAATGGCTATCTGAAAATTTTGATTGGATGTGTTTGGGGGAATGATGGGCGTGAGAGGGGGGTTAGTTACCCCTCAATCACTTCCGACGATTAAAAGGGGCACTAGCCCTTTCAATTTCCAATTGAATGAGCCCTTTTTGAAGTTTCTACAATATCGCTTTCTATAAAAACCTTATATGCCCCCAAGGCATAACTTACAGCCCTTGCCCTGAGGGATGTGGGGGGGGGGGGAGTTTTTCATCCTCAATGACCTAATTTCCAAAACCTTCAACTACTTTGAACAAAATTGGTATCTGAAAATTTTGATTGGATGTGTTTGGGGGAATGGTGGGCGTGAGAGGGGGGTGAGTTACCCTCCAATCACTTTCGACTATTAAAAAAGGCACTAACCCTCTCAATTTCCAATTGAACGAGCCCCTTTTGAAGTTTTTATGACAACGCTATCTATAAAAACCTTATATGCCCCAGGGCATAACTTACAACCTTTGCCCTAGGGCTCTGGGGGCGTTTGTCATCCTTAAGTACATAATTTCCAGAACTTTCAACTACGTTGAACAAAATGGCTATATCTAAACTTTGTTTGAATGTGTTTGGGGAAATGGTGGGCGTGAGAGGGGGTTATTTACTCTCCACTCACTTTCGACTATTAAAAAGGCACTAGCCCTTTCAATTTCCAATCAAATGAGCTCTTTTTGAAACTTTTACAACAACTTTCTATATAAGCCTTATTTGCCTCAGGGTATAACTTACAACCCTTGCATTGAGGGCTCTGAGGGGGCTATCATCCTAAAAGACCTAATTTCCAGAACTTTCCACTACGTTGAACAAAATGGATATCTCAAAATTTTGATTGCATGTGTTTGGGGAAATGGTGGGCGTGAGAGGGGGGTGAGTTACCCTCCAATCACTTCCGACGATTAAAAGGGGCACTAGCCCTTTCAATTTCCAATTGAATGAGCCCTTTTTGAAGTTTCTACAATATCGCCTTCTATAAAAACCTTATATGCCCCCAGGGCATAACTTATAGCCCTTGCCATGAAGGCTGTGGGGGGGGGGTGAGGTTGTCATCCTTAAAGACCTAATTTCCAAAACTTTCAAATACGTTGAATAAAATGGCTATCTAAAAATTTTGATTGGATGTGTTTGGGGAAAAGGTGGGTGGGCGTGAGAGGGGGGTTAGTTGTCCTCAAATAACTTTCGAATATTAAAAAGGGCACTAGCCCTTTGAATTTACAATCAAATGAGCCCTTTTTTCAAGTTTCCACGACAAAGATTTCAGTAAATACCTTATATGCCCCAGGGCATAATTTATAACCCTTGCCCTGAAGACTGTGGGGGGAGTGTCCTGCTCAAAGGTATAATTTCCAGAACTTACAACTGCGTGGAACAAAATAGCTATCTCGAAATTTTGATTGGATGTGTTTGGGGAAATAGTGGATGTGGAAGTGGTGTTAGTTGCCTTCCAATCACTTTCAACTATTAAAAAGGGCACAAGCCACTCCAATTCTCAATTGAATGAGCCCTTTTCGAATTTTCTACGACAACTTCTTCGATACGAAGTGCCCTGGTCTAAAAGAAAAAAAATCAATACACTGTGGCAACATCGTTCTTATATGCCCCCAGGGCATAACTTTAAACCCTTGCCCTGTGGGTGGTGGGGGGAGTATCCTTCTAAAAAACCATAATTTCGATCTGGAAATCAACTACGCTGAACAAAATGGCTATCTCTAAATTTCGATTGGATGTGATTGGGGAAATGGTGGGCGCGAGAGGGGCGTTAGTTGCTCTCCAATCACTTTGAACTACTAAAAAAGGCACTAGTCTTTCAATTTCCAATCAAATGAGCCCTTTTGAAGTTTTTACGACAACGCATACAATAAAAACCTTATATGCCCCCAGGGCATAACCTACAACCCTTGCCCTGAGGGTTGGGGGGGGGGGTTTCATCCTCAAAGACCTAATTTCCGGAACTTCCTACTACTTTGAACAAAATGGCTATCTGAAAATTTTGATTGGATGTGTTTGGGGGAATGGTGGGCGTGAGAGGGGGGTTAGTTACACTCCAATCACTTTCGACTATGAAAAAAGGCACTAACCCTCTCAATTTCCAATTGAATGAGCCCCTTTTGAAGTTTTTATGACAACGCTATCTATAAAAACCTTATATGCCCCCAGGGCATAACTTACAACCTTTGCCCTGGGGGCTCTGGGGGCGTTTGTCATCCTTAAATACATAATTTCCAGAACTTTCAACTACGTTTAACAAAATGGCTATCTCAAAATTTTGATTGAATGTGTTCGGGGAAATGGTGGGCTTGAGAGGGGGGTTATTTACTCTCCACTCACTTTCGACTATTTAAAAGGCACTAGCCCTTTCAATTTCCAATCAAATGAGCTCTTTTTGAAACTTTTACAACAACTTTCTATATAAACCTTATTTGCCCCAGGGCATAACTTACAACCCTTGCATTGACGGCTCTGAGGGGGCTATCATCCTAAAAGACCTAATTTCCAGAACTTTCAACTACGTTGAACAAAATAGATATCTCAAAATTTTGATTGCATGTGTTTGGGGAAATGGTGGGCGTGAGAGGGGGTTAGTTGCCCCTCAATCACTTCCGAAGATTAAAAGGGGCACTAGCCCTTTCAATTTCCAATTGAATGAGTCCTTTTTGAAGTTTCTACAATATCGCTTTCTATAAAAACCTTATATGCCCCCAGGGCATAACTTACAACCTTTGCCCTGGGGGCTCTGGGGGCGTTTGTCATCCTTAAATACATAATTTCCAGAACTTTCAACTACGTTTAACAAAATGGCTATATCTAAACTTTGATTGAATGTGTTCGGGGAAATGGTGGGCTTGAGAGGGGGGTTATTTACTCTCCACTCACTTTCGACTATTTAAAAGGCACTAGCCCTTTCAATTTCCAATCAAATGAGCTCTTTTTGAAACTTTTACAACAACTTTCTATATAAACCTTATTTGCCCCAGGGCATAACTTACAACCCTTGCATTGACGGCTCTGAGGGGGCTATCATCCTAAAAGACCTAATTTCCAGAACTTTCAACTACGTTGAACAAAATAGATATCTCAAAATTTTGATTGCATGTGTTTGGGGAAATGGTGGGCGTGAGAGGGGGGTTAGTTGCCCCTCAATCACTTCCGAAGATTAAAAGGGGCACTAGCCCTTTCAATTTCCAATTGAATGAGTCCTTTTTGAAGTTTCTACAATATCGCTTTCTATAAAAACCTTATATGCCCCCAAGGCATAACTTACAGCCCTTGCCCTGAGGGATGTGGGGGGGGGGAGAGTTTTTCATCCTCAATGACCTAATTTCCAAAACCTTCAACTACTTTGAACAAAATGGGTATCTGAAAATTTTGATTGGATGTGTTTGGGGAAATGGTGGGCGTGAGAGGGGGGTTAGTTACACTCCAATCACTTTCGACTATTAAAAAAGGCACTAACCCTCTCAATTTCCAATTGAACAAGCCCCTTTTGAAGTTTTTATGACAACGCTATCTATAAAAACCTTATATGCCCCCAGGGCATAACTTACAACCTTTGCCCTAGGGGCTCTGGGGGCGTTTGTCATCCTTAAGTACATAATTTCCAGAACTTTCAACTACGTTGAACAAAATGGCTATATCTAAACTTTGTTTGAATATGTTTGGGGAAATGGTGGGCGTGAGAGGGGGTTATTTACTCTCCACTCACTTTCGACTATTAAAAAGGCATTAGCCCTTTCAATTTCCAATCAAATGAGCTCTTTTTGAAACTTTTACAACAACTTTCTATATAAGCCTTATTTGCCTCAGGGTATAACTTACAACCCTTGCATTGAGGGCTCGGAGGGGGCTATCATCCTAAAAGACCTAATTTCCAGAACTTTCCACTACGTTGAACAAAATGGATATCTCAAAATTTTGATTGCATGTGTTTGGGGAAATGGTGGGCGTGAGAGGGGGGTTAGTTGCCCTTCAATCACTTCCGACGATTAAAAGGGGCACTAGCCCTTTCAATTTCCAATTGAATGAGCCCTTTTTGAAGTTTCTACAATATCGCCTTCTATAAAAACCTTATATGCCCCCAGGGCATAACTTATAACCCTTGCCCTGAGGGCTGTGGGGGGGGGAGAGGTTGTCATCCTTAAAGACCTAATTTCCAAAACTTTCAAATACGTTGAATAAAATGGCTGTCTAAAAATTTTGATTGGATGTGTTTGTGGAAAAGATGGGTGGGCGTGAGAGGGGGGTTAGTTGTCCTCAAATAACTTTCGACTATTAAAAAGGGCACTAGCCCTTGGAATTTCCAATCAAATGAGCCCTTTTTTCAAGTTTCTACGACAAATATTTCAGTAAAAACCTTATATGCCCCCAGGGCATAACTTATAACCCTTGCCCTGAAGACTGTGGGGGGAGTGTCCTGCTCAAAGGTATAATTTCCAGAACTTACAACTGCTTGGAACAAAATGGCTATCTCAAAATTTTTATTGGATGTGTTTGGGGAAATGGTGGTTGTGGAAGTGGTGTTAGTTGCCTTGCAAGCACTTTCGACTATTAAAAAGGGCACTAGCCCTTTCAATTTCCAATCGAATGAGCCCTTTTTGAAGTTTCTACGACAACGCTTTCTATAAAAACCTTATATATCCCCAGGGCATAACTTACAACCCTTGCCCTGAGAGCTGTGGGGGAGTGTCCTCCTCAAAAACATAATTTCTATTTGGAAATCAACTACGATGAACAAAATGGATATCTCAAAATTTTGATTGCATTTTTTTTTGGGAAATGGTGGGCGTGGAAGTGTTAGTTGCCTTCCAATCACTTTCGACTATGAAAAAGGGCACTAGCCACTCCGATTTCCAATCGAATGAGCCCTTTTCGAAGTTTCTACGACAAACTCCTTCGATACGAAGTGCCCTGGTATGGAGAACAAAAAAAAAAATACATTGTGCCAACATCGTTCTTTACTTAGGCAGCGCAATTGCGCTGCCTATGATTTAGTTAATTCTTACCATAACGTGAAGCAGCACGACGTATTTTTTCTTTATTTGTTTACGGAGGGTTAAGGCATCCTCTTTCTTTCCGAAGCGAAAAAGTTTTAGTTTCAAATGGATTAGTCCTTTTATTTTTCCATTAGTGTAAGGTTTATCTGAGGAACATACCTTCTTGGTAACCTCTGGGAAACAATTCTGGTAATTTGTCATTAATATGTATCCCAATATATATATCTACATATTGTGTTTCAATTTAGTCAACATATTCTTTAAAATTCCCTGAAAGTTTCACCTTAATACTATTAGCTTCATTAGTAGTAGTAGTCGTGGTAGTAATAGTAGTAGCAGTTGTAGTAAAAGTAGTGGTTGTAGTACAAGTTGTAGGAGCAGTAGTAGTAGTATGAACATAGTGGCTTTTGGTTGGTTTAACATACCCTTTACATGCCATGAAAGTTTCAGTTTAATGCTCTAAGCTATTCCTGGGAACAAATGGTACGCCCTTGTGACAACCTACATGCACATTGTGTGTTTTATTTAGTTTAAAGTCTCCCTAAACACTCAATGAAAGTTTTACCTTAATTCCTTAACCTCAGTGGTAGTAATAGTTGTATTAGTAGCAGTAGTAGTTTTGACAACCTGCATCCAAATAGTGTGTTTTGATTTAGTTCAATACTCTCAACATTCCCTGTAAGCTTCACCTTAATACTCTTAACTTTTTTGGACACTAAGGGTCAAACATGCTCCCTTTTCCCGAAAACAAATACTATATGTAAACAATAGATGAATTGCATAACTTACAAACCAAGGGTTGTTGGGGGAGGGCGTCATCCCCAGAGGCATAGTTATTAGACCTTTCAACTATGCTGAACAAAATAACTAGCCCAAATTTTTATCCGATGTCTTAGGCGGAATAAAGGGCGTGGGGGGGACTGCTTGCCCTTCAATCACTTTTGACTCTTACAAATTTGGCACTAGAAATTTAATTTCCAATCGAATGATCCCCTTCCAAAGTTTCTACAATAACTCCGTCTATATAAAGTGCCTTGGTAAAAAAAATACATTGGGCCTGTTTTGCTCTTTATTTAGGTAGCCCTATTGGGCTTCCTATGGTAATTATTTCTTCAGTATTGATGTATGGACTACTCAGATTAGTCTTTGATCTATGTAAATTAGTAGGTGTATATAGTTTAAAAAAAACGAAAGTCTTAGTCCTTCATTGACTTCTTTAACTTATGAATCTGGGAGAACGCCTTGCTAATGGGAGGGGGATGGGGTTCAGGCTCAAATCCCTTTTCCCTAGGATTAATTAAGAAAACTTTTTAAATAAGTTTTTCGAAGACAAGTCAAATAATCTTGCAAGCGTAAAACTACCCAAAATCAACATCAGTAAATAAATGAAAGCCAAAATGAACAAAAATTAACATGATTAGGGCTGACAACCCCCATGCCTTCTGAAGACCAGAACATAATTTGCACTTTACTGAAAAAAAATATATTTTAAATATGTTCTGTTTTTTAACTTTAATAAATCAAAATTAATAAGACTTTAAGGAATAAATATCAGTATATGCATTTTGAACTGTCAATTCGCATATATTTTTTTTTTCACTAAAGTGAAAATTATGCTATGGTCTTCAGAAGGCATGGGGGTATCAGCCCTATTCATATCAATTTCTGCTTGTTTTGAGTTATGACTCTGTTATTTATTGTATTGTCTGTTTGTTATGAGTTTCATTTATTTATTGATGGTGATTTGTGGTAGTTTTACGGCTTGGAAGATTATTTGACTTTATGTCTTCTTATTTTTGGTTTAATGGAGCTCCTTAGTTTTCTTTGAGAACTTGTTTCAGGGAAAAAGTTTTTTAGTTAATTTCTGCTCGTTGTTTTTTTCTATAAGAATCCATAGTTTGGCTTGCTATTTATATGTTGGAGAAATTTTTTCAACAATTTTTAACAGCATACACCCTTTTAAAAATCTGGACACAAATAGTATTGTCTAATTTAGTTTTTTAGCTCCTCAAGTTGACCTGAAAAATAAAACTTAAAACCATTCCCAAAAAATTGTATCTATGCTCTCTGACAACCTGAACACGCTTACACTCTTTTCGTTTATTTGAATTGTAAGAGTAGAAGTAGTAATTGTAATAGCCCTGGAAGTTTCGACTTAATACCCTCAGTCTTTCATGTGATATTGCTGAGATGTTTTATTGGTAACCAGCCTAGTTTTAAAGCAACATTTGGTTTTTAAAAGCGTAATGCGCAAATTGTATAATTGTGGGGTGTTGACATCCCCAATATCCCTAGAGACGTATTTACTGGACTGTTCAAATATGCTGAACAAAATGGATATATTAAAATTTGTATTTGTGTTTGGAAAATTAATGGGCTTTGGAAGAGGACTGCTTTCCCTCCAATCACTTTTAACTCATAAAGGGCATTAGAACTTTTAATTTCCAATTGGATTAGCTCCTTTAAAAGTTTCTATGATATTTCTATCTTTTATAGCATTGTGCTGCACATGATATTCTTCTAGCGTTGGGCTGCATATGATATTCTTCTAAGCTAATACCCAGATCCATTCTTTAGATACGCCCTTTTGACAATCTGCATGCACGTAATGTGTTTTAATTTAGTCTAAATTTCCTCTCAATATTCTCTCAAATTTTTACCTTCATGTACCTTAATAGCCTTAATATTACTAGTATCATAGCAGTTGTGTTGCATTAATAGTAGTACTAACACCAGGTGTAGCAGCATTAGTAGCATGTATATGTTGCCTTTTGGTCAGTTGGACATCCCCCTCATTATACCCTGGAAGTTTTATCTTGATACGGTAAGCATTTTTTTAAACTATTGCTGATGCTCCCTTTTGACGCCCTTTTCATCTTAATACCCTTTGCCTTACATTTACTTGCAATTGAAGTAGTAGTTAGAGTAGTTAAGTAGCAGTAGTAGTAGTAGAAGCTGTAAAAGTAGTAGTAGTAGTAGTAGTAGTAGTGGTTGCCCTCCAATCACTTTTGACTGTTAGTAAGGGCACTACAACTTTCAATTTACGATTGAATGAGCTCCTTTCGAGGTTTCTACAACAACTCCTTTACGAAGTGCCTTGGTAAAAAAAAAATACATTGTGCCCACATCGCTCTTTACTTAGGCTTTGCTAATGTGCTGCCTATGGTAAAAGTTTTTGGCACAGAATATTTCCTATCAGATTTTGGTTTGAAATGCCATAAGTAGAAATGGTTACACTGCAAATGTATTAAAGTCTTTTGTAAAGTCTCCTAATGTATGAAGTAGAAGAGGTGGTGAAACAAAAGTTTCAGCCTGAAATACCACAAAGTAGAAGTGACTGCACTGCGAAAGTCCGGAAGTCCTTTGCACAGTCTCCTAATATATGAAGTAGAAAAGATGGTGATGCAAGAATATAAGACTCCTCTAAAACATCAATGTACTATTGCAGATTCACCATGTGGTTAATGCTGTAGTACTCCAGGAAATCAATGGCTATCACTATGATTAAAAAGTATTCATTATATATTAGTTTATAAGTTCCATTTAAGACGTCCTAAATGGTAATCAGATAGAGGACGTCTAGTCGTTCAAATACCTCGGATCGATGGTAAACCCTGCCGGTGAATCTTCAGAAGAAATCCAGAGCCGCGTATCGTCAGCCTGGAGTGTCTTCCTTCAATTACGGAAATATCTCTGGAAGCGGAGCGAAATATCGCTACGCACAAAGCTCCGAGTGTATGAAGCTATGGTTGTCTCTGTCCTCCTCTATGGATGTGAAACGTGGTCACTTAAAGCAGCCGAAGCGTTGAGCTTGAATATATTCAACCACAAATGCCTGCGCTATATCCTGGGTATCCGCCTCTCAGATAGAATCTCGAATGAAGAAGTAAGGAGAAGATGTCGGCATCGACCACTTGTCTCTGACATTGTTAAGCATAGGAGACTGAGATGGTTTGGCCACACAATGCGCAGACCAGATGACCATATAAGCAAAAAATGCCTCAAATGTCTACCACTACCTGCTTGGAAGAAGAGGGCAGGAGGCCAAAAGAAGACGTGGCTAGCAACAGTTAAGTCTGATCTGAAGCCAATCGGGGGATTCCGAAAATACGGCCGTCGCTGGGATCGCCATTGGCTGGAACTGGTGGAGCCTGTCACCCTCAAGCGAAACCTATGGAAGGAGACATATCGTCATCTGCTGGGCGCCACGATGAGTCTCGATGCGGCTTGAACGTGCAACAAGTACAAGTAAGTAGTTTGTAAGTTCATTTTGAATCTTTACAGATAAGATTTTTGAATTTACAGCTAACTTAATTTTTTTTATTATATTTACAGATGGGCTGATACGTTGGAAGCAGAGAACAGTGTAGGACAAGTCAAGTCGTTTGACCATCCATTTATACAAGCATGTTCAATGTTTCTTGGAGAAATGCTTTGTCTACTAGTATTCAAAACAGCTTATTATTACAGAAAATATCAAGAAGTAAGTTTAAGTATGATTTTTTGTTTTATGTGTAGTGTAAGTTACTGATGAATATAAAAAAATGGACGTTTTGTTTAAAAATACTTACAATCCACAGAGATTGTGTATCACCTCTATTATTCTACTATATGATATCCTGCAAAACTTTGATACTTTGAATGTTAAGGTGATTTTCTTGATTAATATCTGCAATATTTTCTTTTTTCGTCTTAAAGTGGGAATAGAAAACTTTTTTTTGCTGAAGTTCATTGTATTTCCAGAAAAAACAGTGTTTGATACTCCGAAGGTTTTTTTAATATTTGAATAGTAAAAATTTGAACTTTTAATTTAAATAAAGCTTCCTTGCAAGACCGGAAATCGAGTCATTTTTTAAAATATTTAAACTTATTTTTGTTTAAAGACATCACAACAAAACTTTCATAAATGGCTTAAACATTCATTTATTTAAACATGCTAACAGTTACAACAAAGCATAGCATAAAAAAATCCTTTCAGTAAAATGACAGTACAAGGTACATGTATGTTCAAGCGTATCCAAGAAATGATGATCAGGATGACTTTAGTGGCATAGAAGATAAACAATTATGTGGATTTTAAATATCTATGAATGAAAGTCGCCCTCCCAATCCACCCTAAATTTTTGTCATAAAAACATTATTACAAATTTGTTGCATAAACTTGTTTCTGATGGAAAATTCTGATTGAATATTAAGAATTTTGTCAAAAATTTAAATTGTCATCCAATATTTTAGATCTAAAGTAGAAAAAGCTAAAGAAGCTATTATCCGTCATAAACACATCTTAAAAAAAAAACAACTATATAGTCAAAAAACGAATAGGAAATTACTTTAAAATTTTCTTTTCAAAGAAAAGTGAAGAGCAATATTAAAATCCAAAACAAGCTAAAATAAAAGAAAATAATAAGTCAAAATTAAAACGAACAGAAATTACTAAGAATGAATAAATGAAACCTAAACAAAACAGAAATTACCTCAAACAAGAGTAGTGCTACCTCCCTCTCAAACCCCCTATGGACTGTGCCATCTGCAATTTAATAAAAACAAGTTATATTTCGAACAGGTTTTACTTTCCCACTATGATAGTGAGAACTGAAACTGCTCAAACTTTGAAGAATTTTTGTTTTATATACCTTTTTTTTTTTTTTTATATATATATAAACGATCAATCTAGTGTCTTTAGCCTAATGTTCAAAAAATTTTCAGTACTCAGTATGATTACAATTCTGTATGAAAAGGCTGGGGAAAAGAATACATTGGAGACACATTGCTCTTTATCAAGACTATGCTTTTTTTTTTTAACTTTTGCGTACTTAACCTATCATATAATACCTTCTTTGATATATGATTCCAAAGGTATAGAATGTCAACATTGCCATACAATTCTAGTAAATTCAGACTTGCAAAACCTTGCCGGGTGCGTTATTGTTCAATGACCATGACATATATTATTTTATTATTGAGGGTTAAAAGTCATAGTAGAAGCAAAAAAAAGGTTCTGGAGTAATAGTAGGAGTTATTCGAAAATTGCATCCACTTCCAGTCCCGGCTAGAAAAAATAAAATTGTCCTGTCAAACAAAGGAATTGCTAATAAGAAAACAAGTAATAAGAAAAAAGAAAACAGGTAATTAACAAAAAGCAAGTAATAAGAAACAGAAAACAATCTAAAAACAAAACAATTAATAAGAAACAATAAATAAGAAAACAAGTTTCTCCTTCTGCAATGTTTTGGTGCACTCTTTTGATAGTAGCCCTCCCATAAAGAAAAAAAAAATCAAGTGATGGTGGCCTTTTCACATTTCTTTAAATTCAGCAGCTTCAGAACAATGTTTTTACTTATTAGGTATGCCTTCAACTCCCATTTCTTCAAAGAGGTAGTTTCCATAGTAGCTATGTATAAAGTCATATACGCCTCTAAGTAAGACTGGAAAAGACAAAGTATCACAAAGAAACTTTTCAGGCTCCCTCCCTTTCCCAACTGAAAAAAAAAAAAACTTAATCACCCTTACCAGGTAGGCAAGAAGTTCCAAAGCGGCCAGTAGCAGAACTCGAAAAAAATCCCAAAAGCTGCCAATAAGTTCAGGGATAGTGGAAGCACTGGTATTTTCTGACAGAATCTGCCGATAAATTTAGCTAAGCCCAATGCCGTGAAAACTGCCAAGTAGCATGGCTTCCATGCTACCCTACTTTTTGTACGCTGGACCCTTACTGATATTACTGAGTGACGCAAATCTGACCATTTAGAATGGCTACATTTTTCAAACTAAAAAACTGGCTTGCTGTGTCAAACGGAAAAATAATGATGTAGAATGTCATAAATAAAATCATGATAATAAAAGTGGCTATGCAATTATTTTATTTATTAAAATTAACAATTGTTTTGGATTCATTTATTTCTTTTTTCCAGGCACAGGTTGGAGATATGACACCATTAATTCGCGGAGACGTTTCGTTCAGCCCATTCATTTTTTTACCTCCTGCTCTTTTAGATATGCTAGGTACATCAATTATGTATATTGGTCTGAATCTTACGTATGCGTCATCTTTCCAGATGCTAAGAGGTATTTATTTTACATTTATTCTTCAATTTTTCTTAAATTTTAGGTTTTTGTAGAATATCACTGGTCACCAGTGTGTTGAAAATAGATTAATAAATGATATTTCTCTTATAGTTTTAGCTCTTGATTATAAAAATGAGGTGAAAGTTTATTAATTACCCTCAGATTTTGAATAGCAGTTTAACTTCTTTTTCTTTATTTAGATTTGGGTGTCTGTTTTGAACGGAAGAGCCAGTCGTGCGTTATACTTGATTTTGTTCTTGTTTGCTTTAAGACCATTGAATTACAATATCCAATTTCTCACTTTGTCCATCTTAAAAAAGGCGGCACGAAGCAGTAATGATGCTTTAAAAAGAAGTATGGTTATGAGCGTTAAGTTTCCTGCAAACGACCGTAACTTTGCCTCTTTTACTTTTTAAGATGTTAAGTGATACTTTCCTATTTTCTATCTTCCAAAAGAATAAAAGTTCACTTTTTGAATATTGAAAATTATATTTCCTGCCAAAATTAGACAATTTTCCCTTTAAGAATCGGAAGTGCACCGCCAAATGAAACCATATATACCACTGAACTTTTTGACAATGCATTACATTTCTCCCCCACCAAAATAAATATGTAAAGGATCAAATCCTTGGAATAATTCATTATCATCCAGGGGAACTGCTTTACCAATGAGTGCGAGGTGAGGTTTTGAACTTTCACTTTTGAAGTAAATTTTGCTACCAGGCTAAATTTACCCAATTTCAGCCTTTATCCCCAATTTGTTTTTCTCATTCAAGTTCTTAAAACGAAACTTACTAAAAACTTAGTTTTTTGTGTTACTCTGAATTGCTAAAATATCTGTTATGCCTTTGACTTTCGACGCGACATTACTATTATGTCTAGAAAGGTAAAATTGTGTTATGATCTTAGTTTGACCATTATGCGCTGCTTAAAATAATTCATTGCTTCCTTCTAATAACCTCCTTAATAGCTTCCTTGAATATATTTCTACTTCATACAATTCTATTTATTCTTTTCCCGTCCACTCTCTCGTAAACTCTGGGCCTTGCAGTGTAGTACCAACACATCTCCTGAGGATAAATTTAAGGCCATTTGCCGTTCCTTATCTTGTGCAGGAATGTTGTAAATGGATAAATTCTTGTTATTTTTATGGACAACGCACAATACAGATTTTAATTCTCTATACCCGACACCATCTGTGCAATAATGACTATCTATTTTATAAACAACGTTATTTTTACGTGAATATTTGTTAAGCTTCAGTGCTGTGATATGTTAACATAAAATAGTATTTTTCCTCGCCATAATATTGTCTTTCCTTAAGTTTTTCCTTTTCGCGACCTTTTTGGATTTTTGAAAGAGGGTCGCGACCCCCCACCCCCACCCCTTTTCATATCCGAACCTTTTGATAATTAAAACACAAAATGCAAATTTTAGACGCTAAATTTTTCGACTAAACAAAATTAGTGATATATTTATTAATTACTAATGTGATGATTGAGCTTGCATCTTCTCGGTAAATGCTATGATTCTTGGTTGAGTTTTTGTCAAAAATGTTTTTTACTAATCTTTTTTTCACATTTTTTTAGAAAAAAAATCTGACATGCATGCACTTTTACTATGTGCTCATCCTACATATGTATGTGCATTGTATGCTACTGTCAATTGTTGAATTTTTAAAATTATATTTTTTTTTTCAGGGTCTGTGATTATTTTTACTGCCCTTCTTTCTGTTGCATTTCTTGGAAGGTCGTTGCACGTTCGTGAGTGGATTGGAATGTTAACTGTGGTTGTTGGACTTACGGTTGTTGGTGCATCAGATTTTCTTTTTGGTCAGACTGGTTCTTCTTATCCTGTAAATAATATCATTACAGGTAAGTTATTTATTTAAAATGACAAAAAATGGACAATTAAACTTTTCATAAATTTCAAAGTTTGTTTTAAGTAGACTTTAAAAGTAGTAAATATACTTTCATTTTCTTTTATTCTGATGAGAAGGGTTTTGATTAATATTTTCCAGTCTTTATAGGAGGATGAGTGGTGATTTTTTTTTTTTTTTTTTTTTTTTTTTTTTTGATTTTTTTTTTGTATTGTATTATTAAGGAACCTGTAATGAATTGGTTTAAAAAAAGGGAATGTACCGATGTTCTAGAAGGTAAATTTTTAGCTTCTTAATTTCATTGAATATGTCTCAGAGCATAGCAAGTATTCAGAAAAGGGACGCATCAAATGGACATTTCCAATGCTAGTTCTTTCCATTGTCCTTATCCTTTGGTTATCCATGAAACTCAAATATCTATTTAGTTTTATTTAAATAAACAGTTTAATTAACCTACATGCTTTAGTGTCCTCTAATGGATAGGATAAAATAAAAAAAGAATAAATTTTTCTCTTAAAGAAATGTTCAGAGACATAGATTATAAACACAGATTCTCGGGGGGGGGGGGGGGGGGGTTGCGATGAAATAGGTTTCTTGGGTACCAGACGTGAGTGAAAAGTAATATGTATTATCCTTGTTATTACCTTCACTAGCTGCATTTCAAAATTGCGATCGTCATTATTAAAATATATTACGGTTGTATTTTTTAAAGAAACGAAACGGGCAAAGCTTGGTTAAGCCATATATAAATAGGACGGCTGTGGTTAGAATTGAAGTTATACCGTAAAATTATTTTGGGGATGAAGCTACACTCAGTGACAACACAGAACATGAACAGCTTGACACTTGCAAAGATTTTGGCGACCAAAATACTGCTTAATCGCTAAATGGAAGTTGCTTTTTAAACGACTTGCCTTTTTAGCCCCTATTAATCCCTCTTATGTTTAGGATTTACCTTCCTGTTTAATATGAATTGAAAAATGGATAGGCAGAATTATTTTTTTTCTCCTTGTGTTTGTAGAGTTTGAGGAGGTTTGTCACTGAAGAGGTATAGGAAGCCGTCGTTCAAAAAGTGGGATAGGAAAGTAGCAATTGTACTTGGCAGTTTTCAAATTTGTTGGCAGATTTTGTCTGAAAATACCATGTGCAAGCGGAAATTGTGATATCAGCCATTCAGAAACCCATTGAGCCAGAGCGAAGATTTTAATTGAAGTGGGTCTTCGTTGGAAGCACCATACCAAAAGCAAATAAGATTTTCACTATTTACTGACTACATCTCCTAGTTTCTAAAGTTGGTCCAATGAAGCACGTGTTTCGTTTGTCATTGAATCTTCTATCGTGAAAACCTCGATTGTTAATCTATCTAAAATGTTCGTAATCATATTATCTTGGGTTCAGAATTTTTTGGGGAGGGGACCTTTTTCAAAAAATGCTTTTTTTTTGTTTCTTTTTTTTTTTCAAAAAGTGTTGTCTTTTTTCCCTGTTTTACCCGGTTTTGTAATGCAACAGACCATTGATATACCATTTGGCCCCAGGATATGCTTGGCTGGCTCCCCGCTATGAATCAAATATTATATTATTATTGAACAACACAACTTATCCTTGTAAGTTTGTGTAGCTTCAGTTGGCATTTTTAAGCAGTAACTCTGTGTGTCCTTAAGGAGATTAAAAAAAAAGAATTTCTACAAAAAATAATGAAAAAAGTTTTGACTATTGAATAATAACTAATAAGAAAGAAAAAAAAAGCAATTTGACTTACTCTATTCTAAAATATACTCGAACAAATTCGCCATACGATACTGGGAGACACAAACAACACAATTAACTCCTGGACATCTCCCTACTCTGCCAGATGATTAATAGTTGACATTTTAATATTTAAATCAGTAATCTACCTTTTATTTTCGTGTTTTCTCGGTTGTTCGTCTTAGACAAGTGATTTATTTGGTTTTTGATTGACTTACCTGTTAGTACTTGAAATGATTTTGGTGAGAACAGACGTTGTTTATTTCGCTTGTTGAATTTTTCACTGAAGTTTGATCTCATTTTAAACATACTATCTTCTAAATAGGCGTTTTGTATATTTATTCAGTGTTTTATCATATTGCCACTGCTTTCAGGTGATTTACTAATTATAATGGCTCAAATAATAGTAGCCACTCAAATGGTTTACGAAGAGAAATACGTTGTCAAAAACAATGTACCTGCTTTACAAGCTGTTGGATGGGAAGGTATGACTAGATTTAATTCCTCATCCGGCTTTTGTTTTTCACAACTCTTACATGTCTTGCCATATTCTTGTTTTTACTCTATATCTGTCATGCTTACTAACATTTTGTTTTCTGGTGTAGTTATTTTTTTATGATAGCAAATTGAAATGTATTTGACTTTCCTTTTATAAGGTACCTTATCTTTCATGAGACAGGATTTGGCAAGATCTACATTTGGGTATTGTTTTATACGAGTTTTTGATGTCTGTTCATATTGTTGTTTCAACCTTTTATCTCTCGATCTTGATAATATTTTTGTTCTATAGTAATATTTTATGATAGTAACAGATTAAATAGAAAGAAAAATAAAATATTTACTAGGCATTCTCTTCCTAACGTACATTGTCTTTCATAAGACAAAGTTTGGCAAGATCTGCATTTAGGTCTTATTTTTCAAAACTCTTAGATGTTTTCCATGTTCTTGTTTCAACCTTTTATCCGTTGATCTTACTAACATGTCTATTCTGTAGTAGTAAATTTTATACTACTACTACTACTAATAACTCACCGCAGCACCAAGCCGTCCGAGGCCGACACAGCTACGCACGCTCCTCCTCCATCCCAATCTATTCAAAGCCTCCCTTTTTACACCCTCCCAGGAAATTCCCATTTCCTTTAAATCTTTCTTTATGACGTCCTCTCACCCCAGACAAGGACGACCTGCTTTCCGTTTAGCCCTAGACTGTTGGCCGAAAAGCACAATATTCGGCAATCTGTCATCCTTCATCCGCACTACGTGCCCTAGCCACCTCAACCTCTCTTTCATTATAGCTCTAGAAAGCGGGATTGAACCACATTTTTCGTACAGCCTACTGTTTGAAATACGGTCAGTCAGCCGGGTACCCAGAATAATCCGTAAGCAATTTCTCTGGAAAACATCTAGCAAATTTTCATCTGCTTTCCGGAGCGCCCATGCTTCAGAGCCATATTTGACCACTGTCATCACTTGATTATACTGATAACAAATTTAATAGAAAGAAAATTTAGGGCGTTCTTTTGCTAAAGCACCTTGTCTTTCATGAGACAGAGTTTGGCACGATCCACATCTGGATCCTGTTTTCACAACTACTAGATGTCTCTCGAAATTCTTGTTTCAACCGTTTATTTATTGTTCTTCCTAACATTTTTTGTTCTGTAGTAGTAAATTTTATGACGATAACCGATTAAATATAAAGAAAATGTAGGCGTTCTTTTCCTAAAGTGCTTCATAAGACAGTGCTTGGCAAGATCTATATTTGGGTCTTATTTTTTGCGATTCTTAGGTGTCTCCATATTTTTATTTTAACCCTATATCTCTCGTACTTACTAACATTTTTGTTCTGTAGTAGTCAATTTTTATGATGATAAGAGATTGGATAAACTAAAATTAAAACATTTAGTAGGTGTTCCTTTCATAAGCTACCTTGTCTTTCACGATACAGAATTCGATAAGATCCACCTTTGGATCTTATTTTTTATTATCATCTAGGTTATAGTAATCAATGAAATTTACCGCAAAAAAAGATGGCGCCAATAGGATTTAAACCGCTGACTCCTGGAATAAAATAAGCTAAGATTAGAAAAAAACGGCTATTGAAATCTCCGGAGGCTTGTTTTAGTTTCCATTAAAAAATCAATTATAAAGAGCATAATGTGCCATTGAAAAACAACAAAATACAATGCAGAAAAGTAAAAGTGGCTATAGAATAAGGTATTTAAAAGGGATGATTTTACTTATTAGGAATGCTGATGTAAATGAGATTTTTTTTTTTCATGTCTATCCGGTACATAAAGAAATTGAGAAAAGCATAAGACTTTAAACTGAAACCGGAGTAGGATACTGATTAGGGAATTTTATGTGCGTCTGAGGATGTTTAATATTTGATTTATTCTCCTTTTTTTCAAAGCTCCCATGCCTACCTTACGGAATCCTTTTTCCTTAGTTGGATCTATTTGCGGGAATATGTAATAGAATAATAATTTATCTTTAAGCCACTATAAGCAACAAGAAAATTGGAGTAAAAAACTGCAAAAAGAAAAGAGACTAAAATAAAACAAAACAGTCAACTAGAACAAATACATTGGATAAGACCATGAAATGGCTGAAACATGGAAATAGCAGACCCAGACCCTTCCTTCTGTAGCAGGGCCAGGGCCAGTTTTGCCGTTATATCTGGAGCGTTGAAATTTTGCATAATTTTTCTATTCGTGTGCCAAGTTGGCAGATAAAGTATAAATCTCGAATACCGAAAGTAAGCTGAGTAGAGTTCTTGGATACCTTTTTTCGGATACTCGGATACCCAATAAATATAACCAAAGGTATAAATAATTTTGACTACTAAGTGGCGATCTAGAAAAAGCTTTGACAGTAAAAGAGAGAATCGTATTTACCAATACTCAGCTCAAGTCTAGTATTAGATAAAGAAAAGGGTGGATCTAATGGGTAGATAGAATCCAAAGATTTCTGTCTTCAGTGTTCCATACTACCCTAATATTGTTCATTAAATTGGTAAGTTTGAAATGCTTAAAACAAATGTTTATTGTTACAAAAACCTGATAAGCCGTTTGTATGTCTCAAACGAGCCCTATTTGACAACGTTTGGTGATTAATTTTTTTTTCTATAGTCTACTGTTATTTCTACTGAGTAAAACAGGTTTTTTATGAATTAAATAATATTTATTTGAACAATGTATATAATATACCTTGCAACAAAATAGTATGCCCCCCAACGGGGAGCTCAAATCGTATGGGGTGTTATATATTTTATGCGATATTTGAACTTACTAGTCATCACCTGACCAGGCACTGTCTGTTCCTTTGATGTGTTGATTTCTTTTCTTTGACGCCGAGTAAGGAGGTAACTATGCGCCCTTACTCAATTACATGATCGTTGCTATATGAATAAAGGGGGTAGTTTTTTCTTCTCAGGGTACTTCTTCAACCATTAAAATTGTCTGACTCTTGATGTTATTTCTTGTTTTATTTTCTGTTTTACGTATTTTTTTCAAACTTTGAAAATTGTCCTCTATTAAACTTTCGGATTCGTTCTTTTAATTTAAGGTGTTAACCAGTAACTATCGAGATTACCGGGATATATTTAAAAAAATTTCTTCATAAAAATGAGGTGGTTGTCAATCCTAAAAGCACTGTCTTGCGTCGAACAAACATTGATTCAAGCGCAAAAAGGAAAATCCAAGGTCAGTCTTGATTGTAGCTAAAAACAGCCTTTCTTTTAAGTCGATAAAACGCCAATTTTGAAGACTGAGGGCATCATTTTACAGTCTAGATTTTCCCTTGAAAGCATCTATATTTATTATAATATTTGTATGTTTAAGGTGTTTTCGGATTCTCTTCATTGGCACTTTTATTAATACCGATGTACTATATTCGCGTTGGACCTCCTTTTGGAAATGGACCAAATGGTAACCTTGAAGATCCATTTGATGCTTTCGTTCAAATGCGAAACAATCCTCTCATTATCGTTGCCACTATTGGTAAGTGAAATTGACAATATAATATTATATATATTCAGAATCGCTAAAGTTCTTATGTTAGCAGCAAAAATATTTACGGTGCCTGAGCAACAATTTTAATGTTTTAATTCAAACTAGAAAAATACCTGAAAATTTTTAAATTAGTTTTTTTTAGATAAAATCCAAGGATTTTATCTATCTAAGGATTTTGTTAGATAAAATATACAAGGGACTGTATGTATGTATGTATTTTTTCGCGAAAACGGCTTAATATTTTTTCGTCATGTTCAGAATCGCTAAAGTTATTATGTAAGCTGCAAAAATATTTATGGTGTCTGAGCAATAATTTTAATGTTTTAGTTCAATCTAGTAGAATACCTTGCTTCCCAAGTATGGTTTACAAAATATGGATCAGTTGTTGCGATCCATTGCAGATCCAAACTTGCCATTTGGTGGGAAAATTTTAGTTGCTGGAGGTTATTTCTGACAGTGTTTACCAGTTCAACCCTGAAGCAACCGCAGTGAAACACTCGATTTATCAATAAAAAAAAGTCATCTTTGGAAGAATTTCAAACATGTTTCCTTTGAGAAAAATATGCGGGTCGATCCTGAACAGGAAGCATTTGTAAAGTACATCCTCGAAATGGGAAATGGAAATCTTCCTAAAAATGAACTTAATGAAATTGAATTACCGGAAGACATAATTTCCAGTGACAGTTTCATTGAGGAAGTATTTGGAGAATGTTTGGCTAAGCAAGGTTTCCATTTAATGAAGGGTCGAGTTATTTTAGTTTCAATCAACAAAGAAGTTAGTAAAATAAATTCGAAAATTGTCGATCGCCTTCCAGGAAAATACAAATCGTACAAGAGTTACGATTCTGTAATAAGATGAAGAAAAAGGAGGAATTGAATTTACTCCAGAATTCCTCAATTCAAACAGCAGATTTACCACCGCACAACTTAAAGATAAAGAAAAATACGATAGATATGCTTTTGCGTAACTTAGATATTTCAGAATTGATGTGTAATGGGATCCTCCTTATTGTTACTGAATTATCTAACAACATAATTAAGGCGAATATAATTACTGGGGAAAATACGGAAAAGAAGTTAACATATCCTGAGTTATAGTGGTCTCTAGTAAAGGTCTACTTGTATGTACTGTTCAACGACATCAATTTCCACTCCGACCTGTATTTGCCATGACTATACATATGTCGCAAGGGCAAACCTTTGAATTTGTTGGCGCCGGCCTTAGTACTCCAGTTTTTAATCATGGAATGTTATACGTTACATTTTCTCGTGTGAAAAGACAACGTAGCCTAAAAGTTCTACTACCACCTGAAAATGAACGAAGAATATATAACAAAGTGTGGAAGGAAGCCCTGACTACCAACGAAACGTCTAATTGTTAGAGTGATATTTTATTTTTTTTTTAATAAATTAAACGATTAATGATTATAATATATACTATATCATTGACATTTCAGGTCACAAGAACGATCTAAATAGGCCAGAACTTTAAGGAAGAATTTATATTTTTCCCAGGATGGTCGTAACGAACCTAGGGTGCCTTCATGACACAAAGAAGAAGCTCACGTCTGCGGTTACAAGACAAGTGCCAAATATATTCCCTCGAGCTTAGGTACCAGTTGGCCCTAACTTTGGCTGCTACCAGATTGGTACGGATGGGGCCAAATGCTGTCATTTGTACCCAAATCAGACTTCTTAGTAAAAGGAGACTGGGAGAAACTGGTACCCTAGAGAAATTTTTCTAATATTACATAAACATTGGAGAAGAAGCTGTCACAAGGATTTACGGATTTTTTTGCATAGTTATAATTTGTAGGCCGGATGCCACAGTACTTGAGGCGGATCCGACTTTAGTTTAGAAGCTGTAATGCTTAAACCCTAGTTCTGCTGTTGAACAGCATAATCTGATTCCAGGCAAATCACTTTCATAAAGCACGACAAATTTCTTAAACTGTTCGAATCTTTTGAAGATAGGGCTTTACCAGTGGGCCAAATGATGATGTGTTACAAAAGATTTCGCTTTTTGGGCATCTTTTTGGGGCCAACCAAGGTAAGTCCCATTGGGGTGGGCCTCAGGTGGCTTGGAGCTGCAATGACTTGTGAGTAGTAGTAGTAGTAAAAGGTTCCAATGATAGCAATATATATTCTCGTATTTTGTAAACTTCTTTTGGAGACATTTGGATCGTCAATGTCTGAAATTTGGATAAATAATTTAGTAGACTACTCTGCCTTTCTGTCTCCAGTTGATACGAAAATCTGTTTATAACGGGTAAAATTTAGATATTTCGGCTTCATATCCGGAAGCCTTTATTAACGGGAAAAAAGTATGAACAAAACAAAAAGTAGCTTAAACAAAACATGAAAAGAAAACATACAACCGCTATAAAAATAAAAAACAAAAGAAGACGAAAAGAAACTCACATTTAAATCGAATCTAATCCCATAAGAATACACAAGCCAGGATCTTGCTAATTTTAGTAGAATAAGCTAAATTTTCTGTTTTTTTATGTATTTTTTTTCATTGATAAAGGCTTCTGGATGTGAAGCCGAAACGTAACAACTTTCATTATTAATTTTGTATGAAATTTTTTTTTGTCTTAAAGATTTTACCCATTATCAGTAAATTTTCGTTTCATTTGGAAATTTGGATAAGAAGCAATAATCATAATAGCAAAAGGGGTCAAAATCTCCTTAAGAATCATTAGAGGATCTTTAATGTGTCAAAAATGTTATATTCGAAAGCTAAGGAGAGGTCCGTAAAAAACAGAAATGTTTGTATAAAACAGAAATTCTCTGATGAACCTTTAAGTAAATCATTGAAGACTCAATGTGCCCCAGCGAAAATTCCGAAAAAAAAAACACCTTCACAATTGGACCACCAAACAAGGGTAAAAGGGGACTAGTTCCTAGGTGTGACAAAAATAACATAAATTGAACAAATCTTTCAAAACATAGGATTTTTCGACAGTAAACAAAAATACAAAAAGTCAATATCCTCAGTGCTGTTACAGTCTCGTTTGTAATTTATGTACAGTAGATTTTATTATGCTGGCCAAGTTTGCAGAGCTGGGTTTTTGCTGAATATTTCTCTATTGTTAAGAATATCCTGTGCTTTCAAGTATAAAATCAGTCTATTGATTTGTTTGTCTTAAATGGCGAAGTTTATATTGAAAAACGGTTAGAAAACCCCTTGGCGCATGCAGCAATTTTCAAGGATGCTGGGGAAAAGACAAATCCGTAAACACAGTGAAAACACATGCAATATATACGACAAATCTTTACATCTAACATCTAGATTATATACTTTTCCTGGTCTTACAGATTTTGAGGACCTGGGCCTGGACTTTCTTTGGTGTGTGCCTATGTTTTATATATCTGAGGGTGGTTGTTGTATATTAAAGTCCTGTCTTAGGGTATCAAGTTGCGACCATATTGACTCAGAATTTTAATATACAAACAAAACTTTCGCGTACGGGCCAACGTGGCCCGCGTAGCGCAGGTGCCCATGTCCTACTACTCTGCCCTCGGTTGGGAGTAATATGAGTGATTAAAGGCAAATCATTCGACGATTTCCGTGTTTTCTCTTAGATTCTTCTAGGTACCCGTTTTATGCTGGGTGTGTTTTTGGCTTGCCTTATACGGAAACGCCACTAATCCTCGCCCCAAATCAAACAATAGCCCTCACTGAGACTCAAACCAGCGACCCTTCGCTTGTGAGTTTTGTGTGTTAACCCGTCGGTTAGGACGGACAGAAGTCTAATGCACATTATTATTATTTTTATAGCTAACGGAAAATAAAGTCATCGATAACTCGGTGCAAATCATGGAAGTTAACCAAATATCCCCACTCCCAGCTACAATTGTGTCCATGCACGTAGCCAATAAATCTTTCATGCATGTTTACTCGATTGTACATCTAATTCTGACATACAATGGTTTCTTTTTAAAATGCATCACCTCGTCAACAGCTTAAAAAAAAAAAAAAAAAAAAAAAAAAAAAATACTTTCTTCCACGTCTTTT
Source organism: Artemia sinica (assembly GCA_027921565.1). Taxonomy (NCBI): domain Eukaryota; kingdom Metazoa; phylum Arthropoda; class Branchiopoda; order Anostraca; family Artemiidae; genus Artemia; species Artemia sinica. Next base: position 44,762,578 of record CM051263.1, on the reverse strand, counting down.
TTCAATTTCCTCACTACTTGCACATGGAGTTCTTCCAACAGTTTCAAGTTCCTAAGTAGAAAGAGGAATTGCAATATTTTTAGATTACAAATCGTTTATGCCATCTCTAACAGCAAACCCCTCGACGATCTCAATCGGTCAGTTTTGATTAGATTTGAATGTAGGACCCAAGAAAAGCAAGAATTTAAATGTCCAAGTTACAGATAATTTGAAAAATACATTTTAGAAAGTAGTCCACCGTTCCTTTCCTTCTTTAACAGTTTACCTTTCAAAATGCACTATGAAGCTTGAAAAGGAGAATAATTGCCTGAACTCTACTTACCTTCAATTTCTGACTCAAAATAATAAATTGAATTTTATTCACTTTTCTGCGTCTCGTTAGTAAATTTACTAGAGGGGGGTTGTCGGATTCAAAAGAAACTTACATAAATAGCAAATGTAACATTTCTGTATTGTGGTGACCAAAACCCAATTCAGGTTTTTTCGATGATGGAAAGATGAGGGATCCCTCCATCCTTGTCATCATGATGTCCCCAGAACCTGTTGCCAGACCATAAATAACATTTAATTGGAAAGAAAAGCTAGTGTTCTACTTATAATTTTTTGGGGATCAAGAACCCATCCTACCACTCTGTGTAATCGAAAAGTGAATGGTTAAGTTCTTCATATTAGTGAATGGTTAAGTTCGTTGTGAAAAATACCAGAAATGGCTGTTGGATTTTCGACAAAATTTGTTGAAAATCTAGGTCCCAAAAATCTAGAAGGGGTAAAAGGAAGGAGTCTTAAGTTTTTATCAGGTCATCTTGATAGACAATCAGGGCAATCAAAATTGACAAGAAGTAACAGATAATGTCTTACTTTAGCTTTTAGGTGCTCCGAGACCAATATGACCACTGTGGGAAAGGGGGATGATGGGGTATCTAAAATAATTGTCGTCAGGATGCCCGCCGAAAGAGTGTTTCTGGAGCTCAATCGAACTTGGTCCGAAGTTACTCTTAATGCACTAGTTATTCCTTTTTAGAGTAGGATCTATTCAAACCCTGCAGAGAAGAAGCAGGAGTCCTAATTCTTGTCAAAGGCACATTTACTGGAATGGAACACCAGATCATGACTAAAATTGGTTTTCACCAAGTCTTTTTATGGACTGCGACCGATTAAGCCCCTGGGTGTGTGTGTGTGGGGGGGGGGATAAAAACCCTCTTTTATTTATCAAATTTTGTCTAGTGGATGGAATTCATTCAAAACAGTCTGAGGAATGGCTATAGCTCTTGTATCGCTTGGCCTGTTCAGGCTTCTGTGAGGGAATGACCCCATTCTTTTCATTCAGATCCATAAAAATGGCTTTGGGATCCGAATTAGGTTTGGTAAAGATTAGCAGCAAGGAATGTTGTTGCCCATTTAGGAGATTCGAATCCAGTCGGATTGACGTTGTCACTTATGTTGCCCTGCTATTGTGATCTAAGGGTCCCAATGGTTTAGAATTATTTCTTCTTACCGTGTTGTAAAAAAAATCCGTATCTAATAATTCTGATCTTAAGGCTCTCTCTCTCTCTCTCTCTCCTCTCTCTCCTCTCTCTCCTCTCTCTCCTCTCTCTCCTCTCTCTCCTCTCTCTCCTCTCTCTCCTCTCTCTCCTCTCTCTCCTCTCTCTCCTCTCTCTCCTCTCTCTCCTCTCTCTCCTCTCTCTCCTCTCTCTCCTCTCTCTCCTCTCTCTCCTCTCTCTCCTCTCTCTCCTCTCTCTCCTCTCTCCTCTCTCTCCTCTCTCTCTCCTCTCTCTCTCTCTCTCTCTCTCTCTCTCTCTCTCTCTCTCTCTCTCTCTCCTCTCTCTCCTCTCTCTCCTCTCTCTCCTCTCTCTCCTCTCTCCTCTCTCTCCTCTCTCTCCTCTCTCTCCTCTCTCTCCTCTCTCTCCTCTCTCTCCTCTCTCTCCTCTCTCTCCTCTCTCTCCTCTCTCTCCTCTCTCTCCTCTCTCTCCTCTCTCTCCTCTCTCTCCTCTCTCCTCTCTCCTCTCTCTCCTCTCTCTCCTCTCTCTCCTCTCTCTCCTCTCTCTCTCTCTCTCTCTCTCTCTCTCTCTCTCTCTCCTCTCTCTCTCTCTCTCTCTCTCTCTCTCTCTCTCTCTCTCTCTCTCTCTCTCTCTCTCTCTCTCTCTCTCTCTCTCTCGCTCTCTCTCTCTCTCTCTCTCTCTCTCTCTCTCTCTCTCTCTCTCTCTCTCTCTCTCTCTCTCTCTCTCTCTCCTCTCTCTCTCTCTCTCTCTCTCTCTCTCTCGCTCTCTCTCTCTCTCTCTCTCTCTCTCTCTCTCTCTCTCTCTCTCTCTCTCTCTCTCTCTCTCTCTCTCTCTCTCTCTCTCCCTCTCTCTCTCTCTCTCTCTCTCTCTCTCTCTCTCTCTCTCTCTCTCTCTCTCTCTCTCTCTCTCTCTCTCTCTCTCTCTCTCTCTCTCTCTCTCTCTCTCTCTCTCTCTCTCTCTCTCTCTCTCTCTCTCCTCTCTCTCTCTCTCTCTCTCTCTCTCTCTCTCTCTCTCTCTCTCTCTCTCTCTCTCTCTCTCTCTCTCTCTCTCTCTCTCTCTCTCTCTCTCTCTCTCTCTCTCTCTCTCTCTCTCTCTCTCTCTCTCTCTCTCTCTCTCTCTCTCTCTCTCTCTCTCTCTCTCTCTCTCTCTCTCTCTCTCTCTCTCTCTCTCTCTCTCTCTCTCTCTCTCTCTCTCTCTCTCTCTCTCTCTCTCTCTCTCTCTCTCTCTCTCAACTCTCTCTCTCTCTCAACTCTCTCAACTCTCTCAACTCTCTCTCTCTCAACTCTCTCTCTCTCAACTCTCTCAACTCTCAACTCTCTCTCTCTCAACTCTCTCTCTCTCAACTCTCTCTCTCTCAACTCTCTCTCTCTCAACTCTCTCTCTCTCAACTCTCTCTCTCTCAACTCTCTCTCTCTCAACTCTCTCTCTCTCAACTCTCTCTCTCTCAACTCTCTCTCTCTCTCTCAACTCTCTCTCTCTCTCAACTCTCTCTCTCTCTCAACTCTCTCTCTCTCTCAACTCTCTCTCTCTCTCAACTCTCTCTCTCTCTCAACTCTCTCTCTCTCTCAACTCTCTCTCTCTCTCAACTCTCTCTCTCTCTCAACTCTCTCTCTCTCTCAACTCTCTCTCTCTCTCAACTCTCTCTCTCTCAACTCTCTCTCTCTCAACTCTCTCTCTCTCAACTCTCTCTCTCTCAACTCTCTCTCTCTCAACTCTCTCTCTCTCTCTCTCTCTCTCTCTCTCTCTCTCTCTCTCTCTCTCTCTCTCTCTCTCTCTCTCTCTCTCTCTCTCTCTCTCTCTCTCTCTCTCTCTCTCTCTCTCTCTCTCTCTCTCTCTCTCTCTCTCCTCTCTCTCTCTCTCTCTCTCTCTCTCTCTCTCTCAACTCTCTCAACTCTCTCAACTCTCTCAACTCTCTCAACTCTCTCTCTCTCAACTCTCTCTCTCTCAACTCTCTCAACTCTCAACTCTCTCTCTCTCAACTCTCTCTCTCTCAACTCTCTCTCTCTCAACTCTCTCTCTCTCAACTCTCTCTCTCTCTCAACTCTCTCTCTCTCTCAACTCTCTCTCTCTCAACTCTCTCTCTCTCAACTCTCTCTCTCTCTCAACTCTCTCTCTCTCTCAACTCTCTCTCTCTCTCTCAACTCTCTCTCTCTCTCAACTCTCTCTCTCTCTCAACTCTCTCTCTCTCTCAACTCTCTCTCTCTCTCAACTCTCTCTCTCTCTCAACTCTCTCTCTCTCTCAACTCTCTCTCTCTCTCAACTCTCTCTCTCTCAACTCTCTCTCTCTCAACTCTCTCTCTCTCTCAACTCTCTCTCTCTCAACTCTCTCTCTCTCAACTCTCTCTCTCTCTCTCTCTCTCTCTCTCTCTCTCTCTCTCTCTCTCTCTCTCTCTCTCTCTCTCTCTCTTCATTCGCTAGTTATACCTGTAGTAGCACTTATGTCTGCGAAAGCACTTGCGCAATGTATCGTGAAAATTTGTTTGTTTTTTGTCAGATGGTGTGAAATGGTCTCACTCTTGAGAAAAATTTACAGTGGAAAGAGTATTATATCGACAGCCAAGTCTTACAAAAAAAATGTCTTAGGCCTAAGATCATAACCAGTACATCGAGAGCTATGTTTTTGGTTTGTTTGGAACGTAGGATTAAGGGCATCTGGCCTTACTATTGGCCCTAGTCTTGGTCAGTACCAAGTTTTTCAAAACGGTTTTTGGATTTTGAAATTGAATTGGTCAGGTATCGTGAAAGAATCTGAAAAGTAACAAAACGTTTATCCTGCGGTCTTTCAGAAGCCAGTCCCTAAGGTTATAGCCCTGGGTCCCATGCCATCTCTTGGGTTTGATCATTTGTAATGATTAACGTTTTCGCTTTCATTTCAAATATAAAATCCATTCTATTATAGGTACAATTATCAGCATCGCCTTCTTCAATTTTGCTGGTATCAGTGTTACTAAGGAACTATCAGCAACTACAAGGATGGTATTGGATTCTGTTAGAACCTTGATTATTTGGGGAATAAGTTTGGCTTTCCAGTGGCAACAGTTCTATTACTTACAGGTAAATAGGAAAAGTGTTAGGTAAATGGTCGACTCTTTGTCTCTTTTTTTTCTTGTTTTTTTATCAATGTATGTTATGTATGTTAAATTTGGTATGTTATTGAATTCCTAACGTGCTGTGCAATAAGCAGCTCTCTTTTCACCTGCATTCAAATCTGTGCCCAAGTTTTCCATTTTATCTATTCTACAAAGGAACCCCCAGGTTCTGAAATAATGAATGTTTGACATGTTGGGGAAGATATTGCTTCGGTCACTTCTGAGCTCTGAACTAGTTGCATGACTTCAAAAATGAAAAAAGGGCTTTCCAGTGTCAAATTTGTCATATCTTCATTTGGAGGCGTGTCGTTGAAGGGTTGGGGGGGGGGGGATCCTTTCGGCCCTGGCATCTTCCTAGCTAAAGTATTTTAATTTCTTCGATATTATCCCTTTGGGTTGGAGGAGGAGCGTGTGTAGCTGTGTTGGCCTCAGGTGGTTTGGTGATGCAGTGAATTGTTACTAGTATTCAGTTTAAAAGGCCCTTTCTGTGCTCTTTTCATCAATATTAACACTCCCCCTTCGAAACATGGACCTTTCCAAACAGCATTACTGCGCTTGTTCCTACTCATGTGGTCGTTGATTCTTTTTCTCACTTTTAGGGCCATAAGGCTATCTCTTTACCTTTTTATTTAAACGTGGGGTTTTCTTAAAATTTAAAGTAGGCTCAGCTTCTGTAGTTTTCTTAAAGAATTGCCTGTTATTTTTTTCGTCCCAACTTTTTTCATAGTTACTTTATATTTTGTTAACGTAAGATTGGATCTTTTTTTTTCTTCACGGGTCTGACAAAAAAAAACTGTAAATATAAGACATAAAAACAAATCAATGCATCAAATTGCTTATTCATTCATTGAAAGGAAGAAAAATTAATGATAAAAAGATACGGTAACTACTTAAAGATGTAATTAGTAAAGATGTAAAGATGTAGTTTTCTTAATAGCAAGTTTGGATTTTTTTTTCAATTTTTTTATCTCTATCTGGCAATTATGGCCTTTGAGGGGTAATTTGTTGCTTTATTTTCTTTATGGGTCGTAGACCTTAAATATGTGGCATCTACGTGCAAAATATCCTTGTCTTGCTGTTACGAGCTTTTAGCCCAATTGAGACACTCGTTTCATTCAGGTAATTGGTTTCATGGTCCTTGTGCTTGGAATGTGCACCTACAATAATATCCTACCAAAATCATGGCAAGGCTGCTGTGGACGATGCAGAGGGCGAGAGACTCTACCTGAAAATGAGCAACCAATACCTTCTGGGTTTGGTAGTTCCTGTATAGCTAATGTTACTCCTCAACTTCAGGAGAGTCCGAGGAATCCAGAGAATACTGTTTATCAATAATTTAAATTTATACTGGATGCTGTAGGGATTTAGGCTTAATTTTGAGTTTGATTTTAGGCCTAAATGTTAATTTTTTTTTTCTTCTTTTTTAACAGTGACATTTCTTTATATTTTAGGCAAAACCCCCAAAAAAGTTGAGAATAAGCCTATAATTCATTTGTCAAAGAAAAGTAAACAAATTTAGTATTTGTTTTTATCTTTTGAAAAGTACGTTAATTTGCATCATCTTGGCATTCTTTTGTATTCTTTTCGTTTGGTTTTCTAATCACTTATCTTGCTATTTATTGGGAAATGTAAATTAATTAGCCATCTAATTAGCATCTAACGCTAAAATTTTTCGTCCTTTTGACATTCCATAACCTCTAGTTTCTGTTTATCCTATCTGAAGTACGGAGAATGATTCAATGGAAATGAAGATGATTTTTTTTTTTATTGATATTAACAAAAGGATCACAAAATCAAAAACCATAAAATTTCCATATAATACGTTCCCAAGACTGTTTTATAAACACGATCTGTAATTGGCTCAGTACGCAATGTTTACCCTTACCCTAAGCATATGAGTATATCAACCATTTAATATCCGAATCACGTACAAATTCGGATTACCAAATCCGAGTCTTCGTTTCATATTCGGGTCTACGCATTCCGAATGCGTAATTCATGTCTTGGGTCAATTTTTTTTTAATGATTTTATATAACACAAGCAAAGTATAAATAGACTTATTATTGCTTCGACGTTTGTTGTGTTTAATGCCACATTTATTCTTAAAAATAAGCCTACCATTTCTACTCTTACAAACTTTTGTATCTAAGTTCGCTTTGGCCCTTTATTCTCATTACTGTGGCCCTGTCACTTTCAAAGGCCGTTTTGGCCCTTTATTCTCATTAGTTAAGTTTGTATCCTAAGTGCCATTAATCTTAACAGTTTGGAAAATTGTTTAGGGATTAAACTTACGGTTTTGTTAATCGTAGTTACGTTGTTTCTGTGACGATTTCTATGTCGTTTTAGTAACGTATTCGTATCGTATGCTCTCTTCAAGTGTTTTATTATAAGCTCTATATCGAGCTTGGGAATCTCTTTGATATTCTTTCGTCAGTTTCTTTACGCTGTATTATTTTCATTAAAGATGTATGCTTGCATAACATGTAAATTTTTTTTTTGTAAGAAAATTCCTGAAAAAAAAAACTTCGAAGTCTCGTTAAATTACTACCATGGCGTTTAATTATGTGAAACGCATTGAACATCCTATCAAGGGTACGTTGTAAATTAAATTCTAAACAATACGATAATAAAACACTGTTAGTTTTTTACTCTATAGCACCTGAATTCATCAATAAGTTTCTGTAATTATCCTTTCATTGCTAAGAATATAGGCTACATTGTTTTCATTTTTGCGCTTCAAATCGTACTATATTTCTTAATCGAACTATAATCAAATATCTTTATAATCTAAATATATTTCTTAAGGAATATTAAAAATTGTTTTTTTAGGGAGTCTTGATCACTCCACAAAACATTTTATTGTCTTGGACTCAAGGTTTCTGTAAAAGAAACTGCATTTAATTTTTTTAATTACCTCCTTCGGTTCTTCTATTGTTCGATTTTTTGGTTTTGAAGTGCTTTTTCTTTGTAGCACCCATAAAATGACCGATATACAGTATATTGGGTTTCATTTTTTTTTAATTCGATGGTTACACCATTTTTAAACTTTTTCGTTGGCTGTGAAAAAAAAACGGTTTCTACAATTCTGAATTGTAGGATTGTTGTTATAAAATCTTTTTGTTTTCCGGTATGACTCAGATATGCTGTTTCTCGAAATTTTATGGCTCTTGACTGAAATTAGTAGTATGGGATAGACCAAGACTGTTGTTATAACAGATTGCTTTGTTGACCTCTTTATTTGAAGCTTTTCTTAGATATTCTGAGTGTTTCTGAAGCGTTTGTATTTTATTATATATTAGTTTAATTATTTTCTGTAGATTCAGATTTGTTTGTGAAATATAAATTGATCTCTCATGATTTTTATCGGTAATTTAAAGTTTTTCTTTCTGTTGGAAGAACAGGATGTCTAATGGCCAAACGGTTATTTCATATTAAATCCAAATTTTGCAAAAAAATAAATTAAGTCAAGTGTGTTAGATTAGCAGAGAACGCACAATAGCTTTTCGCCCTAAAGTTTCTTTCACGATGGGAAGGGACATCTTTTTTTCTCTCTTAGGAAAAGTGGGTGTATTTTTTTATATAGGAAAGTATATAGTTTAAGCGTAGATTTAAAAAAATTGTTGAACAAAGGCAAATTTGTAAAAGGCAAAGCCTTTTATTTTTATCACTATTTTACTGTATAATATTCGTCAAGATGTAATTTGTGGATTCAGTTTAAAGATTCGAACACGTTATAGTGTTAATTTATTTGCTATATTTTTTTTCCTTTCATGGCAGTGGTGGGATTTGCGATATTTTTCTCGTACTCGCAGGAAAACATAATGTGTTGGTGCTGCGTTTAACAAAACTAGTAAAGTTAATAAAAAAAACAAAAAAAAGGCAAACTTAGATTTTAAATTGTATAAAAATTAGAACATGTTTTGAACTCGCATTATCTTCTTCACGCTTCCATATAGTATTACAACCAATCACTCACGATTTATTTTTATTTTTTGTGTGAATACAAAGATGTATTAGAAAGTGGTCTAACTTACTGGTTGTCCATATTATCGTTTATAATTTATATTTTGAAAGTAGATTGTTATGACGAATTTGTAGCTGAGCCTGTCTCACCGCAAGATAAAAAAGCTGTGGCGTATGCTCTTTTGTTAGGACGGGAGAACAATAATATTATACACCCTTCTCCTTAGTATCCTCCCTCCCCCCCCCCCAAAAAAAAATGAAGCTGTTTCTAAAAGTTTCAACTTAGCCGTGAGAAAGAACTGGGTAGACTTACTTAAACTACCTATAAAAATATGTCACTATTTTAATTAAACTTGTTGACTTACCCTTTGTATAATGTCAAGTGAATGTTTTTAGAGCTGAAAATTAATGACTGGTTGGGAGCTGTGGACACTTACCAACAATGTATATTAATAACAAGAAAGAGATAGGAGCTTAAGCATGAATTTCATTTGATTTGTTCCTTGTTCACTTACTAGTGATGATGCCTTGCATAATTTCAGCTCCTATTTCTTTTTTCCTTTCATATATACTATATCAAATTTAGGAAGAGAAAATTGAGTTTATTTTGGTACGCTATTGGCCTGTTATATCTTCATTAGGTTTCGTAAAAAAAAAGTTTCATTCAACAGTTACATTAAGATCAAAGCAGGTGTTTAGCCAAAGGAAGATTTAAGAGGTTCAAACCTCCTTCCCCTTAGGTGAGTATTTATGAAAAATAAAATGGAAATAAAAAGACTATCCAACAGATATTTCTCAAAGATGGGTCCCCACCTTCGATTTCAGTTAGAGTCCTCTCATTAGCTGTTATCATAAAATATCGCTTAATCACGGACAGTGTTGGGAATTTAGCCCAACATCAACTACAAGACGGTATTACTGCAAGTTGCTGCCAGTAACTCATCTTAATTTGTTGCTTTCCATGGGTGCCCATAGGCTGAATTTTAGGGGGGGGGGGGCTTACCTGGTCTAATCGGCACTTCCAGTGCTATATAATTGAAATCTCAAGACAAAATATCATAGGCAGCGCGACAGAGCTGCTTAACTTAAGAGCAATGTGGGCACAATATATTGTTTTGTTTTTTAGACCAGGTCACTTCTTATAGAAAGAAATGTCATAGGAACTTCAAAAAGAGCTCTTGGAGGGCAACCAGCTCCCCTTCCCCCACGTCAATCACTTTCCCAAACACACCCAATCAAAATATTGAGATAGCCATTTTGTCCAGCGTAGTTTAAAGATCCGAAAATTATGACTTTGAGAATGACAACCGCCCCCCCCCCCCCCCCCACAGCCCTAAGAGCAGAGGCTTTAAGTTATGCCCTGGGGGGATATAAGGTGTTTAAAGAAAGGATGGTCGCATAAACCTCAGAGAGGGCTCATTTGATTGGTAATCAGAAGTTCTACTGGCCTTTTTAATAGTCAAAAGTAATTCGAGGTCAACCAGCCCCCCCCCCCCTCTGTACACCAATTATTTCCCCAAACATATTCAATCATAATTTTTGAGACCGTGTAGTTGGAAGGTCCAGAAATTATGTCTTTTAGGATAACCACTTGCCCTTGCCCCCCCTCATGGGCGCCCATGTTTAGGGATATTGGGCATTTTAAACCCTCACAATTATGCAATTGGCCCATTATGCGATATAACTAAATGCTACTTTAAAACTAAATCAAAGGCATTGTGTTTGCGGTTGCCAATAAGACACTTCAGCAATATATCGAGAACGACTGGGGGTATTAAGTTGAAGCTTTTGGGGCTACTATTACTACTTCTGCTCTTGCATTTTAAATAAATAAATAGATTGTAAGTGTATCTAGGTTGTCAAAGAGCATAGATAGAATCTTTTGGGAATGCTATTAAGTTTTATTTTTTCAGGTGAACTTGAGGGGGTATAAAATAAAATTAAAAATACTATTCGCGTCAGGATTAAAAGTTGTTGAAAAAGTTTCTTCCAACATACAAATAGCAAGCCAAACTATGGATTCTTATAGAAAAAAAAACTCGAAAAGATATAAAATATTATTTTTTCATGAAAATGACTGTGTCAATAAAAAACGAACAGAAATTAATCTAAAAAAACTTTTTCCACAAAACAAATTTTTCAAAGAAAAGTAAAGAGCTCCATTAAGCCAAAAATGGGCAGAAATGAAGTCAAGTAATCACCCAATCGTAAAAGTACCACAAATCACTCTCAATAAATAAATGAAACTCAAAAATGAACAGAAATAAAAAAAAATAGCCGAGTCAAACTCAAAACGAGCAAAAATTAACATTAGTAGGCCTGATAACCCTCATGCCTTCTTAAGACTAGAACATAATTTGCGCTTTACTGAACACAAAATATGTTTAAATGTTTTCAAATTTTTTACTTAAATAAGTAAAAAAAAAAATACTCACTTTTTTACCCTTTTTTTATTTTTAGGAATAAATATCAGTACATGTATATTAAACTGACAATCCAAGGTCTTTTTTTTTCTCAGTAAAGCCTAAGTTATATTCTAGTCTTGAGGGCATGGGGGTTATCAGCCCTAGTAATGTTAATTTTTGCTCATTTTGAGCTTGACTCGGCTATTTATAATTTCTGTTTGTTTTGAGTTTCATTTAATTATTGATAGTGATTTGTGGTAGTTTTACGCTTGGAAGATTATTTGACTTTATTTTTGCCCATTTTTGGCTTAATAGAGCTCTTTACTTTTCTTCGAAAACTTATTCTGTGGAAAAAGTTTTTAAATTAACACAAATATATGACACCGTCATTCAGGAAGGAGATGGGAGGGGGATGGCCCCCCCCCTCTGCCCTCCCCCCTTATGGGCGCTCATGTTGCTTCCCGAGGATAGTTTCACAGAATACACATTTTTAAGCATCTTTGAGCAATGGGTAAACCCAACATTTTCAAATAAAAGGGTGATTGCAAAACAACACTATTCATTTACCTCCCCTCCCCCGAAATAAAAGGCCCAATGAATTTTTTGTTGGAATACATAGGGGGTAAGGAGAAGAGCAAAAGTACGTATTTGGCTAAGAAGAAAGAAAGCACTTATTGCGTGCATGGCTCCATAGATCTAATAAATTGAAGATACAATACTCGTTGTATTTATGATTTAAAGTTCAAACCAAGGAGTTTTGCGTAAACATTTAATAATAAGAGTAGTCTTAATCTTTTGGTACTCTAATTGCCTTCCTTAATTTCACTAATTTTATGCTACTGTATGCCTATTTTTGCATCCCCTTCCCTTGCATAGCGACCTTGAGAATAGATGAGTTTATCACTTGTTGATATCTTATTGATTATTCGATTCTAACTAAGGTATTTTGACTTATCTTCAACTGCTTGAGATCTAATGCTAAATAAGGGCAAATTGTTTTCTGTGGGATGAGCCGTTGAACTGCAATGCTCGTTATCGATAAGGAATTACATTAGAAACGAATAAATATAATCTAAAATTGTCTTTTTATAGAAGCAGAGGAGGAGCAAGGATTTTCAGGCAGGGGCGGATCCAGGATTTTCTTAGGGGGGGGGGGGGCAAAATAGGTTGATCCGATGAACTTGCGTTAGGAGCAGGTTTAATTAACGGAAACTTGAGTTAATTAAGTAAATTACACTACTTTAAACTACGCAAGGGGGGGGGCTGCTATCCCTTAGATCCGCCACTGTTTTCAGGGTTACACATCCCGGCACATACGCAAGAGTGCATTTGCTTCTCTCAAATTTTTAATATCGTTATAAGTTGCCTGTTTTATCGAATTTACCCCCTCCTAAGAAAGAAATTCCTGCACACATGTTTGAAGGGTTTACTTTGAAGAGCTTCTCATTTCGAAGAGTTGCCCCGTTCCTCAATCGTAATGAATTCGGCCTTGGAACATTGGTTACATGGTAACAGCAGGGTTTTGAAAATGCTATCCTTATACTATTTCTGTTAATCCTTTCTATGATAACTAATTAGCCGTCCTTAAATTTTTTTTCTTATGTTTTTTAGCGGACATAAAACCCACTGAGTAATTCAAACTTGTTGTAACAAAACATCCAAGGATTCTGCGAAGTTTCGAGTAAAAAACTGAAGGACGTTCTGAGCTAATTAACCAAGAATTTACAATGGATGGTATATGATGAAGCAAATTGCAAACGTTGCATTGAACTACCCATATTAAAAGATAGTAACGGATAAATGTTAAAAACAACAAGAAGCGAATGGGCCTGAAAGGTCATTTCACACATGTTAGGCATTAATTAAAATGATACAATTTCAAATCAAGTTTCTTTCAGGAGATTCTGGCTACAGTTCACATTTTAAAAAACAAGTAGTGGCTCACTAATATTTGTTGATGTTTTCTTTTATTCATTTTATTTGCAATGCAGCCTGCGGTCAGACTTCATAGTTAACGTAGCCCTTTACGACAAACACGTTTTTGCTATTTAACGAACGTGACTGGTGGCAGCAAAGACCTTTTCTTATAATATTGAACAATGTTGGTTTCTTCTATGTATCATTTCTTCATTTTGCACTATTTGGCCCTCCCTCGACTATTCTGAGCGTATTCTGTGTGTTTTTGGCTGTTATCTCCGGATACTCGGCTTTGATGTAAGGGTTCGCCCTTATTTAAGTGCATGTGTGTTGCTGTCAGAGGCAATGCACTATCATTGACTTAGTAAAGAGCGAAGTATTTTTTATTTAAAAAATGAATTGATTTTTTTTGACCGCTTCAAATGAGGAGGATGGTCGTGGAAACTTAGCAGGAGGCTCTTTCGATTAGAAGTTCCAATTTTTAGTGCCCTTTTTAAGGGGTGAATATGATTAGTGTGTATTGGGCGTCCCTGTAACTCTCCGTAGTAACTTATAAAATTTGACCCAATCATTTTGTTCAGAATGAAAAATCTAATCAGTATACCTCTGGAGTCGAAACGACCCTTAAACCCCGAGGAGCAATAACCCTAAATTACATAAATTAAACGGTGTCGTACCTACGTTTTAGCAGAAAAGGGGGGCATATTTGTTTTTGGCTGTGTGATTGGTTTAAAGCTCCTAAAGATCGCTCCCTATGCCAAGATTTCCCAGTGTTTTCCAAAGATATAAGCTTGAAACGACCTGCGTATCTGAGTGCATTAAAAGATTTTATGTGCACCAGAGCTTCCAAAATATTTTGTCTGCGATATTTCAAAAACAACTTGAGGGATCGAGTTGATACTTTCAGGATGTGCTTGGGGCACCGAGTGGACCGTGAATTTCGACAAAGGGGGAGGGGGGTGCAAATCTGTATCTGCTTCGTCTAAATGTTTTGCGCTATGAGCCCTGAAACATTTTTTTTTTGCAGTGAAGCAGCAAGATAAATCGAAAGTTACCATGCCTACCCAGGTTAGCAGTTCATCGGTAATAGTTCATTTATTCAACAACAGATTTGATAAACAAAGGAAAAAATTTCATCATCATAATCCCTTCGCAAGGCTCTATGACTAGTAATGCAGAGAGAGAGAGGGGGGGGGGAGAAAAAAGTGGAAACAGACTAGAGTAAAAAAATGGTAAATCGTCACCCCTCCCATTACTTGTCTTAAACCAAGTCAACAGAGTGAGGTGCTATGCGTAATAAATATTTCCGACAAACATTTTAAACTTGCCCCAGGGACATCCACCCTAGGAGGGTGTGAAAAAGAACAAGAAAATTAAATAAACAACTAAAAACAAAAAAGAACATTAAGAAAAAACGTTAAACATTTTTTCAGTTTTTTTTCATGAAGGTACAAAACAAGTAACACTCTTTAGCTGACTCGGGCAAAGTATTCCAAGCAGTATAGCAGGCAGTCAGGGAATTGAAGTCTGATCTGACTGACAGGGTGAGTGGGCTGTAAATAAGGCCTGAACTATGAAGATAATGCGAATTTTGATCGGAGATAAGAGAATAGCTATCAGGGCCGCAGGAACATTGCCGTGTGGTTAAAATAAAGTGAAAGACACACATCGAAGTATATAAAGTTACTCAAAATCCAAGTAATGGTTTAGTGGCAGAAAAATTTGTTTCACAGATAAGGTTCCTCATTTTGTTATATATTTTAGAGAATGGTTTCTCAAGGGGAGAAAAGGTTGATAATCGTGTGGTAAGGCTGTAAGAGAAATATAGCTAGATAGCGTATTTTCAATATGTTGGGAAGGACTTGGGGTATTAAGTTAAAACTTTCAGGGGTCGAGGGGACTTCAATTTTTGTGTTTGGGGAGGGTATGAGAAGGCCAAAAGATATTTCGTATCCACAATATTGGTTTGCCTGATAATGGAGCCTGTAAAACGGTCACAAAATATTTTTTCAAACAGATTGAAACATATCCGTAAGTCTATGGGTTAAGAGGATCCCAAATACGCAGGAAAAAAAATTTGATAATGATTTTGGTTCCCCCAGTACGTTCTAAAATATTTTAGTCATTGGACAACAGTTACTGGACGATGAATGTTTTTAATCATCCCAGACCAAAAGATTCGTGACGCCTAAAAAAGAACCATAACACTTGTATTTGCTCTGATAGGCTCAAACTTACGAGGCTTGGAGAGGGGACCTAGCAAGGCCACCTTGGTCAGGTGAATAAAGATAAAAAGAAAAAGAAGGAAGCCTTGGCTATATCAATTCATGACGCAAGAATATTTGAAAAGTGTTTCTAAACATCGGCTTGAAACTTACTCGGCTGTCCTCTGCCAAAACCAAGTATCTACAAAAAAATCGATTTTGAGCTAAGGATGGATCTCCTCTAATCTTAACACGGCAAATCCAGTGGTGAAGTCAGAATTTTTCTATCTGCTATAGTTTCTGAGATATCACCTAGTATCTACATTGATAGAAACGAATTTTACCGGTTTTCCACAGCCAAAACCTAGTATGTACATACTAGAATTTTAAAACCTAGTATCTACATCCAGCAGGAAAATGGGTAGCAAAACCTAGTATCTGCGGTGAAAACCGAGCAGACGAAATCAAGTATCTACGGCTTTCGCGGATCAACAGCGAAATTTTATCATAATCATCACTTTCTTCTCTTTAATTTTTGGAAAGAATAATAACGAAGCCTGAAGAATAATAAAGGGTTTCACTAATAGTAGACGAGAATTACTTGCAAGACTCGCGGTGCAAATAGCAAAGCAAAGAGTTGAAAACAGAAGTGCAGAGTAAGTAGAACTTGTATTTTTGCGTCTGTGAATACGGAGCAACCCTAGAAGAAAAAGAAACAGAAGTGAAGAGGCAAAAAAAGAAAATGCTAAGTGCAAGCATCCTTTTATTGAAAACTACTGCGATATTACATGTAAAAAGAAATGTAAGGAGCTTGACATTGGGACCAGAAAAGACACCTGGGAAAGTTTTTGGAAAGAAAGCTATGCATCAAGAATCAAATTTCTGGCCGGCTGTGTGAGGCTGGAGTGCATAAGAAGACGGACGGTAGAAAGTGACCCTCAATCAGTTAAAGTCTACCGAAAAAATGAAACTAGACACTACTACTTTCCGAAGAAACATTACCCTGTGGTATTGAAGATGGAGGTTTGCAAGAAACAGATGAAAAGTGGGCTAGTTGGTGAGCGCATAATGGATTTCAGGGGTAGGCAGAGTCCTCACAACAAGCTACCATCAGAAGTAGTTGATAATGTGAAAAATCATGTCATTTCTTTTGGACCTTCTACGCCACATTACCATCGCAAAAATGCACCACGCATCAGATATCTGCCATCTTCTTTGACGGTTGATCTGATGCATCAGGACTTTGTTACTAAGAATCCAGTACCAGTTGTGTCGCACGAGACTTACAGACGTGAGTTGAAAGAAATGAACATAATGCTAAAGATGCCAGCATGTGATCTTTGTCCTGAGTGTGTACAATCTCATGGGGAACGATTATAGCAGCAAAGAAAACAGCAGCGATGAAGGTCTTAATGGAGAATTTGAACCTTTTTCTGCTGCTGCAAATAAGACTCACGATGTTGATATTTCCAGGCGACACTGGCAAGAACACATTGAACAGGCAAGGAAGGCTACACATGCCTATCAACGTGTCGCAACTAAAAGTGGATAAACTGGAATATGTGTATTCGCAGTTGACTTGCAAAAAGTGATTCTGTTACCCGACTTGCCAGGGAACAAAGAAGCAATATTCCTTAGTCGTCTTGTTGTCTTCAATGAAAATTTGCCCGTGTCGACCAGTATTATGCAGCATCTGTAGGAAAAGGGCGTTCTTTTTGTGTGATGTGGCACGAAGCTTTGAGGGGCAGGGGTGCCGAAAACATAGTGGATTCTGTTTATACTGTAGTTACAGCAGAGAAGGATGTCCATGAATTCATATTCTGGATGGACAATTGTTCCAGTCAGAATACGAGCTGGGTGCTTTATACTTCTCTTGTGATGATGGTCAACAGAGAAGAAGGGCCCAAGAGGATAACGTTAAAGTATCTAACAAAAGGGCACACGCACAATGCAGCAGCCGGCATACACGGCAACATTGAAACGAAAACGACAAAAAAGAGGAAATACTATGACTTTCCTGACTTTGTTGAGTGTGTTGCAAACTGCAGGAAGGGAGTTTCTGCAATAGAATTGAAGAATTTCAGGGATTGGAATTACAAGAAAAGAACTCCTGGTAAAAAGGATTCACCCCTACCAAAGTTACAGTCAGTTGTTGCAGCTACCTTTCTAAAGGGGTTCCGCGTTATGAAATTCCTCTAAGATTTCGACGGCGAGGAAAAGCAATGCTTATTTTTTCAGAAGAAATTCAATATCAAGCAGCTTCCCGAGCCCAACTCTGTTCCGAGGGGTGTTCAAAGCCAGAAAAAAGTTTCAATTGTTAACAAATTGTGTCTGATGATGCCGGCAAATCGAAGGAAATTTTGGAAGGATCTTCTGGTTTCTGATGAAAGCCTAGATCTCATCAAGGATGGAGACGACCCATATGAAGAATAAACCTCTCTGATAAGCCAAGGGCTCAGTCCTCCTTTCTTTTTATTCGAAGTAGCAGTTTATCTTCATTGTTACTTGAAGATCTTTTTTAAAATAAAATTTGGTGTAGATACTAGGTTTTGGCGGTGAAATACTCAGTTTATTAGCAAAGAAAACCTCTGCCAAAACCTAGTATCTACATTTACTGAAGTTTTAAAGAAAAAAATGCGAAAAAATGCTTATCCTTTAAATAAAATTTGGTGTAGATACTAGGTTTTGGCGGTGGAATACTCAGTTTATTAGCAAAGAAAACCTCTGCCAAAACCTAGCATCTACATTTACTGAAGTTTTAAAGAAAAAATGCGAAAACAAATGCTTATCCCTACTAGGCCGACTCTGGAATACCTATTGACGAAGTTGTGTATCGTCATCAGCTATTCCAGCTTAGAAAATGAAAAAAATCACTATTTTACGATTTTCTCGGAAACTTGAAAAATGTAGATACTTGGTTTTGGCAGAGGACAGCCGTACTGTGGATATAGACAGGGTCAGGGACCTCAATGCAGACAAAAAATATTGAACGAAAATTGTTTGTGTCGACGTGTGAAAGCAGAAATAGGCTGATTTTTCTTTTTCTTTATTGGCTTGCGAAAAAAAGATTCCAAATGAAAGTAAAAAGTGACATTAAAACCAAAAAGAACAGGAATTATTCTGTATATGACGGGGGCTGCAACTCCCTTCGACCCCATGCTCTTTGCACTAAATGTGGCCTAGTTGTTGGGTTTTGGAGTCCAATATGATTATTCAACGGTTAATACCCAGCGTGGTATTTCCCGATTTCCTTTCATAGCCCTCGATATGAAAATGTTATTGTTTAGAGGAAATGCGAATAAATAAGGCCTCTTATTCTCGAGGCGAGGGGATAAAAGAAAAGGGTTCATTAGTCTTGGATTGTGTTAGAGCCTTGTTTTTGAAGTTTTTGAAAAATGGAATAGTTTAGCGCAAAGAGTGGAGCTTGAAGGGGTTCTTACTCCTTCCTCACATACAGGTAGTTTCTGATCGATTTCAGTTTTGATTTCACCCTTTACTTCCACTTGGAAAAACTTTTTTTAAATCTAATTTATGATTGTTTTTGATATCCTATTCAAGATAATTCACGAAGTTTTCATTCAGTAACATAGTTTTTGTATAGTTCAATCTTTGTCATTGCAACTGTTTAGAGAGTTAACTCTTTTGCAGTGGTGGTTCTGGTCTCTCTCTCGCCCGAGGTAAAATGTTTATTATCCCCCCTCCTCTTGTCACCCAAAAATTTTCAGGCCAAATTTTAATAAAATCTTCCTTTATTTACAAAATTTTCATTTATTAACTAAGTTTTTCATTTGTTTAAATCTGACTTTTCTTACTTATTATTGGCAAGATGGAAATTTTGGATTCAATTTGCTTCTGTTTACTTCCAACTACACCCTCTACTCTATTTTAATAAAATCGAAATTTCAGTAATTACAAAATCATTTATAAATGTTCTATTATTTACTTGAAATTTTGTGCCACTAAAATTTCAGCGCTCAGGCAAGTGCCCTCTCTGCCTCCCCCTTAAAACTGCCTCTGCTCTTTTGAGTTTCAATCTCGCAATATGTTTTTCTGTTATGGGTCGTGTCTCTTGACCTTACTTTTTGAGAATTGTAGAGAGGGGGAAGAGGGCATACAGTCCTTCAGTCATGCTAGACTGCAACTGCTTCCAATGATCAATCCGAAATTTCCTGATGTGCTCACCTCTCACCTAAAGTTTATCAGCTATCCCTCACATTTTTATAGCTTGTTTATTTGAATGAAACAAGGAAGGTCTTTCATATCCTACAATTGTTTAACAAAATTTAAGTACGGTCAGAATTAACCAAATATAACATTCTCACCTTTCCAAAGCAATTAACTAATATACTTTTTCAGTTGAAATTAGTCATTTGCATAAGTTAGGGCAGTTTCCTTGAAAAGTCTTTGAAAACCTAGAAAACTCTTGCCCAAAATAACTGTATGATCCTAAGTTCAGCAATGTGTAAAGAATCTACCCTTTCTTGAAGATTTATTTGTAAATCCTTCTTTATGAAATGGTTGATTCTGAACAACTTTGAACCTCTTCCCGGATTTGGATAGTCATTCTACCTCTGAGTATGTATTTCTTATATAATACTGTATATATGTTTGGGCCTTTCTGATCCAAGTTGCACTCCCAAATGTTTGACGTGACGCCATTTTTTGCCACGATGGCACCTCTAACAGAAAATAGCGCAAGAGAAGCTTATTTGCCCTCCAATAACAATCGGCTCTTAAGAAGAACATTAGAAACCACTAATTCCGTCAGATTATAACGTATTCCAAAATCCTAAGACTAGTGTTTCGATGAGATTTTCTCTAATAAAAATGAAAACGAGATAAAAAAAAAAAAAAAATAACAAATAAATACATATCCATGACGCTAAAAATACGAAATTTTGGAATTTTATAGTGAAGCACTTGCAAGGCTTGCTTTTTTTGTCAAATCTGAAGTATCTCATCCTGATGAACTACGTATTACGCATGATTTTATTTATTGTTTATTTCACAAAGTAAAGCATTATTTCTACGTTTAAATTTTTTATTTATGTGAACGAATTCTGGCTCTTTGAATTTTGACAATCTAAATAAGATTCACGATATATTACATTCCTAAAAACCTTCCCTGATTTTTCCAAAAAGATGTAACACAGAAATTTCACTCAACATCGAAATCCTTAGTGCCTGCACTGCATAAAATCTTTCTGTAAACTATAGTTTTTAGATAATTCTTAATTTCGAGAAACTAGTTTACGAACATTTCTCTAGCAAAACACCTGAATAATAGAAGAATTAATGTTGCATTTTCAAATTCACCCAAAAAACCCATCAAGACAGGATCGTAATTTATATTTAATATTAATTGGCCGTAGAGCCAGTTTCCTTTGCCATTGCTAATAAAAACTTCAATTCCAGGCCAGTTTACAGTTGTCTTGCTCAGATGATGGACTACTGTATACCATTCATCGTACCAAAATTTTATTGAACAGTGTAATAAAACTCAATTAGAAGGGAGGTCTTCATTTACCCTTGGAAACAACTTTTTTAAAGGATCATCTCTTGTGTGCTTAAAGAGTTTTCATTTTAGCATATGCTGCTCTTTGCCACCATTTGGGGGGCTCTGACACCCAGTCTTTTTCTTATGAACATACACGCTATAAGATAAGGAGAAACAAATAGCTTTTTTTGCTATTTTAGCTAATAAATCGTATTCCATTCTAAGAAAATAACATTCATAGAATAACTTCTGCTGTGGAGTATAGAAGAGTTACAAATAAGATCGAACCATATTTGAAAATTTTTGTGTAAAGTATAGAAAACTCACTTTCGCCTTCGCTTTCGCTTTGTTTCACTTTCGCCAGATGCTGCTAAGCCTCCCAACAAGTGCTGACGCTTTGGCTATTCGAGATGTGAGCTCTTTGGTGATCAAGCCTCATAGACAAGCATTGATTTAGCTCCAGGAAAGTTGATTGTGAGTACGTTCCAGGTGGCGAGTCGTATTCCACCTTGGTCAATAAGGTTCATTCGATGGTTCGAAATCGGTTCATGGACATGCTGGGGTCGTGGAAGGTAAAGGGGGTAGGTCATCCGAGGCAGTATCATCGTTTTTCGTTGCGGTAAAATTTTCAGGTGGAGAGTTGCAGGCCCAACCGACCCTAGGCCTGGGATCTAATTAGAGCTAGGACTTTCCTAGATACTGAGAGTCCCTGGGGTGGGCTCCACCCACCTCATCAGGTTGAGGCTGCCCATTAACATGGAGCGTTTAGTTAGAGGAAACCCCATATCCAGAGGCACGTGGTCAGCAGACATAGTGTGCCTCATTCCGGACGAACTCCATCTGCCTCCAGCCCTTGTCTTGTATTAATTTAAATAACGTTATCCACAAGACAAGTTTTTCAAAGAAAAGTAAAGAGCTCTAATAAGCCAAGAAGGAGCAAAAGTAAAGTCAAATAATCTTCCTAGCGTAAAACTACCACAAATCACTATCAATAAATAAGTGAAACTAAAAAAGAACAGAAATTACAATAAATAGCCGAGTCAAACTGAAAAATGAGCAAAAATTAACATGAGTAGGGCTGATAACCCCTATGCCTTCTCAAGACAAAAACACAATTTGTGCTTTACAGAAAAAAGACAAAAACAAAAACAAGCAAACAAATGATCATGGATTGTCAGTTTAATTGACATACACTGCCATTTCTTCCTTAAGGTTTTGATAATTTTTCATTTATGGTGAAAACACCATTAATGTTTCACCATATTTTCATAGAAGTGGAAACATTTCAAACGTATTCTGTTTTCAGTAAAGCGCAAATTATGATCTGGTCTTGAGAAGGCATAGGGGTTATCAGCTCTACTCATGTTAATTTTTACTCGTTTTGAGTTTGACTCGGCTATTTATCGTAATTTCTGTTCGTTTTGAGTTTCATTTATTTATTGATAGAGATTTGTGGTAGTTTTACGCTTGGAAGATTATTTGACTTTCTTTGCTAATTTTTGACTTAATGGGGCTCTTTACTTTTCTTTGAAAAATTCGTCTTGTGGAAAAAGTTTTTTAAATTAATCTCTGTTCGTTTTTTATTGACATAGTCTTTTCATGGAAAAAATAATATTGTATATCTTTTCAGTTTTCAAAGAGTTCGTGGTAACGAACTGTAAGTATGGAGCGACCCGGCGCAATGGTAACGGAAACTCTAGAAAACGGGATTTCGATACCAATAGATACGTCAAAGAATTAGATTTTAATGTTGATTTCAAATATATAAGTTTCATCAAGTTTAGTTCTACCCATCAAAAGTTACGCGCCTGAGAAAATTTGGCTGATTTTCAAAAAAAGAGGGAAGACCCCCTAAAAGTCCTACTGTAGATCCCCTACTGTAGAGGTTTCAAGCTCCTATCTACAAAAATGTAGAATTTTGCATTTTTTGCCAGAAGAAAGATCATGGATGCGTGTTTGTTTTTTTTTTGCTTTGTTTTTTTTTTCCCAGGGGTGATCGTATCGACCCAGTGGGAGGGCTCATTGGAACGGAAATTAAAAGTTCTAGTGTCCTTTGTAAGTGACCAAAAAAATGGAGGGCAACTAGGCCCCCTCCCACGATTAATTTTTTCCCAAAGTCACCCGATCAAAATTTTGAGGTAGCCATTTTGTTCAGCATGGTCGAAAATACGATAAATATGTCTTTTAGGATGACTTAATCCCTCAAAGTATCCGGGGGGAGGGCTGAAAGCTATGAACTTTACCCAATGTTAACATATAGTATTGGTTATTGGGAAGTATACAGATGTTTTCAGGGGGGATTTTTGCTAGTAGTGGGGGGGGGGGGGTCGGGGGTTATGTGGGAGGATCTTCCCATGAAGGAATTTTTCATGAGGAAAGGGACATTGCTATGAAGGGGACGCCGGATTTCCCAGCATTATTTAAAAAAAGGATCAGAAATTAAATTAAAAAAAAAACAAGTTTTTCAACTGAAAGTAAGGAGCAACATCGAAACTTAAAGCGAACAGAAAATATTATGTATATGATTGGGGTTCGCCCCCTAGTCAATACCTCGCTCTTTCAGCCAAAGATTTTTTAGTACTTTCATAAAAGCAATTTGTTCTAATTAACGGCCTTTGTGATTAAGGGGTCATTGTTAAAGAATTGGAATAAAATTTGAACTTTAGCGTAAAGAGTGAGGTATTGACTAGGGGGCGAACCCCCTAATATACGTATTAAAAATATATGAATATAGAAGTTCGCTACGTAAGTTAATTCCTAAGTTACGTATATTTATTACTAATTAAAACGTTCGTAAATAAAATTAAACAAGTTTCGAGAAAGCCATTTAGCCAAATAAAAGTAAAATTAATATGCAAATTTGTTTTAATTATTCATGTCCGGTGAGCCAAAATCAAAACCTGGATTAATTCAAAAACGTTCAAAAATTAAATAAAAAAACAAGTTTTGTTTAACTAAAAGTAAGGGACGACGTTAAAACTTAAAACGAACAGAAATTATTCCGTATATGAAAGGGACTGTCCTCTCCTCAACGCCTCGCTTTTTACGCTAAAGTTTGACTTTCTCACAACTCTATTTTTTATACAATAAAAAATTTTAGCGTAAAGAACAAGGCCTTGAGGAGGGGACAGCCCCTTTCATATACGTAATAATTTCTGTTCGTTTTAAGTTTAACGTCGTTCCTTACTTTCAGTTAAAAAACTTGTTTTTTTTTTATTTAATCTTCTATAAGAATCCATAGTATGGGTTGCTATTTGCATGTTGGAGAAACTTTCCAACAATTTTTAATTCTGACCCAAAAGTATATTAACTATTAAACAGTATATTAACTAAGCTTTTTTTAATAGCTCAAGGAAAGGCCTATATCCATGGGCGTAGGGAGGAGGGGGGTGGGCAGGGGGGCAGCTGCCCCCCCTAGACCTTCAAATTTACATTAGATATGGCTGAAAAAGCAGATGGTTTGGAAAAAGCAGTTCATAAAAACTCCTTCACACTATCGACTGCCCCCCCCCCCCCTAGACAATATGCTGCCTAATGCTGCCTACGCCCATGCCTATATCTTGTTATTTTAGGGGAAGGGGACAGGATGTATAAAAAGTGTCTGATAGACCTAGACCCTTTGCAAGGGTTAACTTATTTTCCTGTTTTTTTTTTGTTTTTTTTCGTGTGTGTTCTTGCTTTATAACAACAGTTCTAGAATCAAGTCTACTATTTAGCCTAGGGGTATCAATCGAAATTTGAAGGTAGGGTCTGGTGTACATTTAGAACGGTGGCAATTAGGCTAACATTTTTGGAAATAAAACACTGAAAGGAACATCAAATAACATTCTTTTAGCCAACAAGTTAATGTAAACAGCCTAAGTTTTCCAGATATACTTTGCAATGTACATCACCATTCTTCTTAACTGGACATATCCTGGGCAAAATAAAAAAAATCATGACTCTATGGGTTTGTTATTATCTTTAAAAGCTGGTTTACTACTAATAATTAGATTGTAACATCAGTAAAGCGAATTTGAAAAAAAAAACACAGCATATTTATTCAGCTTTTTTCAATAGCCGAGGGCAAAGCCTGTATCTTGCCATGTTAGGGTAAGGGAGTGGGACACATTAAAAATGTCAGTAATCATGACATTTAAAAATAGCTGTAAGCAAGAAATCAAATGGTATTTTCCATTTTTTCTTTATGACTTCTTTTCTAGCTCAGAAACAAATTGACTAGCCTACTCAAAAGTGTGACTGCCAGAGTAACCTGTCCCATGCAAGTCTATATATTTAGCTGCTATGTCCAATAAAGGCCTTTTTGTGCAGAACCTGGGCTATACTGTACAAAACTAATAAACTAGTCTATATTTTTTTTTAAATTAGGCCAAACCATCTAAATTAGCCTATTAATCTTACCTTCAACTCCAACTTCTTCTGAGACTTTATCCTATGCTTTCATTACAAGCAACCTGTTTTTATGGTTTTTATCAGCTTTAGAGTAGAGAACTTTGCAATTTCCAACAGATAAAATTAATTTCTCAATATCCATTTTTATTTTTCTTGATACGATTTATTTATCAAAATTATCGTATTAGTTGAGATTTGTGAACTTGTACGATATTTTAGAAAATCGGATAGATTTCGACCAAAATTCGCAAACAGCTGTGATATTCGCATATCTGGCCGAATAATCGTGTTCGCATGCGAATAATCGTTTATGTGGGAACCCAGGGAAAGGCATAAAAAAAAAAAATTAATAAGACCAATTAGCTCAGTACGCAGAATATTGCAGTCCCAATCTTGGGATCGTGGTTCGAGCTGGACACTGAGGTTTTTTCAGCCGGTTAAAAGTGCAATCTTGAATATATTCCTTTTTTGGCAAAAAAAAAAAAAAAAAAAAAAAAAAAAAAAAAAAAAAAAAAAAAAAAATGGATTTGGGAAGTAAACAACCTCCACATTCGACTATTATACGCGATCAGGTGGATACGGTATTCGATTAAAGCGGAGAGGGATCTTTGCTCATCGTAAGTGAACATTTCCGAAGTTACTACTTGGACCTTGTTTTGTCTCAAGGCATAAGAATCAAATTTAAACTCCGAGGGAGTCCAAGGCATGGATGCCCATAAGCTGAATTCCAGGAGGGGGGGGGGTCAAACCTCGTCTAATTGGCACTTTTAATGCTATATAATAGAAATCTCAGAACAAAAATATAAAAATAAGGCAGCATCATTCAGCCATCATTCCCCCCTGCCCTCCATATGGGCGCCCATGGTCCAAGGTGTATTTTTCTTCTTTCTTATACCCGTCGTCCGACAGGCTTTGCTACTATTTGAATTCATAAAATGACAGACTGAATTATTAAGAAGAAGAGCACTGGACGCACTTTTTAAATTACAAAAAACTAGTTTACTTCTAGAGAATTTTATAGAAGTCCTTAAGGTGTTTTCATGAAAGTTGGTTTTGCCTGTAAAAATCAAAGGTGAACAAGAAGCCAAGAATTCAGAAATTAAGGATCCTGACTTGGAAAGAAGAAGCAAGGCTCTTAAAAAACAGGAAAACTCAAATTTTACGAAATTAAGTAGTTGTGCAACTAATACCAGGCAAAAGAATGATTTCTCTGCAAGGTGTATTATTTTAGACTATCTAAAAGGTTGAATGACATTACTCAATACATACCGGTTAGTCCACGCCCACCGATAAACACTTGTTACACGAAATACAAATGAAAATTCTGCCAATTTTTATTTTTCGCGAAAGTGGGTTAGTAGGATTGTCTTTTCTATTTCACTTTTTACAAACTCAAACGACTATAATAGATTGTTTTTATTTTTCAGTTCCTGTCAACTAGATTATTTGTTGTTATGATCTGCCCAAGCACTACTACGGTTCATTGTACGATACCAGTATATCAAGCTGATTTCCCTTTAGTAATTACACCTGATTTCAAATCAATTAAACTTTCCCCTTTTGTTCAAAATCTTTTATATCTCTGTTCCAATGAACTCAATGGTATATATTTGAATATCTTTCCATTGAAATTATCATAGGCAGCGCAATAGCGCTGCCTAAGTTAAGAACGATGTTGGCGCAATGTATTATTTATTATTTTTTCTGGTTTTGGCCAGGGCACTTCGCATCGAAGGAGTTGTCGTAGAAACTTTGAAAAGGGCTCATTCGATTGGAAATTGGAATGGCTAGTGAAACAGTCGAAACCCTTTTTAACAGTTGAAAGTGATTGGAAGGCAACTAACACCCGTTCCACGCTCACTATTTCCTATAACACATCCAATTAAAATTTTGAGATAGTCATTTTATTCAGAGTAGTTGATTTTCAGATAGAAATTATGGTTCTGAGGAGGACAATCCCCCCACAGTCCTCAGGGCAAGGGTTGTAAGTTATGCCCTGGGGGCATATAAGGTTTTTATAGAAAGCTTTGTTGTAGAAACTTCAAAAAGGGCTCATTCGATTGGAAATTCAAAGGGCTAGTGCCCTTTTTAATAGTCGAAAGTGATTGGAGGGCAACTAACTCCTCTCTCACGCCCACCATTTCCCCAAATTTCTGGAAATTAGGTTTTTGAGGATAACGACCCCTACAGCCCTCTGGGCAAGGGTTGTAAGTTAAGCCCTGGGGGCATATAGGGTTTTTATAGAAAGCGTTGTCGCAGAAACTTCGAAAAGGGCTCATTCGATTGGAAATCGAAATGGCTAGTGCCTTTTTAGATAGTCGAAAGTGATTGGAAGGCAACTAACACCCCTTCCGCGCCCACTATTTATCCAAACACATTTAATCAAAATTTTTAGATAGCCATTTTGTTCAAAGTAGTTGAAAGGTCCGGAAATTATATCTTCGAGGATGACACTCCCCCACAGCCCTCAGGGCAAGGGTTGTAAGTTATGCCCTGGGGGCATACGAGGTTTTTGTTGAAAGCTTTGTCGTAGAAACTTGAAAAAGGGCTCATTCGATTGGAAATTCAAAGGGCTAGTGCCCTTTTTAACAGTCGACAGTGATTGGAGGGCAACTAACCTCCCTCTCACGTCCACCTTTTCCCCAAACACATCCAATCAAAATTTTTAGATATCCATTTTTTTCAACGTAGTTAAAAGTTTTGGAAATTAGGTTTTTGAGGATGATAGCCTCCTCAGAGCCCTGGGGGTAAGGGTTTTAAGCTATGCGCTGGGGTCATATGAGGTTTTTATAAATAGCGATGCTGTGGAAATTTGAAAAAAGACTCATTCGATTGAAAATTGCAAGGGGTATTTCCCTTTTAATAGTCGAAAGTGATTGAAGGGCAACTAACCCCCCTCTCACGCCCATCATTTCTCCAAACACATCCAATCAAAATTTTGAGATTTTCATTTTGTTCAACGTAGTTGAAAGTTCTGGAAATTAGGTCTTTGAGGATTATACCCCCCCCCCACAGCTCTCAGGGTAAGGGTTGTAAGTTATGCCCTGGGGTCATATAAGGTTTTTATAGAAAGAGTTGTCGCAGAAACTTCAAAAAGGGCTCATTTGATTGGAAAATGAAAGTCCTAGTGCCCTTTTTAATAGTCAAAAGTGATTGGAGGGCAACAAGCCTCCCTCTCACGCCAACCATTTTCCCAAACACATCCAGCCAAAACTTCGAGATAACCATTTTGTTCAACGTAGTTGAAAGTTCTGGAAAATTATGTCTTTGAGGATGACAAACCCCCCCCCCACACCCCTCAGGGGAAGGGTTGTAAGTTATGCCCGGGGGCCATATAAGGTTTTTATAGACAGCGTTGTCGTAGAAACTTCAAAAAGGGCTCATTCAATTGGAAATTGAAAGGACTGCCCTTTTGAAAGTCAAAAGTGATTGAAGGGGAAATAACCCCCCTCCCACACCCACCGTTTCCCCAACACACATCCAATCAATATTTTGAGATAGCCATTTTTCCAACGTAGTTGAAAGTTTTGGAAATTAGGTTTTTGAGGATGACAACCCCCCCCCCCCCCACAGCCCTCAGGGTAAGGTTTGTAAGTTATGCCCTAGGTGCATATAAGGTTTTTATAAGAAGCGTTGTTGTAGAAACTTCAAAAAGGGCTCATTCGAATGGAAATTGAAAGGGCTAGTACCCTTTTTAAAAGTCGAAAATGATTGAAGGGCAACTAACCCCACTTTCACGCCCATCATTTCCCCACACTTATTCAATCAAAATTTTGAGATGGTCATTTTGTTTAACCTAGTTTAAAGTTCTGGAAATTAGGTCTTTGAGGATGACAACCCCCCCCCCCTCCCACAACCCTCAGGGCAAGGGTCGTAAGTTATGCCCTGGGAGCATATAAGCTTTTATTATAAGGTTTAATATTTGTATGCCACCACTGCTATTAAAATAACCACTAGTCCCGGCGTCGCACCTATAAGAGAATACCGAGGCAATCAATGTTGACCAGAGATACTTATTTTTTGATCAGTCTTCCTCGAAACCCGTTTTTATTTACAAGATATTCTACCTATTCATGAGGTAGAAAATTTGCGAGTCGCTGGCTGGACGCTGGTCTTCTTCGTTATTCATCAAGAGAAGTAGAAATCTGGTAAAAACGAAGTGGCATTTCAGAACTCTTGCAGAATAGTTGAAATATCTAAGAGCTATGTATTCCTAACAAAATCAATTATCAAAATAAGTAGTATTTTTATTCGTCGAAAATTACTGCATACAAAACTTCGAATACCGTATCATAAAATTCATCATTTATCTTGGAATATTAGTGCAAGTCAAAAAAAAAAAACTCCTTCAGGCCAACTTAAGAAGTATATTAGAACTCAGATTAATTTCTGCTCGTTTTGAGTTTCACTTATTTTAATTTCTGTTTGTTTTGAATTTCATTTATTTATTGATACTGATTTGTGGTAGTTATATGCTTGATAGATTATTTGATTCTATTTTTGTTCATTTTTGGTTTAATGGAGTTCTTTACTTTTTTTTGACAAATTTGTTTTGTGCAAAAAGTTTTTTTGATTAATAAAGAAAAAGACCGAAACCCCCCAGATTAGTTTGGGATGGGCCTATAAAAATAACCTAAAATCAATGCCGTTTTCAGGGGTGATGGTTAGGGGGTTTGAACCCCCCCTCGAAATGTTTTTCTGACTCGTAAAAACGTAACGAAAATGGGTATAAATAAATTGTTTATGCTTTTTTTATTTTTTTTTGTGTACCCCCTCCTCCCCCCGGAAGGGTCCTTGTGTAAAACAACCCCCGAAAAAAATCCTCGATACAGCCCTGCCTAAAATCCTTGAGAATTCCTGGGTAAATTGCCAAAGGAGACATAGATTTAAACAGTGAGGGATTGATGAGGAGTACCCAACGGTAGGTCTGACTCAGCGGCTTGGCGCTGCAATGGATTTGAAGTCATTTTCATTCTTATTTTTGTTTTTATTCTGTCTATGTCTTATCTTCTTATTCCATGATTTTTGCTTATATTTTAACATCTGTTTATATGAAATTGAGTTTGCATAGAAAAATTCTCGATTTTCTATTTTTTTTTTTTTTTTTTTTTTTTTTTTTTTAACTGAGGAAATAAAGACAAATTAAACAATTAAAAATCTTGTTGCAATTTCGTTTTTTCAATTAAAGACATAAAAATAGAATAGCCGATAAAAAGTGAAATAAAAAAACGAAATTAACAAAAACCAACACAAAAAAAAACCTGAAAAAAGTCAATACAAATCAACTTAATAAATTCAGTAATTAAAAATGGAACACAGCACCACGGCAAAATGCTGGTCACGGAAAAATCAACAATCAACCATAAAAATTGATTAAAAAAGACATTTAAAAATATGCAAATGAAAGGATGAACGATGCCTGTATGCAAGGAGGAAGGCTAAATTCCGAAACCGCTAGCATTTCCTTTTATTTTCTTATAATTCACAATGGCTTATGCGGTTATTGCTATTTTCCTGTTCCTCCGAATAGAATTTCTAAGTAACCTACGCGCCTGCATTAGAACGATAGTGTCTGCACTAGAACCATAGGACCTGGACTATTTTCGAGGTGACAATTGGTCAATTTCGATTCACAGTATCCTTCCATACCTTTCAATGGGTGACTGATTTTTGTCTCAGTTTTTCCCACCTCTGGGAGGACAATGTTGCTTGTTTGGCCTTACGGTGTTACCGGGATGGACGGTTCATGAATTCAGTGGCTGCTGAACCAAGATTGCAAACAGTCTCAGTGGGTCACCTTGATGAGTCGCCCTCGTCATGGAAATTATAGCTTAGTTAGCGACATACCATTGTTCAGGATTTTGAGCAATGGATTGCTCTTTTGGTTTCTGATTCTTCGATGAACTTTCTTGAGCTGTTTAACCTCACCATGGCTGCGTTATTTTATGACTTTTTGAAAATTCACTGTGGTTAACGCCATAAAAAACAAGGATTGAGCAGTTTATTTTCTATTTTATTTCTTTTTTTTTGTAAAAGATGTAAAAAGGAAAAATTTTTGTTGGAAAAGTCACGTCCTTACAAAACAAAACTGACACTATCTCACGTGAGTCCAATGTTATTGCAACAAAGGAGCTTTGAAGAGGGCTCAAGAAGTGAAAGTTTGATGGTGTACGGTGAGGTAATCATGTTCAGTATATCATGTTGGTGTGCCAACACATTCCATCCAAGCTCCAATATTTTTTGACGAGTAATCATTTTCTTTCTTTTTTTTTTTTCTTTTTTTTTTTTAAGTAACTATTAATTCATGTGAGCTAGTGAGTACATTTCTTGTTCAGTTGTTTTTCAATAACAGCAAGTATTATGGAACTCCTAGCAAAATGGCGAGATATATTGAAGGATAATATGGCAGAGTGTGTTTGAATTATTATCCTGCTTTCTATAACAATCTTGTATGTCCGATTAATAACGATTATTAGGCTGTAATGAAAAATACAGATGGAAAAGCATCAGAAACGTAATTTTTCTGAAGATATAGAACAATTATGGCGCCACTATTTAAACCCTTATATTTTCGAATCATTGACTCGATTATTTGCAGTTTTTTGAGACTACAAAGGTATTAGTGACAATAGATGCTCAAGTTTATACAAAACACTGACAATTTAAAACAAACGAATACTTAATTCTAAATATTCATAGCTAGAACTTTGCATAATAAAAACATTTATCTATAACATAATTATATAATAAGTATTTCAAAATCACATCAAATAACAAAAAAAAGTGTTACCTGCTGAAGTTAAAAAAAAAAAAAAAAAAAAAAAAAAAAAAAAAAAAAAAAAAAAAAAAAAAAAAAAAAAAAAAAAAAAAAAAAAATTGTAAATGGTGCCCAGCTACATCGGCATGAATCTGTTATGAACGATAATGTGTGTTAAAAAATGGTAAAAAAAAGGTAAACTATATACATATTAAAGAAAAAAAAACAAAGGATATCATAGGACAACTTACAGAAAATTCATATTTTGTGGCAAACTTCGTTCATAACCTAATGTATGTAGAACTGATGAAGTGCACTTACTTGTACGTGTACCATGACCAGGTGTTCCACCTAACCTGACGTCTGAAATTCAGAGGTTTCCTGGGAATTTCTTTAGCTCTAAGTTTTGTTTTAAAGTTCATCTTGATAGTAATTAAATAAAAAATAAAAAGTTTTTAAACTGAAAGTAAGGATTAACATTAAAACCTAAAGCGAACAGAGATTATTCCGCATATAAGAGGGCTGCCCCCACCTCAATTCCTCGCTCTTCACTCTGAAGTTTTTTGGTACTTAAAAAACAACTTCTTATTCCAGTTAAAGTGTTTTGTTTCTGGAGATTTTCTTAAGAAATGGGACAAAAATTCAAACTTTAGCGTAAAGAGCGAGGTATTGAGGAAGGGGCAGCCCCCCTCATATAATGAATAATCTCTGTTAGTTTCAAGTTTTAACGTCGCTCATTTTTTTTCAGTTGAAAAACTGGTTTTTTTAATTTAATTTCTAATCATTTTTCAAGTAATACCGGGAAATCAGCCTCCCTTTCAATGCCAAATTCCCCCCATTAAAATTCATCCCACGTAAATCACCTCCCCGAACAATTCCATCCGTGGTGAAAATTCCTCCCCCCCCCTCCCTGGAAAGCTCTTGTGGATGGTTCTGCCTGAAGAACTCTCCTTAGCATACTTTTATTTGAAGGAGGACTTGTTTTTGTCCATTTTCTGATGGTTTTCTAAATTATTACAGAAATCCCTCCCCCTGGTGGATTTTTTTTTCTGGAAGTCCTGCCTCTCGATGCAAAATGTTTGTCCCACGGAAAATTTCCATATTGAGAACGTCTCCCGCGGGAGATTCCCCCGTGGAGAATTTCTCCTGCAAAAAATCCCCCCGGGAAAACTCCCCCAGATAATTCCTTCCCCACATAAAATTTCTCCTGGAACATCTCCATATGTAGAATTGAGTTGCTAAAGAGATATTAAGGCAAATAAACAGAATTTTGTACAAGAATTCTGGCCAATCCCGCCGTGTCCAATTTCCCCTGGAAAGCTCATCCCAAGAAACTTCTCTCCCAGCAAAAAGTTCTCTCCATAAAAAATCCCCTCCCAAACCCCTTTCACCGCAAAAAATCATCCCCTAATGTATCCATAAGCTTTTAATCAACAAATATTATATGTAAACAATGGACAAATGTCATAACTTACAGCCCTTTTTCCCTGGGCTGTGGGCGGTCTTGTTATCCCCAGAGGCATCATTATTAGACCTTTCAACTAACTATGCTGAACAAATAGCTATCTCAAACTTTAATTTTAATGACTTTTGGGAAAAAGGGAGAGTAGAAGGGGGAGGTGGCTAGTTGCCCTCTAATATTTATATTCACTTAAATAAGAGGACCAGAACTTTTAATTTCCGTTTGGATGAGCTCTATTCTGATTGTCTATGACCATTAGTTCAATACGATCACCCCTGAAAAAAAAAAACATTAACATACATCCGTGATCTTTCTTCTGGCAAAAATACAAAATTACCCGTTTCTACCGATGGGAGCTTGAAACATCTACAGTATGGTGCTCTGATAGGCTCAATCTGATGGTGCGATTTCAGTGCTTGAGTAAAAAAATTGACTATAATAGTACCAAAACAGAACTATCGTGCTATTTTAGTAACCCTGAGCACTTGCTACAGTACTACACATGATAAAATAGTGCTAAAATAGCATTTTCGTGTTGTTGGTGGCAACCCTGTGCAGTACCCGTGTCTAGTACCTGCCGCTACTATTACTACAAATATTGACAAGCTTGCAAGATCGAACCGCCTGAGGTAAATACAGATGCGCGTCAATTTTCTCGTTTTTTCTGAATTTCTCTCTTTATTGCCCCTCATGAAGGCCCAACTTTCTTCGAATATTCCTCTAAACCAGTGATTCCCTACCAATTTTTGACTATGCCCCACCTAGGAATTTCTCAAATCCTCATGCCTTCCTCGTGATTTTTAATTTTGTTATTTAAAGTTTTACTTGTATTCACCTGAAGGAAGGTTAAAAGGCCACAGTGATGCCAATTAGGGGGGACAACCCCCCCTCGATTTGGAAACTGATTTGTTATTTCTATTTAATAGCTATTTTGTATTTTAGCTTGTATTTTTTACCCCATGCCATTTTTCAGACCCATTAAATAGAACTTACTTTTCTTAATGTTACTTTTAAGTTACTTTTCAATGACTTTGTTTTGAAATATTACTTCTGTCCTCATCGTGGAGAATCCTAAACATACCGATAGTAGACAACCTTGTTTTGAAGTGTGTAAAACAATTCCTTTTCGCTGTCTTGCCCGCTGTCATGATCTCTGAGACTCTGACTAGGATTTAGTCAAAAACTAGGTGTCAGCTTGTCAGTTTATCTTTTTTGTGGTTGTGAACCTGTTATAAGAATAATGAGTAGAAAGCGACAATAAGATTTGGACTTTTTGCGATGAAAATCCGAGAAAAAAAGAAGAATCTTCCGTTCAAGAAACTGGCAATAATGTCAGTGATCAAAGTGTTACAGAAAACAAAAGGGTTACTGAACATGATTTCCCCTACCTGTGACAATCTTTCAGAAACAAGCAGAACAATAAATGACCCAGGTCAACATGAAAGAGTAGTCAGGATTCTCGAACCTGTTAGAGGTTTCAGTAGTAGTCAGAATCTCTCAAAGCAACTCTACGATGCGTCCCCACCAACCAGCCCAACCTAATTTTGGGAGATATTCGGCTTCCACTATAAACAGAAGGAAATTCAGTGCACGTTACTTTAAGGCTTAAGAATGGATTGAAAACTCTTGAAACTTGGATTCTGTGTTCTGTTTTGCTTGCAGGCAATTATTAAGCGGGGCTCTAAGGGACGAGGAAACTGCTTCATAGAGACCGAATTTTGTAATTGGAAAGAGAGTTCTAGTTTATTGAAGGAATATGACGGTAGTAAAAGCCATAGGGATTGTGTTTTAGCATGGGTGAAAGTCCAGATAATTATTACTGATACTACGAGATGTGTAGCGAGTGGCCTAAGTCGGTTTAGATCTCAATAGGTTCAAGGAAATAAAGACCTAATGAAGTACATTTTTCGCACTATTTGCTTTCTTGGCCAGCAGGGTCTTCATTCGTGGGTTCATGGCGAATCAGAAACATCCGCAAATTCGTTGGTAATTTTTTTGAGCTGATGGAGGTGTGGTGAAGCTTTCTAATTAAGTCAATTTGGATTTTAGTAAAAATATTAAGGCGGAAATACAAAGTTTAGAAATGCCAATTTTTATAAAGATAAGGAACATATCCTGCCAAGTTTCTGCTTAACGGGAAATTGAGAAATTACCACTTCCTAGCTATTGCGTCGGTTGGGTACAGGAAGGTGTGCTTAATAAAAATGTATAAAAGATACATTTTATGGAAAGGGGTAGACTGATACTAATTTTACGCCGGACTGACCTCTGGTCCGTTGATTTAGAAATACCTTGGAATATTGTCGGATTATTGTAAGTGTCTATGTGTCTTATTATATATTATTGTAGTTTTCTGAGATTTGTGGTCTACTTGGGACCAGTCCCAGTAGAATAAATATATATATATATATATATATATATATATATATATATATATATATATATATATATATATATATTATATATATATATATATATATATATATATATATATATATATATATATATATAATATATATATATATATATATGTATATATATTATATATATATATATATATATATATATATATAGTATATATATATATATATATATATATATATATATATATATATATATATATATATATGTATATATATATATACATATATATATATGTATATATATATATATATATAATATATATATATATATATATATATATATATATATATATATATATATATATATATATTATATATATATATATATATATATATATTATATATATATATATATTATTAAACCTTGTATCAGTATATGTTAACCGAATAAAAGTATTGTATTATAGCCAACCTCTCTACAATCTACATTTAGTCTCTCGAATATACCCATCTGGCACGCCTCATTAGTCCGGTAATAGCCTAGGGCACGCTACCAAAGTTTAATTACCTTAGGGCCATAGTTTACCTCCCCTATAAAGGAAGAATAAAGGCCTCTACCACTACATCACTTAAATACCATAAAACAACTTTAACACAACTGGTGGCCGTTGGAAAAACTGGGCCGAGAGGACTAGAAAAAAATTGTAGATAGAAATAAAATGGCTTTACCAGAGGAAAAATGGCATCTCTATCAACAGTACTTGAAATTGCAAAAATTATACCAGAACACGTGGGAATTTCAGATGTAGATGAGTTTATCGAAAAATTGAAAATTGCCGACGAACTAACAGAATCGTTTGACGATAAGGTCAAAGAGCAATGCGTTGCAGCCAGATTAAAGGGAGGCGCCCTTAAACATTTTGAGGCAATTAAGGAAAAAGAGCCAAAGAACATTAGTACTCTAATTGAATCTTTTAAAACAAGGTTCATAGAGACAAACATCTCAAAGAGGCTAAGAACAGAGGTGGTGACATTCAATACCTCAACGAGTATCAGGGAATATGCAGAAAAAATTTGTAGATCTGTATGCTTACAGTTAGAGAAAGGCGGAAATGACGAGACAGTACAGAAAGAACAATTACATACTTTTACGCAAGGGTTACCAAAATAGCTATTAAGACTAATATTATCACGGAAACCTGAAAATTTAGAGCAGGCTATAATCCCAGTAGAAACAGAGGTAAAAATTGACGAGGCCATGAAAAAGTTTGATCAGATGTCAATAAATAACACAGGAGCCCAATAAGGTATAAAATATAAAAGGGGACAGAAGCGGGTGAACTTTGAGGAGCCAAATCGTAAACCAAAAAGGCGCGACGGAGGCCAAGGGTCGCCATTTAGGGAAGTAGCTGACAGATTCCACGACCTTGGGAGATTAGCAGCTAATAACTATAGAAAATATGGGAACCCACCCCAACCAAAGACAGATAGTTGGGGAACCAACAATGACAGATCAAGTATATTTAGAAATAACCAGGAAACCAACAAACAATTTAAGAGAAAATTTAATTGCTATTATTGTAGCAAACCAAACCACTATACAGCAGATTGCTGGCATAGAATACGCAAAGAAGGCCAGACGCACAAGACAAGACACCAGTACAGAACGCAGGGGGGGGGCAGAAATTTAGGAAGGCAGGGAACAAATAATACTTGGCGAGCACCTAATAATATTCCTGAATTTAGGCCTAGAAGGCAAACGGTTAACAACACCCAGAGTCAAAATTGCAACGCTGAAGAAAACTGGGATAACCCCAGAAGCTTTTGGTCAAACAGTGGGCATTTAAACGGAGAAACCAGCCTGTAAGGGTCGACAGAGCTGTATCCTTACAAAGACCCCTTTATAGTTTATAAATAGCAGGATAGAGTGTTTTGATACAAATGCAAATAATAATAGTCTACCGATTTTGCGTTGTTTTAAAATTGAATGTTTTCAAAATTTACCATGCTTACTAGATACGGGTGCGTCTAAATCATTAATTCGAGAGGAAGTTTTTAAGAGGTTTCCTCCTAGTGTCAAAAATCGCGTAAGCAGATGCCAGAAAACCCTGACATCAGTAACAGGTCACAAGCTGACAATTTTGGGGGAATTTCCATTAAAGTTTAGCACAGGGGATAAAGAAATAACAGTAACGGTGATAATATGTAAGCGGCTACCATTCCATTATATTCTAGGAGTAGATGCTATAAGAAAATATGGGATCGTTAGGGAACCACTAACTGATACAATAACCATAAGGTAGGGAAATGAAACTAATAGGCAGATTTGCGTAACAACAGATAAAGAGAATGACGGTTCGGATTATAGCCTAAAACTGAACGGAAAAATCACAATAGAAGAGGGAACAACAGCTCAAGTGCTAGCGACATTAAATACAAAAGAAGGAAAGGTTAAAACAATGGATGCCATGATAGGAGGATACACCCTCAAAGAATACCCCACGATTTTCGTGGAAAATCAAGTTATTAAAATTGAAAATAGTATCACATACTTAAAACTATCAAATCTAAGTAATAACAAAGTAAAGCTGAACCAAATAGGGCTTGGGTCAGAGGAAAAGATTTCAAATTCAGAAATGAAATCTCTAAACAGCCCAGAGTTAAGCGTAAGTTTCACTAGCCACGAACAAATGCCATCAAAACCGCAACCACAAGAAAAGTATGAAATGACAAAAACTGCAACAATTTGATTTAAAACATTTACCGGAAAACGTAAAAACCTGGGTGGGAAATATTCTTTGGGATTTTAGATGGACATTCGCAAGACACAAAGTGGATTATGGATTATCTCACTTAATCACGCACAAAATACCAATACAGGGCCCTCCAATTAAAAAAACACCGTATAAAACACCTTATCATTTAAAACCATAGCAGGACGGCCAAATAAAGGAAACGGAAGAACAGTGTTTAAAGAAAGTGTTAGCGATTGGTGTTTTCCACTAGTAATAGTCAGAAAAAAAGATAATACCTGGAGGTTATGTATAGATTTTAGGGCGCTAAATGCAGTCACGGTAAAAGGTGTTATGAAATTACCAAGAATTGATACGATTTTAGATTCGCTGGGAGGTACAAAATACTACACTAGTTTTGACTTAATAGCAGGATATTGGCAAATAGCCTTAGATCCAGAAACAAAGCACAAAGCAACAGTAATCTTAGACGATGGAAGAACGTTCACATTTGAACGTATGCCTTTTGGCTTATCATTTAGTCCAAATTGTTTTAGTCGACTAATGAATTTGGTGTTAAAATATAACGAACCAGGAAGGAAAAAAGATACCTTGGCTTACTTAGATGATGTGATTTTGTTTGATGAAAACCTGGAAGACCATTTATTCGGACTTAGAAAAATACTGGAAAAATTTGATAAAGCAGGCTTGAAAATAAAACCAGAAAAGTCAAAAACAGTAGTATCAAAACTAGTTTTTCTTGGACATCTGATAAACCAAGGTACTATTTCGCCAAATCCAGAAAAATGTACGGTCATAGAAAATTTACAGCAACCAAAAGATCAAAAAAGCTGCAGATCAGTTTGTGGTTTGTTATTTCCGACGATATATTAAAAATTATGCAACAATAGCACAACCTTTGACAAACCTTTTGAAAAAATCAGGCGAATTCGAATGCCCATCGGACGCAATTCAGGCGCTGAATGAAATAAAAAGGCAATTATTACAGGCACCAATACTTAAACTACCAGATTTTTCACAAGACTTCTGTTTACAAACACATGCGTCGGGGTACGGATTTCCTGCCATATTATTAAACATAAATTCGGAAGGAGTAGAATCAATAGTCCAATACGCCAGGAGGTCGTTGACGGAGGCAGAAAGAAAATATTCGACGGTTGAAAGAGAATGCCTAGCAGTTGTAGTTTTTACAGAATGTTTTCGCCAATTTTTATTTGGAAAAAAATCATGTTTCGTATAGAACAAAAAATCACTAATTTGGCTACATACGGTGCAAAAAGCTTCAGCGCGGCTGACACGGTGGATACTACGTCTGCAAGCATATTCACACACCCCAATATATATATAAGGCTGTACAAATATTTACCAGACTATTTGTAACGAAATCCTGATACGGAAGGAAATTTGATAACAACCATCCAAAACGAACTGGAAGGGGTGGAAATACTATCTAATAGGAATATTTCGAATCATCAAATGAAGATGATTCTTGTTAAACAATGAAATCCTTTTTATCAAAAGGAACGGAACTGCCAGAGCACTTTAAACATTTTTGAAGGACTTAGATAATTTTGATCTGGATGAAAGTAAAAGCCTTTTGGTAAGATATTACAGAGCACCCCAAGAATATAGAAAAAATGACTTAAAATTATTCCAGTAATTCCAAAATCACTGAAGGAGAAATTTTACAGATGGCACACGCAACTATTGGCTGTCACATGGGAGGAGTTAAAACTATTGGGAGGATAAGAGGAAATTTTTATTTTCCAAAAATGTACTCAAAAGTAAAAGCTTTCACACAAAGCTGCCAAGAGTGTGCCTAACAAAAGTCGCCACCAAACACCCCTAGGGCCGAATTAGGTCAATACCCCACCCATTCAGGGGTAGGAGAGTTAATGTCAATAAACTTTTGGGGGACAGGAGGAAGTTTACCAGTTTCCAGGAAAGTAAATAGGTGTGTATTAACCGTAGTTGACCATTTCAACTCGTATTTATACGCTTTTCCAATTAAAGACGAAAAGACAAAAATCATTGCGAAAGTTTTAGTCAACCGGCTATTTTTAGAACAGGGAATTTTTCCTACAATTTTACTTAGTGACAATGGGCCATGTTTTAGAGCCAAATTATTAGACACAATTACGGAATATTTGGGGGTAAAGCGATGGTTTACCTCGTCTTACATGGCATCCGCTAATGGAAAAGTTGAACGCAAACAAAGGGAATTAGCTTACATGTTGAATATACATGCAAGAGAGGAAAATGAGAATTGGGACGAACATATACCATTCGTAGTCTTTGCAGTAAATACGGCTTTTTCACGTTCTTTAAAAGAAACGCTATTTTTTTCCAACATCTAAGAGATCCCAGAATTTATTCAGATGAAATACAAAATGAAAGAATATATTACAATCTGGACCAGTACAAACAAGAAATGGTTATGTGAATGAAAAAGCTACGGATCAGGTTAAGGACAATTTGGAAGATGCGAAAACAGAACAAAAAGAAAAATATGACAGAAAAAGCAAAAATAAGACAAATTATTGCTTAGGAGACTTGGTCTACGCATACAAAACCAATCAAGAAGAGACAAAAAAGTTAAAACCAAAGTGGGAAGGGCCCTATAGAATCGTAAAAGTTCTACCAAATAACTTAACCTATGTTCTAAAACATCAGTATAATGAAAAGGAAGAAATAGTACACCATAATAGAATGAAAAAAGGATTTTTCTCAAAACCATGGAAATCAGAGCCTATTTCTTCAGACGAAGAATAGATCACACCAGTATATATCAGAAGGTCATATGAATTCTATGACCTTTTTAACGACCACAACAGTTGGGAGAAGTGGAGGGAATATTTAACCCAGTATTGGCTAAAAACTTTCCACAACAAACAAGAGAAAAAGGAAAAAGTTCAATGCTCATCGAATACTAGCGATGAAAGCGATAGAGAAGAGCCTCAAGCACAACCTACTGGTTTAAAACGTGATAAACCAGAGTTTAAATCCAAAGAAGAAGAAAAATTGGAAGGAACCAAAGAATTATCTGACTTTCATACGCTAGACTCGCCTACAGTCTTAACACAAAAATGGCTCGGAACAAACGCCGTCTACTAGACGTGAGCTAAAAGAATGTGAAACCGATAATTCTTCTACAGAAACAGATATTACTAAACCTGGGCTATCGGTAATAGACACCTCCTTAAGAGAGAGATTATGGAGAAAAGTAAAGAAACCAGAAGGACAGCAACAAGTTCCTTCTTCAGCAGCACAAGTAGCTAAATCACTAATGAAAAAGGCCAAACGTCATGAGGAACAGAGATTAAAGACATTTGACGAAGCAACAAAGCCATGCTTGATTCAGAACCTTGTAAGCCACATTATAGAGACCACGGAAAAACTTGTCAATATTATAAAGAAGAGAAACAAAAATTTGGAATCCAAAATTCACACCAGGAAACGGAATAAGGGATAACTAGCGTTGCTCCCAGCCGATTAATATTTGAATAAAATAATCATTACCTGGGAAAAAGAAAACAAGTAAAGAGCCTCTAAGGAAATATCTATATTTTTTTCTTCCTTTAATCGGCATGTAAATAAAGTCGAAGTTTCCTTCATAATATATCTCGCCAGTAAAAATTATTACCGTAGAAAATAAACTCAAAAATTATAGCCTAGAGACTCGTAAGTTCCCAGAGAAAAATAAACTCAGATCTAAAGTGACCTCATAGTTTCCTGCACAAATTTTGTCTCTAGGACGAAATAAAACTTCGCGAATCGTGTTCTGACAAGACTCGTCAAAAAGAATTACGTTTCATAAAATATTTATGAAACGTTTCATAATTATTGCCTCGTAACTTTTAATGGATGCAGTGAAACTAATTGAATTATACATATTTAGAATCAGAATTAAAAGACAATTCTTTTGATGTGTATATTTAAAAAAAAATTGGAGATTGTTGAAAAAAACGAAGGAGGGTAGACAACGGAAATAGGGTCATTGGAAGCTAGCAAATTTGGAAGAGCTCAATCAGTGCTGGTCTCTCTTTGTTAAGTACATGCAAGGCATCTACTGACCTTTGACCTGAAGTGATACCTCAAGTCGAATTTGAAAAAAAAATTTGACGGGAAGTAAAAAATAATAGGATATTGCAGCAAGGGTTTACATTAAGTGCGCACAATGTATAAGCTGGCTGTTATCTTATTATAATTAGTTATAGTCTAATATAATATTTTTTTATTGGTTACAATAAATAAAATGGAAAAACGGCTCTATCAAGAATTGTAAAATAGAGAAAAATACATTATCTAGTTTTTAGCATGTAGAAGTAAGTGTATAATTAGTAGTTTTCTTAGTGTTAGTAATAAATACAATGTAGTAGTGCCGCATATAACTAAACAATAAA
Organism: Artemia sinica; assembly: GCA_027921565.1. NCBI lineage: Eukaryota > Metazoa > Arthropoda > Branchiopoda > Anostraca > Artemiidae > Artemia > Artemia sinica. Next base: position 44,719,873 of record CM051263.1, on the reverse strand, counting down.
GTATTTGTACCGCGAATTAAAAGAATAAAATAAAAGATAATACGTAAATAAAAAAATCTAGCTAGACTGATGAAACGTTTGTAGAAATAGAAGAATTTTAGACACAATAGTAGCAAATAGGGTCCTAAGTCAGCCTTACTACAGGTAGAGGCTATAGACTTATTATTCAAGGATAACACTGATACAATTTAGCAAAGGAAGCACATAAAATATGGTCCAAACAATTATAGGTTAAAACATTTCCGAGTGTTTTTTTAGAAGTAGAGATGCATTGAAAATATGGCATTTTACGACGTAATAAGCAATAGAATTACCTTTGCTAAAGCTAACCCGAATACTAAGTTAGTTTTGTAGTTTCACAAGCAAAGGGAAGGAAAAGATATATAAATTTGTAATTAAAGCACTTGATGAAAAAAGAGAAAAGTAACCTTATAAGTAGGAAAACAAATGCAGAAGCTTAGCAAAAGTCGTTGAAGGAAGCGAAAAAAAAGAATTGTTACTCAGCTGTGATGGGAAGTTTGCATAAGGCAGGAAATTCGGTGAGAGAAACCGGTAATCACAGAAAATGGAGGCACGGGGATAGGTCTTAAAAGGGCATCCTTTCCCTACACAGAGGACCTTGATTTGAATGATGGTTTTAGAAAAAGTTCAAATTCTAAATTAGCTGCGAGAAATGAGTCAAAAGAAAGTTCAAATTTGAATTTTAAACCATGGCTGCTTTTGAGCCATATAGATGTAAAACAAGCCAGTGTATGAAAACTGTTATGCTTGTTTACAAAGAATATTAGCCCACAGTAGGACAAACAGAAAAGGTAATGTCTCCTTTTGGGATAGCTAATATTGATAATTCTGGTCTGCTTTTACGGTTACTCAATGACGAATCATCCTCAAGTCTAGTCAAATTGCAAATCAGTACAGTTTAGTCGAACAGACAAAATAAGAAAAATAAGTGAAAAAAGCTATGATAAAACTTACAAAAAAGGATGAAAAGTCATTATATCCTTAAAGAAATAGAAATATCCAAAAATAACTTCACTAATCCTCAGACAGAAGTTGAAACAAAACGGATAATTTCACCAACAGATCAAGACAGCTGCGAAGAGGGCAGAGATTAAAGTATACTCTACCCCAAATTCCTGCAGCCGTCCTCACAAGTCGGGAACTTAGTTTGAAAAAGAACTTACTTATTTAAGCACAAAATTATAAACTATCACATTGCCACAGAAACGAATAATTCAAAATGAACAGAAGTCTTCTCATTTTGTTCCAATTATTCGTTATCAGAAGAGTATTTCCGCTTTAAAGAGATTAGTTCCTTCATGAAGTCTGCCAAATATTTTAGAATTTTATGGACGTAATAATTAAGATCGAAATTTGAGTTATAAATATTATAGCTTGAAAAACATTTACAACCAGATAAACGTCAGAATTGCATTTCAATAGGACAAATTATTGTTTAAAAGAAAAATTTTTAAACTGGAGAGACCTTAAATAAGAAAACGAGCTGCTAACTTAATACTGTATTCTACGATAAGGGTGCAAATTAATGGTCGTATGTGTTTAAACTGTTCGTGACATGTATTTTTTATGTGTTTATCAAAAAAATGTAGCTTTCATTTGACTATTCCTAATGCCGATGAATTGAAGTAAATCCTGTCACGATTAAGGCAATTATGTCGCGCAAAAACCTAACTAAAAGTGCTCATAAGATCAACTGGAAAATACTGTGCGTTTAAAACGCTAAATAAACACTTTTGGACGGAGAACAAAAAAAAATACAGGTTGTGATGAGAGACAACTCTCCACCCCTTAAAACAAGCAGGAACGTTGAGAACATAAAGGAAACATAAGGAACATTTTGCTTGAAAAAATTGATGAATAAAACAGGAAACATGAATATAGGCTTAGAAAAGGACTATAGTACTGAAAAAGCTGAAAAAGACTTGAAAAAAACCTTAGGCTTCATTGAAGTAAATAATCAAAAAAAGAAAAAAAAATGGTTCAAGTTGAAAATATAGCCTGGCGGAAGTGAAGTAAAAGAAATTGGGTGACAAAAGGACACAAGTTGAAGTCGAAATTTAAGACATGACCACTTAAAGTTGGGAAGTTAAAGTGAAAACAGTTATGTTCAATTATATGTCTTAAAAAAAACTACCTTACGTAGAAAAAAGAAGAAATATGGAGATTAGGATATATTCCTTGGAAATGAACCACCTTTTTACAAAAGGGAAGAGCCTATGAGAAGATTGTAGCTACAAAAAAGAGTGTAGCTATACATAATATATTTTTGTGTTTACATGTCCTTAATAAACCTATTAGCTTCAACAGAATCACAAACAAAACTGCTGTTGAACCTACCAGACGCTTTTATGGTGATCAAGCACCAAATAGATATTACTGAGGCGAGGGCACAACAAGAAGGTAAAAAGTCAGAAAATTCCATCTCAAATTTTTTCAAAACTGATTCTAAAGCTACAAATTTAGCTATTGTTGAATATAATTGAAATAAAAGGAGATATATATTCTTTTAGAAAAGGATAAACCTTGAATATATGAATTATTACAGTTAAACATAGTATTATACCAAAAAAAGTGGTCTCGGGTTTTTGACAACCCTTGAGCACACTTAGCGCGTAGCGCATAGACGTAGTGTAAGTTTTTTAGCGCATAATAGCGCATACAGCTGCAATTATATTTGCAAACTCGTGTTACTAAGAAGTGAACAACAAATCTCTCTCCGGAAAAAAAAACTTACCTAGACGGAAATAGAAAGAACCACTTATTATAAAGGCTTATTTGCCTCAACTTGGGGATATTTCATAACTGGTATCGTGATTATGGGATTGATTATATATGTTTCTAAATATTGGTATTATAAGAAACATCAAACCCCCGGAGGAAAGGATGTAAGAACCCCTGTCTGCACAAAACCATAATCTATCGCAAAGAAACTAGATATTGAAAAAAAATGTGTTATCTACAACCGCAGACAATTCGGTTAGCACTATGAGTTCATAAATATGAAAGTAAAAGAGAAATTTATGATAAATAATGGAGCAAACGTTTTTTTTTGCTATGTCAGCAATAATACTTATTATTGTAAATAAGATAGTAATTTGAGTCTTTTGCTAATGGGAAAAAAAAGAGTTATACCACTTTTTAGTGTTGCTTTGTGAGAAATCTACTTTGAAAAAATGCTTTTTGTATAGTTAATTTACCATGTAGTGTTTTAAATTAAATTTTAAGACTTTAACCAAATATAATTTTGATAAATGTTGTACCTAAGTTTTGTAACTTAACAATGCTTGTGTAAGTTTATTACACAATGATTGTATATATACTATGTTTTTATTTACTTTAAGTTTTAACTAGTGATTTAATGTTATATATAAATGTTTGACTTCGAGTCAACGTTTAAATATTTTTATTATGAAATAATTCGTTAGGTATTGAGTTTGAAAAGGATGATCCAGCAAGAAACATAATGTTTCTATTTAAGCGGCATATTATGTTTAGAGTAAAAAGAGAGAAAAATAATTAAAAGTAATTAACCTTTACAAAATTGAGTGTTTATATTTACTATATATGTAACACTTTATGCTTAATGTGTATTCTAATATGAATATTTATTTTCGATACAGCCTTAGTTTTTTTGAAGATCAAATCTTTTTGTGACATCCTTCCGGATCCATTTTTCATTCATTTTTTAAGCCATTTTCGGAAAGTAGCAAATTTCAAACCCAGTTTAATTATATCCTGATACTAACAGCTCATACCATCAGAAACAAAACCATAAATGGTCAACTAGTATTTTGGAAACTGTATGCAGTATTAGAGACTTTACTGTAAGTTCATCAAAAGGCGAGATGAAATCAGAACTTACTTTAGGCCTAGAGAATGTGCTACATAGCCTCATAGGCTTTATATTATTCATATATGTGAATATGCCTTGTGCTGGAAAAATATGTGAAAATTTAAAAACCAAAATTATTATGTGTAATTTATCCAAGGCATTTCTAACCCCGAAAAATAAACGGTATATCAACCACATAACCCAGATAAATTAAATTATTATTGGGAATTAAATTTAAACTCAATTAATCAAATAGTTTCTAATATAACTTTAAATCTAATTTAAGCAGAACCACTAATATAATGCTTCAGCCATTGGGGGTAAAGCTAAAACAGAAGATGCATATGAAAAGGGTAAAAAAAGAATTTTCCAGTCTTAGAGACAGAGAAACAGAGAAACAAGGATAAATTTCAAAACTGATATCCTTGGACAAAAAAAAGACATGGCATATATTTGACCATAAACATTTCCCTAAGGAAACCCATTGACGGTATATGCACATAATGACCCAAAGATGGCAGCATAATAGCTGTGTACAAAATAAAGTTGCTTTAAAAGTAAAGTATTTAGAGTTGAGGGCAACTCTTCTTTAAATAGGGAGTATTGTGGTGAGGCTTTCTAATTAAGTCAATTTGGAATTTAGTAAAAATATTAAGACGCAAACACAAACGTTTAGATATACCCCTTTTTATTAAGATAATGAACAAATCCTGCCAAGTTTCTGCTTAACGGGAAATTGAGAAATTACTAATTCCTAGCTATTGCGTCGGTTGGGTACAGGAAGGTGTGGTTGTTAAAAATGTATAAAAGATACACTTAATGGGAAGGGGTAGACTGATACTAATTTAATGCCAAACTGACCTCTGGTCCGTTGATTTAGAAATACCTTGGAATATTGTCGGATAATTGTAAGTGTCTAAGTATCTTCTTATATATTATTGTAGTTTTCTGAGACTTGTGGTCTACTTGGGACAACCAGTCCCAGTAGAATATATATATATATATATAAATATATATATATATATATATATATATATATATATATATATATATATATATATATATTATATATATATATATATATATATATATATATATTATATATATATATATATATATATATATATATATATGTATATATATATATTATTATTATTAGTCCGGTCACAAGGCACACTACCAAAGCGTAGGGCCATAGTCTACCTCCCCGATAAAGGGAGAATAAGGCATCTACAACTACATCACCTTAATAACATTACAACCACTTTACCACAGAGTAAATATCTAAAGGCGACGAAAAGTGGAAGGCCAAGTTGTAGGGCCGACTCGGTCACTATTGCAGTCATCAGTGCCAAAACGACGCAGTTATACTGATGGGGAATGCCTTGAAGTAAAATCAGCTAATTACTACGTTATTCTTGTTGAGAGACAAAAGATGTTTCTAGAAAAGAACAATTAGCGATCCTACCCAGGTACATATCAAATGGAAAAGTTTTGGAGCAACTATTTATCTGCTGTCACATGCAAATATTAGAACCCGAAAGCTTATCTACCTTGGTTTGTGAAGCTTTCATTTTTTTTGGTTTGATATTGTGTGTTTCTTAAAGTTATGACGGTGTATTTTTATGAGTTGGGAATCCATCGGAGCTCAAGCAAAGCTTAAGGAGAAGCTGCCATATGCATCTTTTATACACTGTCACACCCACAGATACACTTGGTTTTGACTGATTGCCTAAAAGGGATCAGCAAACTTCCGGAATTTTTCTCTGTAGTGAAAAGACTTTCAGTCAAAAATTGAAATGAACTATTTTGTGGAATTCCAGTGCATTAGCGGGGCAAAATGTTTTGGAGCTTGAGAGGACCATCCAAACTCACGCATGCTTCCCTATATCCAAGGTGATTTCAAGATTTGATTGTATTGTTGATGTGCTAGTCACAGTTTTTGGAAGTTCTGACGGTGAGGCATGTGGAGCAAAACGACTACTGGAAAAAATCAACTTGGCCTATTTTGTCTCAACTCTGCACACAATGGAAAAATTATTAGTCATTGTAAATTGTTTGTAAGAACAACTTCAAACAGAAAGCTGGCTGATTTATAAGGCATTTGCATTGATTTTTTGGACATATGAGACACTCCAAAAGCTGAAAAATGATGAAAAATAAAAACTTCAGAAAATACAACCGAATTCTTGACTTTACGCGAGATCCAGGAATAAAATTCGCCAAAATTAAAAACCACTGCTCGGAACTCATCTCAAAGATTCTTGGAAATTCAACTACCGGTAAACGCAATAGAAGTTGGCCAGTTCAATTATACTCTGGTAAATTTCTGTTCTTTAGGCTGATAGACCGTTTGACGAGCCAGACGGATCGACGTTTCATGCAAAATATGCCTTTGCTCGGCGCTTTATCAGCCTTCTACCCTTCGAATTCTGTATTTCTTGACTTTTCAAAAGTTGAAAGGGTAATATGTCATGACCAAGTGATTCTCGATGATGATGACTATGCCCTAGAATCCCAGCTTTCTCTTGCAAAGTTGCATCTTTCAAAATGTGGCACTCTTAAAATGGATATAATAAAAACAATCAAAACTTTATCTGCTCTCCCGATTGCCTATTCTGTAGTGCTAAAACTGATAAAGCTAGTTGATGCTTAACCTTTGACCACCACCCGTAATGAACGATTTTTCTCGGCATTAGGGCGCGTGAAGGATTATCTGCGATCGACTTTGTGAAATGACAGACTCAGCAATATCATGATCATGGCCGTTGAAAAAGAGAAGACACTCGATTTGGATAGATTAGTCTACGATTTATCCAAACAGCGAAGTTGCCACTTCCCCCTGTTTTAAGTATGTTTGCTCAATCTTGTTCTGTTGTTCCTATCTTCATTAAAAAATGGAAAAAAATCCTTGCCCAACCCTACATTTTTGGAAATTGGCGCCACTAAAATGTCATCACCTTGGTAACTTTTTTGGGGGTCTTCCTCTAGGTATTATTTATACTACTGAAAAATACTGACTAAATACAACACCTCTTACGCAACGTATAAAGTCACTGCAACACTATCATGTATCTTTTCTGCTCTTTAAGTACTGTGGTGATGCTTTCTAATTAAGTCAATTTGGAATTTAGTAAAAATATTAAGACGCGAATACAAAAGTTTAGAAATACCACTTTTTATTAAGATAGGGAACACATCCTGGCAAGTTTATGCTTAACGGGAAATTGAGAAATTACCACTTCCTAGCTATGTGCGTCAGTTGAGTCCCGGAAGGTGTGGTTGGTAAAATGTATAAAAGATACATTTTATGGGAAGGGGCAGACTGGTACTAACTTTATGCCGGACTCACCTCTTTTCCGTTGACTTAGAAATACCTTGGAATATTGTCGGATTATTGTAAGTGTCTAAGTATCTTATTATATATTATTGTAGATTTCTGATACTTGTGGTTCTACCTGGGACAACCAGTCCCAGTGGAATATATATATATATATATACATATGTGTATATATACATATATATATATATATATATATATATATATATATATATATATATATATATATATATATACATATGTGTATATATATATATATATATATATATATATATATATATATATATATATATATATATATATATATATATATATATATATATATATATATATATATATATATATATATATATAGATATATATATATATATATATATATATATATATATATATATATATATATATATATATAATATATATATATATATATATATATATATATATTTCTACATTATTTCTACAGGATTTGCTTGCTGCCATAGCAATTTCTACATTATTCTATAGAAGCTCTACACCTTTTCAAAGAGATTCAGAGCTCCCTCACATAATGGAATTTGAGGGTCGATAAAGTGAATTATGTCACTATTCTAGTTTTTCTAAACCAGTATTTCCTATAGCTTAATACTTAAAGGTATCTGAGATCTCGCCCCAGTATAGCATACACTATTAGAGATATCAAAATGATTTCTCATTTGCATTAAGCCAACTCAATTTGCGAAAAGCTATTCCATTTGCACAACTCTGCTCTGATTGAATTGTCGCCGACAAAGGGTTGAAAATGACATGTAATCACTGCTAAGCCTTTTGTTATTGCAAGAGGATTACCCAATTCACTTCTTAGTGTTAACTGACAGAGTTCCAAATACGAACATTTTGAAAAGCAGACAGGTTTTTTTTTGTTATTAAAAAATTGGACACTATAATCAGAATTATTTGATCGACATTTAAAAAGGGGTATTGAGATTTGCAAATTGGAGTGTAGGATTTGTCAATTCTGGAGGGAAAACGAAAAATACTCAGAATCGAAACTAAACGGGATCTGCCTCAAGGGGAAGGCTCAGAGGCCCCTCGTTCCTCCATTTCTGAGGGCAGGGGAGGGAGGGGGGTAATTCTGGAGTGAAAATCAAAAATACTCAGAATCGAGAATAAATGGGATCTGCCTCAAGGGCAAGGCTCAGGGCCCCTTCGTTCCCCATTTCTGAGGGGCAGGAGAGGTGGGGGTCAATTTTGGAGGGAAAATCAAAAATACTCAAAATCGAAAATAAATTAGATCTGCCTCAAGGGGAAGCATCAGAGGCCCTTTGTTCCCCTATTTCTGAGGGCAGGGGAGGGGGAGGTCAATTTTGGAGGGAAAACCAAAAAGACTCAGAATCGAAAATAAATGAGATCTGCCTCAAGGGGAAGGCTCAGAGGCCCTTCGTTCCCCAAGTTGTTTTATTCCGTGTGATTTTTTCTTTACTTAGTGTTCATTCAAAAAGCGAGGATTTCTGTTAAATAAATAATTCTTATACCCTTTAAAATAGCTTCACGAGGTTTGAGGGACTCTGTTGTTTTATTCCGTGTGATTTTTTCTTTACTTAGTGTTCATTCAAAAAGCGAGGATTTCTGTTAAATAAATAATTCTTATACCTTTTAAAATAGCTTTACGAGGTTTGAGGGACTCTGTTGTTTTATTCCGTGTGATTTTTTCTTTACTTAGTGTTCATTCAAAAAGCGAGGATTTCTGTTAAATAAATAATTCTTATACCTTTTAAAATAGCTTTACGAGGTTTGAGGGACTCTGTTGTTTTATTCCGTGTTTTTTTTTCTTTACTTAGTGTTCATTCAAAAAGCGAGGATTTCTGTTAAATAAATAATTCTTATACCTTTTAAAATAGCTTTACGGGGTTTGAGGGACTCTGTTGTTTTATTCCGAGTGATTTTTTTCTTTACTTAGTGTTCATTCAAAAAGCGAGGATTTCTGTTAAATAAATAATTCTTATACCTTTTAAAATAGCTTTACGGGGTTTGAGGGAACTCTGTTGTTTTATTCCGTGTGATTTTTTCTTTACTTAGTGTTCATTCAAAAAGCAAGGATTTCTGTTAAATACATAATTCTTATACCTTTTAAAATAGCTTTACGGGGTTTGAGGGACTCTGTTATTTTATTCCGTGTGATTTTTTCTTTACTTAGTGTTCATTCAAAAAGCGAGGATTTATGTTAAATAAATAATTCTTATACCTTTTAAAATAGCTTTACGGGGTTTGAGGGAACTCTGTTGTTTTATTCCGTGTGATTTTTTTCTTTACTTAGTGTTCATTCAAAAAGCGAGGATTTCTGTTAAATAAATAATTCTTATACCTTTTAAAATAGCTTTACGGGGTTTAAGGGAACTCTGTTGTTTTATTCCGTGTGATTTTTTCTTTACTTAGTGTTCATTCAAAAAGCGAGGATTTCTGTTAAATAAATAATTCTTATACCTTTTAAAATAGCTTTACGGGGTTTGAGGGACTCTGTTGTTTTATTCCGTGTGATTTTTTCTTTACTTAGTGTTCATTCAAAAAGCGAGGATTTCTGTTAAATAAATAATTCTTATACCTTTTAAAATAGCTTTACGGGGTTTGAGGGACTCTGTTGTTTTATTCCGTGTGATTTTTTCTTTACTTAGTGTTCATTCAAAAAGCGAGGATTTCTGTTAAATAAATAATTCTTATACCTTTTAAAATAGCTTTACGGGGTTTGAGGGACTCCGTTGTTTTATTCCGTGTGATTTTTTCTTTACTTAGTGTTCATTCAAAAAGCGAGGATTTCTGTTAAATAAATAATTCTTATACCTTTTAAAATGGCTTTACGGGGTTTGAGGGACTCTGTTGTTTTATTCCGTGTGATTTTTTTCTTTACTTAGTGTTCATTCAAAAAGCGAGGATTTCTGTTAAATAAATAATTCTTATACCTTTTAAAATAGCTTTACGGGGTTTGAGGGAACTCTGTTGTTTTATTCCGTGTGATTTTTTCTTTACTTAGTGTTCATTCAAAAAGCGAGGATTTCTGTTAAATAAATAATTCTTATACCTTTTAAAATAGCTTTACGGGGTTTGAGGGACTCTGTTGTTTTATTCCGTGTGGTTTTTTCTTTACTTAGTGTTCATTCAAAAAGCGAGGATTTCTGTTAAATAAATAATTCTTACACCTTTTAAAATAGCTTTACGGGGTTTGAGGGACTCTGATGTTTTATTCCATGTGATTTTTTCTTTACTTAGTGTTCATTGAAAAAGCGAGGATTTCTGTTAAATAAATAATTCTTATACCTTTTAAAATAGCTTTACGGGGTTTGAGGGACTCTGTTGTTTTATTCCGTGTGATTTTTTCTTTACTTAGTGTTCATTCAAAAAGCGAGGATTTCTGTTAAATAAATAATTCTTATACCTTTTTAAAATAGCTTTACGGGGTTTGAGGGACTCTGTTGTTTTATTCCGTGTGATTTTTTCTTTACTTAGTGTTCATTCAAAAAGCGAGGATTTCTGTTAAATAAATAATTCTTATACCTTTTAAAATAGCTTTACGGGGTTGAGGGACTCTGTTGTTTATTCCGTGTGATTTTTTCTTTACTTAGTGTTCATTCAAAAAGCGAGGATTTCTGTTAAATAAATAATTCTTATACCTTTTAAAATAGCTTTACGAGGTTTGAGGGACTCTGTTGTTTTATTCCGTGTGATTTTTTCTTTACTTAGTGTTCATTCAAAAAGCGAGGATTTCTGTTAAATAAATAATTCTTATACCTTTTAAAATAGCTTTACGAGGTTTGAGGGACTCTGCTGTTTTATTCCGTGTGATTTTTTCTTTACTTAGTGTTCATTCAAAAAGCGAGGATTTCTGTTAAATAAATAATTCTTATACCTTTTAAAATAGCTTTACGAGGTTTGAGGGACTCTGTTGTTTTATTCCGTGTGATTTTTTTTCTTTACTTAGTGTTCATTCAAAAAGCGAGGATTCCTGTTAAATAGATAATTCTTATACCTTTTAAAATAGCTTTACGGGGTTTGAGGGACTCTGTTGTTTTATTCCGTGTGATTTTTTTCTTTACTTAGTGTTCATTCAAAAGCGAGGATTTCTGTTAAATAAATAATTCTTATACCTTTTAAAATAGCTTTACGGGGTTTGAGGGAACTCTGTTGTTTTATTCCGTGTGATTTTTTCTTTACTTAGTGTTCATTCAAAAAGCGAGGATTTCTGTTAAATAAATAATTCTTATACCTTTTAAAATAGCTTTATGGGGTTGGAGGGAACTCTGTTGTTTTATTCCGTGTGATTTTTTTCTTTACTTAGTGTTCATTCAAAAAGCGAGGATTTCTGTTAAATAAATAATTCTTATACCTTTTAAAATAGCTTTACGGGGTTTGAGGGAACTCTGTTGTTTTATTCCGTGTGATTTTTTCTTTACTTAGTGTTCATTCAAAAAGCGAGGATTTCTGTTAAATAAATAATTCTTATACCTTTTAAAATAGCTTTACGGGGTTTGAGGGACTCTGTTGTTTTATTCCGTGTGATTTTTTCTTTACTTAGTGTTCATTCAAAAAGCGAGGATTTCTGTTAAATAAATAATTCTTATACCTTTTAAAATAGCTTTACGGGGTTTGAGGGACTCTGTTGTTTTATTCCGTGTGATTTTTTCTTTACTTAGTGTTCATTCAAAAAGCGAGGATTTCTGTTAAATAAATAATTCTTATACCTTTTAAAATAGCTTTACGGGGTGTGAGGGACTCTGTTGTTTTATTCCGTGTGATTTTTTTCTTACTTAGTGTTCATTCAAAAAGCGAGGATTTCTGTTAAATAAATAATTCTTATACCTTTTAAAATAGCTTTACGGGGTTTGAGGGAACTCTGTTGTTTTATTCCGTGTGATTTTTTCTTTACTTAGTGTTCATTCAAAAAGCGAGGATTTCTGTTAAATAAATAATTCTTATACCTTTTAAAATAGCTTTACGGGGTTTGAGGGACTCTGTTGTTTTATTCCGTGTGGTTTTTTCTTTACTTAGTGTTCATTCAAAAAGCGAGGATTTCTGTTAAATAAATAATTCTTATACCTTTAAAAATAGCTTTACGGGGTTTGAGGGACTCTGTTGTTTTATTTCGTGTGATTTTTTCTTTACTTAGTGTTCATTCAAAAAGCGAGGATTTCTGTTAAATAAATAATTCTTATACCTTTTAAAATAGCTTTACGAGGTTTGAGGGATTCTGTTGTTTCATTCCATGTGATTTTTTCTTTACTTGATGATCATTCAAAAAGCGAGGATTTCTGTTAAATAAATAATTCTTATACCTTTTAAAATAGCTTTACGGGGTTTGAGGGACTCTGTTGTTTTATTCCGTGTGATTTTTTCTTTACTTAGTGTTCATTCAAAAAGCGAGGATTTCTGTTATAGGTTATTGCTAATGATACTTCCTCGACAGATATTTTTATGGCTCTAACAATTGTCTTCTATGCTTGCCCGAAGACACAATGTGGCTTTCCCGTTATTGCTCTATGGCCAGTTATCGGCACTGCCTAGTTATTTGCATGTATTAAATCAGTATTTTTTACACAGTGGAACGATAAACACGTAATTAATATCTCTAAAAAAGTGAAGATGAAGCATTTTAAGAAAGTGTGTTCACAAGGTAGTATTATTGTAGCATTGAATAATGACAAGGAGAAGTATTTAAACTATGAAACAAGTACAAGTCGTAGCACTATCGGAAACGTATGCGTGCATTGTCATGACAGTAAGGAATTGAATTTCTTTGGAGTACCAAAAAAATTCAGCTCTCATGATGGTGGATATGCGAGATTGAGATCTCCGGAGATGATTGCACTCAAAGAGAATGCCAACATAAAAATAGTAGTTGATAAAGAGGGGTATCTTCTTGCTAGTGCTTGTGGTAACATGTTACCCAGTATTAAACCATATCGTCAGTTTTCGGGTATTAGCATTCAAATGAACGCAAAGACGAAAAGAAAGGCCTACTCTTCTACTAATATCATACACCATATCCTGTCTACATGCCGGAATTGTTACCTGTGTAAAAATAGTGTGATAATAGACAGTGAAATTGCTAGAAAAATAAAAAGGGCATTGGCAGAAAATATCACTAAGGAATATAAAGATGAATCGATGAAAAACAAAGTACCAGCAAACGTTACTGCCATTGATCAAACAGTCAATGAATCAAATAATACCAAAGACGAAAAGCATATTGACCCTGTCGATGACACACCTATAAAAATTGTGTATGAGTCGAAATGGAATAATGATTATTCTAATGATTACGAACTAAGAGAAGACAATAGCTATAGTATCAAGAGAGAACATGGTGAACCATTTTATGGAACAGATTCAAAATGTCCAAAGTTGTTCATTGACATTAATCATGTATAATAATATATATTTTTTGTATTAATATTCTACATGACGTTATTTCATTAAAAATATATTATGCCTTACATTGTTATGTATTCATTATTTTTAGAGTAAGCTAGCATATCGAACGTTTAGAATGTCTATTACAACATCGGGGATGTAAGAAAAGGAATTTACATAAATCATATATCGGATAGATAGGTTAACATGGAGAAAATCTAAGTATAAGAATGAATAAATTCTCTATCAACATCTATTGACAGATACTTGGGATAGCATTGACAAAATCAAAGTATCGTAAGTAGCAAACTCTTTCTTGAATTCAACTCATGGGATTTCTCGAATTAAATATCAAAACAATAAAGAGTTTATTACTTACTTGCGATTTTATCATGATTTCTCGAATTAAATATCTGTATTGTGTCCAGGAAGCGAATTCAAGAAACCGATTGTTACTTACAATTTCTTCACAATTTAATGAAAAGAATAGAACTATTCTAAAGAATAAAGACGGGTTAAGCTTAAACATATTTATTGCTTAAACGTATTAACAGATTGTTTTTTTTTTAGAAAAAAAACACAACAACAAATGTTTACATAAAAATAGTACTTAGAGTTCACTCTTAAACATCAAAAAACGATGGTCCCATGATATAGAATAGTTTTTTACCATGTCTTATGGATTTATCACGATCAGGTATGTTCTTAGGTATCCACTATGCGAAGAACCTAACCTCGTCTTCAGGACGGTGATAACTCCCTTCAAATTTAGTACACTTAAACTCTTCTAGATTGAAAAGTGGAATCCTAGGATCACACTTTTGAATTAAAACTGTATCTGTAGGTACATTGCCCTTTACGTAGAGTGCTTCAACCCCGAAAAAGCTGAAAATTTCACTGACTTCCTCCTGAACATTTCTCAGTTCCTGACCAGCATTATTAAGTGGTGTAATAACTCTATTGTAGAATCCCAGTCTGTTTATATGACGTAATGTAGTACTCCACAAGCTTTTATCATACTCAAACATGTTATAGTTCACTATCCAATGATAACAGTCAATTTCTTCGAGTCCCATAGACAATAATAAAAATGCACATTCAAATATAACACCGCAAGATGATTTTTTCAAACTGATAAATTCTGTGTCATACAGTCCTATCATCTTGGAAGCTATTAATGTAGTTGTTAAGTAGAAAAATACTTCATCAAACTTTTATACCTTCGTTCAAGGTTGAATGGAGTTATGGCTAGGGGGATGAGTCCTAAAACCATCTGATTTCAATGTGGGGAGGAGTCATAAAACCCTTGGAAGTCATTGCGGGGAGGAGTCATTGAACTCTCAGTATCTATTGCATGTAAATGAAGTCTGGAAATTTCAATAACAGAACAATTCTTTTTTTCTCTTTATCACAAACAATTTTAACTTAGCTACACGATGTAGAAATTTAATTCAAGAAATTATGAAAAAATTCTCAGTAAGTAACAATTTCTTTCTTGAAGTCAACTCTGGGATACACAATACGGAAATTTCATTCCAGAAATTATGAAAATATTTGTAAGTAAGTAACAAGCTCTTTATTGATTTCACCTCTTGAATATACAATACAGATACTTCATTCAAGAAACGTGATTAAACACGTTTTGAAACTACATGCTATTTGCTTGCCTTTCCTTGGCACCTTTCCAAACGAGCGGGGATTCCCCACTGGTTCCTACACATTGCAAAAAAGTGAGCAGTACGAAAACTCGACGTTTTCAACCAGACTGGTTCTTTAGGGACCAATCAGAGACAGCGGAGGTTGCTCAATATACAATAACTTGATTGGTGATTGGTTACACACCGCGACGGCGCATACATAGTGAGAGAGACGTGCAAAGTATTTAATTCAACAAATTATGAAAAAATTCTCAGTAAGTAACAATTTCTTTCTTGAAGTCAACTCTTGGATACACAATACGGAAATTTCATTCAAGAAATTATGAAAATATTTGTAAGTAAGTAACAAGCTCTTTATTGATTTCACCTCTTGAATATACAGTACAGATACTTCATTCAAGAAACGTGATTAAACACGTTTTGAAACTACATGCTATTTGCTTGCCTTTCCTTGGCACCTTTCCAAACGAGCGGAGATTCCCCACTGGTTCCTACACATTGCAAAAAAGTGAGCAGTACGAAAACTCGACGTTTTCAACCAGACTGGTTTTTTAGGGACCAATCAGAGACAGCGGAGGTTGCTCAATATACAATAACTTGATTGGTGATTGGTTACACACCGCGACGGCGCATACATAGTGAGAGAGACATGCAAAGTCGACATAGCTTTATTTCATTTTTTTAAGGTTAATTTAGACGAGGTTACGTGCGCGCACGTAACCTCGTCTAAATTAACCTTAAAAAAATGAAATAAAGCTATGTCGACTTTGCATGTCTCTCTCACTATGTATGCTCCCTCGCGGTGTGTAACCAATCACCAATCAAGTTATTGTATATTGAGCAACCTCCACTGTCTCTGATTGGTCCCTAAAAAACCAGTCTGGTTGAAAACGTGGAGTTTTCGTACTGCTCACTTTTTTGCAATGTGTAGGAACCAGTGGGGAATCCCCGCTCGTTTGGAAATGTGCCAAGGAAAGGCAAGCAAATAGCATGTAGTTTCAAAACGTGTTTAATCAGGTTTCTTGAATGAAGTATCTGTACTGTTTATTCAAGAGGTGAAATCAATAAAGAGCTTGTTACTTACTTACAAATATTTTCATAATTTCTTGAATGAAATTTCCGTATTGTGTATCCAAGAGTTGACTTCAAGAAAGAAATTGTTACTTACTGAGAATTTTTTCATAATTTCTTGAATTAAATTTCTACATCGTGTAGCTAAGTGAAAATTGTTTGTGATAAAGAGAAAAAAAAAGAATTGTTCTGTTATTGAAATTTCCAGACTTCATTTACATGCAATAGATATTGAGAGTTCAATGACTCCTCCCCGCAATGACTTCCAAGGGTTTTATGACCCCTCCCCACAATGAAATCAGATGGTTTTAGGACTCATCCCCCTAGCCATAACTCCATTCAACCTTGAACGAAGGTATAAAAGTTTGATGAAGTATTTTTCTACTTAACAACTACATTAATAACTTCCAAGATGATAGGACTGTATGACACAGAATTTATCAGTTTGAAAAAATCATCTTGTGGTGTTATATTTGAATGTGCATTTTTATTATTGTCTATGGAACTCGAAGAAATTGACTGTTATCATTGGATAGTGAACTATAACATGTTTGAGTATGATAAAAGCTTGTGGAGTACTACATTACGTCATATAAACAGACTGGGATTCTACGATAGAGTGATTACACCACTTAATAATGCTGGTCAGGAACTGAGAAATGTTCAGGAGGAAGTCAGTGAAATTTGCAGCTTTTTCGGGGTTGAAGCACTCTACGTAAAGGGCAATGTACCTACAGATAAAGTTTTAATTCAAAAGTGTGATCCTAGGATTCCACTTTTCCATCTAGAAGAGTTTAAGTGTCCTAAATTTGAAGGGGGTTATCACCGTCCTGAAGACGAGGTTAGGTTCTTCGCATAGTGGATACCTAAGAACATACCTGATCGTGATAAATCCATAAGACATGGTAAAAAACTATTCTATATCATGGGACCATCGTTTTTGGATGTTTAAGAGTGAACTCTAAGTACTATTTTTATGTAAACATTTGTTGTTGTGTTTTTTTTCTCAAAAAAAAATCTGTTAGTACGTTTAAGCAATAAATATCTTTAAGCTTAACCCGTCTTTATTCTTTAGAATAGTTCTATTCTTTTCATTAAATTGTGAAGAAATTGTAAGTAACAATCGCTTTCTTGAATTCGCTTCCTGGACACAATACAGATATTTAATTCGAGAAATCATGATAAAATCGCAGGTAAGTAATAAACTCTTTATTGTTTTGATATTTAATTCGAGAAATCCCATGAGTTGAATTCAAGAAAGAGTTTGCTACTTAAGATACTTTGATTTTGTCAATGCTATCCCAAGTATCTGTCAATAGATGTTGATAGAGAATTTATTCATTCTTATACTTAGATTTTCTCTATGTTAATCTATCTATCCGATATATGATGTATGTAAATTCCTTTTCTTACATCCCCGATGTTGTAATATACATTCTAAACGTTCGATATGCTAGCTTACTCTAAAAATAATGAATACATAACAATGTAAGGCATAATATATTTTTAATGAAATAACGTCATGTAGAATATTAATACAAAAAATATATATTATTATACATTATTAATATCAATGAACAACTTTGGACATTTTGAATTTGTTCCATAAAATGGTTCACCATGTTCTCTCTTGATACTATAGCTATTGTCTTCTCTTAGTTCGTAATCAGTAGAATAATCATTATTCCATTTTGACTCATACACAATTTTTATAGGTGTGTCATCGACAGGGTCAATATGCTTTTCGTCTTTGGTATTATTTGATTCATTGACTGTTTGATCAATGGCAGTAACGTTTGCTGGTACTTTGTTTTTCATCGATTCATCTTTATATTCCTTAGTGATATTGTCTGCAAATGCCCTTTTTATTTTTCTTGCAATTTCACTGTCTGTTATCACACTATTTTTACACAGGTAACAGTTCCGGCATGTAGACAGGATATGGTTTATGATATTAGTAGAAGAGTAGGCCTTTCTTTTCGTCTTTGCTTTCATTTGAATGCTAATACCCGAAAGCTGACGATATGGTTTAAAACTGGGTAACATGTTACCACAAGCACTAGCAAGAAGATACCCCTCTTTATCAACTACTATTTTTATGTTGGCATTCTCTTTGAGTGCAATCATCTCCGGAGATCTCAATCTCGCATATCCACCATCATAAGAGTTGAATTTTTTTGGTACTCCAAAGAAATTCAATTCCTTACTGTCATGACTATGCACGCATACGTTTCCGATAGTGCTACCACTTGTACTTGTTTCATAGTTTAAATACTTCTCCTTGTCAGCATTCAATGCTACAATAACACTACCATGTGAACACACTTTCTTAAAATGCTTCATCTTCACTTTTTTAGAGATATTAATTACGTGTTTATCGTTCCACTGTGTAAAAAATACTGATTTAATACATGCAATAAACTAGGTAGTGCCGATAACTGGCCATAGAGCAATAACGGGAAAGCCACATTGTGTCTCTGGGCAAGCATAGAGTACAATTGTTAGAGCCATAAAAATATCTTGCGAGGAGGTATCATAAGCAATAACCTATAACAGAAATCCTCACTTTTTGAATGAACACTAAGTAAAGAAAAAAATCACACAGAATAAAACAAGAGAGTCCCTCAAACCCCGTAAAGCTATTTTAAAAGGTATAAGAATTATTAATTTAACAGAAATCCTCGCTTTTTGAATGATCATCAAGTAAAGAAAAAATCACATAGAATAAAACAACAGAGTCCCTCAAACCTCGTAAAGCTATTTTAAAAGGTATGAGAATTATTTATTTAACAGAAATCCTCGCTTTTTGAATGAAAACTAAGTAAAGAAAAATCACACGGAATAAAACAACAGAGTCCCTCAAACCTCGTAAAGCTATTTTAAAAGGTATATGAATTATTTATTTAACAGAAATCCTTGCTTTTTGAATGAACACTAAGTAAAGAAAAATCACACGGAATAAAACAACAGAGTCCCTCAAACCTCGTAAAGCTATTTTAAAAGGTATGAGAATTATTTATTTAACAGAAATCCTCGCTTTTTGAATGAAAACTAAGTAAAGAAAGAATCACACGGAATAGAACAACAGAGTCCCTCAAACCCCGTAAAGCTATTTTAAAAGGTATAAGAATTATTTATTTAACAGAAATCCTCGCTTTTTGAATGAACACTAAGTAAAGAAAAAATCACACGGAATAAAACAACAGAGTCCCTCAAACCCCGTAAAGCTATTTTAAAAGGTATAAGAATTATTAATTTAACAGAAATCCTCGCTTTTTGAATGAACACTAAGTAAAGAAAAAATCAAACGGAATAAAACAACAGAGTCCCTCAATCCCCGTAAAGCTATTTTAAAAGGTATAAGAATTATTTATTTAACAGAAATCCTCGCTTTTTGAATGAACACTAAGTAAAGAAAAAATCACAAAGAATAAAACAACAGAGTTCCCTCAAACCCCGTAAAGCGATTTTAAAAGGTATAAGAATTATTTATTTAACAGAAATCCTCGCTTTTTGAATGAACACTAAGTAAAGAAAAAAATCACACGGAATAAAACAACAGAGTCCCTCAAACCCCGTAAAGCTATTTTAAAAGGTATAAGAATTATTTATTTAACAGAAATCTTCGCTTTTTGAATGAACACTAAGTAAAGATAAAACCACACGGAATAAAACAACAGAGTCCCTCAAACCCCGTAAAGCAATTTTAAAAGGTATAAGAATTATTTATTTAACAGAAATCCTCGCTTTTTGAATGAACACTAAGTAAAGAAAAAATCACACGGAATAAAACAACAGAGTCCCTCAAACCCCGTAAAGCTATTTTAAAAGGTATAAGAATTATTTATTTAACAGAAATCCTCGCTTTTTTAATGAGCACTAAGTAAAGAAAAAATCACACGGAATAAAACAACAGAGTCCCTCAAACCCCGTAAAGCTATTTTAAAAGGTATAAGAATTATTTATTTAACAGAAATCCTCGCTTTTTGAATGAAGACTAAGTAAAGAAAAAATCACACGGAATAAAACAACAGAGTTCCCTCAAACCCCGTAAAGCTATTTTAAAAGGTATAAGAATTATTTATTTAACAGAAATCCTCGCTTTTTGAATGAACACTAAGTAAAGAAAAAACACACGGAATAAAACAACAGAGTCCCTCAAACCCCGTAAAGCTATTTTAAAAGGTATAAGAATTATTTATTTAACAGAAATCCTCGCTTTTTGAATGAACACTAAGTAAAGAAAAAATCACACGGAATAAAACAATAGAGTCCCTCAAGCCCCGTAAAGCTATTTTAAAAGGTATAAGAATTATTTATTTAACAGAAATCCTCACTTTTTGAATGAACACTAAGTAAAGAAAAAATCACACGGAATAAAACAACAGAGTCCCTCAAACCCCGTAAAGCTATTTTAAAAGGTATAAGAATTATTTATTTAACAGAAATCCTCGCTTTTTGAATGAACACTAAGTAAAGAAAAAATCACACGGAATAAAACAACAGAGTCCCTCAAACCCCGTAAAGCTATTTTAAAAGGTATAAGAATTATTTATTTAACAGAAATCCTCGCTTTTTGAATGAACACTAAGTAAAGAAAAAATCACACGGAATAAAACAACAGAGTTCCCTCAAACCCCGTAAAGCTATTTTAAAAGGTATAAGAATTATTTATTTAACAGAAATCCTCGCTTTTTGAATGAACACTAAGTAAAGAAAAAAATCACACGGAATAAAACAACAGAGTTCCCTCAAACCCCGTAAAGCTATTTTAAAAGGTATAAGAATTATTTATTTAACAGAAATCCTCGCTTTTTGAATGAACACTAAGTAAAGAAAAAATCACACGGAATAAAACAACAGAGTCCCTCAAACCCCGTAAAGCTATTTTAAAAGGTATAAGAATTATTTATTTAACAGAAATCCTCGCTTTTTGAATGAACACTAAGTAAAGAAAAAATCACACGGAATAAAACAACAGAGTTCCCTCAAACCCCGTAAAGCTATTTTAAAAGGTATAAGAATTATTTATTTAACAGAAATCCTCGCTTTTTGAATGAACACTAAGTAAAGAGAAAAATCACACGGAATAAAACAACAGAGTCCCTCAATCCCCGTAAAGCTATTTTAAAAGGTATAAGAATTATTTATTTAACAGAAATCCTCGCTTTTTGAATGAACACTAAGTAAAGAAAAAAAAATCACACGGAATAAAACAACAGAGTCCCTCAAACCTTGTAAAGCTATTTTAAAAGGTATAAGAATTATTTATTTAACAGAACTCCTCGCTTTTTGAATTATCATCAAGTAAAGAAAAAAAAATCACACGGAATAAAACAACAGAGTCCCTCAAACCCCGTAAAGCTATTTTAAAAGGTATAAGAATTATTTATTTAACAGAAATCCTCGCTTTTTGAATGAACACTAAGTAAAGAAAAAATCACACGGAATAAAACAACTGGGGGAACGAAGGGCCTCTGAGCCTTCCCCTTGAGGCAGATCTCATTTATTTTCGATTCTGAGTATTTTTGATTTTCCCTCCAAAATTGACCTCCCCCCTCCTCTGCCCTCAGAAATGGGGGAATAAAGGGCCTCTGAGCCTTCCCCTTGAGGCAGATCTCATTTATTTTCGATTCTAAGTATTTTTGATTTTCCCTACAAAATTGACCCCCCACCTCTCCTGCCCCTCAGAATTGGGGGAACGAAGGGGCCTCTGAGCCTTCCCCTTGAGGCAGATCCCGTTTATTTTCGATTCTGAGTATTTTTCGTTTTCCCTCCAGAATTGACAAATCCTACACTCCAATTTGCAAATCTCATTACCCCTTTTTAAATGTCGATCAAATAATTCTGATTATAGTGTCCAATTTTTTAATAATAAAAAAAACCTGTCTGCTTTTCAAAATGTTCGTATTTGGAACTCTGTCAGTTAACACTAAGAAGTGAATTGGGTAATCCTCTTGCAATAACAAAAGGCTTAGCAGTGATTACATGTCATTTTCAACCCTTTGTCGGCGACAATTCAATCAGAGCAGAGTTGTGCAAATGGAATAGCTTTTCGCAAATTGAGTTGGCTTAATGCAAATGAGATATCATTTTGATATCTCTAATAGTGTATGCGATACTGGAGCGAGATCTCAGATACCTTTAAGTATTAAGTTATAGGAAATACTGGTTTAGAAAAACTAGAATAGTGACATAATTTCACTTTATCGACCCTCAAATTCCATTATGTGAGGGAGCTCTGAATCTCTTTGAAAAGGTGTAGAGCTTCTATAGAATAATGTAGAAATTGCTATGGCAGCAAGCAAATCCTGTAGAAATAATGTAGAAATATATATATATATATATATATATATATATATATATATATATATATATATATATATATATATATATATATATATATATATATATATATATATATATATATATATACTCTATAGAATAATGTAGAAATTGCTATGGCAGCAAGCAAATCCAGACGACGCATACTACTTTCAATAAAAAAGTTTTTCATTGAAAGTAAAAAGTGACGTTAATTTGACAAAAAATTATCCTAAGAACGAGGGGCGCTACCGCCCCCCTGAGCCATTAGCTCTATGTACTAAACTTTCAACTGATAATAGACATTGATCATGCTCCCAATAATGCGTATGTAAACGAATCTTAGAGTCACTGTGAGATTTCTTAGCGTGAGTAGAGTAAGAGGTACCATTTTGCCAACGCCCCCGTACCAAACAGGTTTCTGGTAGGTATAATCTGGTTTGGTAGGTACAATCTGGTTAGGTGGGTATAATCTGGTTTGGTTCAAGTTTTTCTGACACAATTTACCGGATTTCTAATTCATGGTATACATGTCTTTTTTAGGGTAAATCCGTGTCAGAAAAACCGGTGTGTCTTTTTTTAGCTGCCAATATATTCAATTATTTTTTTGTATATATTCAGATTTCAAATTAGGATTTTCAACAGTTTGAATAGTTCATTCAACTTATCAGTATCGGTATTTTTGCGATCATTTACATAGATATGGAATATTCTAAGCAGCTTCTGGTGAGTAAAATTTTCTCATTATTATAATAAAAAGAAATTGTCTCGCCATTAAGTTAAGGAAGAAATTCCTTCCTTACACTTTTGTTTTTTTTCACCATGTTGTTACCTCTTTTAAAAAGCTTCCTTCTTTTAAATATTAAACGGTCCATATATTTCAATTTTAGTAAATATTCAAAAAAAGAGGCATGTTCACTATGATTGTGGCTCGTTGTATATGAAAAATTAAAATAGAATTTGCATATTAGTTTCGGCAGATATGAAAGGTCGCCCCTCTCCTCAATATCTTGCTCTTTACGCTAAAGGAACTCTTGAATCACAAAGGCCGGTATTAAGTTAAGGAAGAAATTCCTTCCTTACACTTTTGTTTTTTTTTCACCATGTTGTTACCTCTTTTAAAAAGCTTCCTTCTTTTAAATATTAAACGGTCCATGTATTTCAATTTTAGTAAATATTCAAAAAAAGAGGCATGTTCACTATGATTTTGGCTCGTTGTATATGAAAAATTAAAATAGAATTTGCATATTAGTTTCGGCATATATGAAAGGTCGCCCCTCTCCTCAATATCTTGCTCTTTACGTTAAAGGAACTCTTGAATCACAAAAGCCGGTTAATTAGAATAGATACCTATTTTGAAAGTGCTAAAAAAGAAAAAAAAAATAAGCGTGTAGGGTGAGATATAGGCTAGAGGGTGAATTCCTTATATACTTAATAATTTTTTAGTTTAGGCTATGTCCAGGAATCCTTTTCTTCCTTTTTTTTTCTGTGATTTTAAGTATTTCGTAATTTAGGTATATAACTTATAAAAACTTTGCATATAATTGTCAACTTTTTTTTTTGATACTATGGAATTGAGGGTCCAATGCCCTCCGTTAAAATTCTGAATAAGTAAGAATTGAGCTAGCTAATTAAATTTTGTCATTTTTTTTTTTCAAATTTTGGGAGTTTAGTACCATGATATTCGTATGTACGCGAAGCAACATTTGAGCAGAAAAATATTGATTTGTAAAAAGTAGCAGGCATTCCAAAGCACTAATAGATTGAGCGCTACAAGTTTCAGAATCGACTTTATAGGTTAAATTATATCACGGGAAGAGGGTTTTAAAATCCCCCTTCCCTCCAAACTCAAAATTTTCCAAAATTCTACTTCAGAAGCTTTTTTAAATATTTGTAAAGCTTTAAGACATAGAGCACTACAAACATCAGAATTGACTTTATAGGTCAAATTATATTATGGGGAGATGTTTTTGAAATCACCCTTCCCTCCTTCCCTTCCCTCCAAACTCAAAATTTTCAAAAATTTTATTTTAAAAGCTTTTTAAATATTTCTAAAGTGCTACAAACATCAGAATAAACTTTAGAGGGCAATTTATCTGTAAAAGAGGGCTTATTACTAAATTTTTTCTTCTTTTTAAGGATGTTGAGGTGGATTCTTGCATTCACCCTCCCTCCGAAAAGAGACCAAGATGGGGTGATAACACATCAATGCAAGCTGCAAGTTCTCTGGACCAACCAGGGCCCTGTCATGACAGTGTCAACTCTGCACAGAATTCGATGAGAGAAAGCGTTATTCGCTATGCACCACGGTCACTTTGTAACGAGCTAACTGCAACTTCTATGGTAAGCACCATTTATCAGATAGCTTTCAACTTTATAGCGCACTCACAAATTCCCTTTTTAAACAAGTTGCTGATAATTTAACTTTTACATTCGACTCAGAGATGACGTTCATGTACTAAAGTTAAGAAAAAAAACCGGGTCAGCACGCGCCTCTTAGCCTAATCAAATGCAGATTCCTTCAAAGTGTAACAAAACTTAGCATATGAAAAACCTGTCTTTGCTCCGTGTATTCTTCAATGAAATAGAGAACTTCTCGTGAAATTTTTTGTCCATATTTCATTTGAAGTCTTAATTTAAGCAAAATTAAAACGATCATCGTTTGTTCGGCTAACAATTTATAATCAGCTACTTGTATGCGCGTGTGTGTTTTTACTAAAGGGGGTAATTATTGAAGAAAAAAAGGGTGTGTAAGGGTGGGGTAAAAAAAGGGGGGGGGTTAGATTTATAGGAAAAGGAATCTGCTTCTAGTCTGATCGCTATTTCTTACGGATGGCTAGATTTGTAGGAAAAAGAATCAAGTTCTTTTTTTAAATGGGGTAGTAGGACAAATTTTTGGTTGAATTTTTTTTTATTTTACTTTATTGCTATTAGTCAAACGTTGCGATGTTTTTGTATGTGTGTGTGTGTGTGTGTGTTTGTGTGTGTGTGTGTGTGTGTGTGTGTGCGCCGTCTCTGTGCGCGTGTCTTCTCTCTGTGTGTGTATCATCTCTGTGTGAGCGTGTGCGTGTGTGCGTGTGTGTGAGCGTGTGTGTGTGTGTGCGTGTATGTGTGCGCATGTGTGTGTGTGTGTGTGTCAGTGTGTATGTGTGTGTGTGTATGTGCGTGTGTGTGTGTGTGTGCGTGTGTGTGTGTGTGTGTGTGTGTGTGTCAGTGTGTGTGTCAGTGTGTGTGTCAGTGTGCTATTAACAAAATTTGTAATTTATTATACATTGTTTGATAAAAAAAGAAAAAAGAAAGGTGTGTTATAATTGTGATAAAACTTTCGTCAAAGAAAAAAAAACTTAATCCATTCATTTTCTAGTTTCAGGGGGAAGCTGTGAAAACTTCTGCCTTCCCTGGTCATGGATTTCAAAGTATCATGGGTAATTGTCCCCTCTCACCGGATGAGGATGTTAGTGAAGGTACGTTATTTGATATCCCCCTGGATTTTCAATTTACAGCTGAAGAAATGGACAGTCTTATGCAAATTGTTGGGCCTAATTTTTCCGGGGATATTTTTAACGACAACTTTACTATTAGTGAATTGAGTCCTGTACAAACAGGTGCAGGACATGAAAATAGCGCTATGTCCCCGGAATTGCGTGAATTTTATTTGTTAGAGTCTGCTCTAAGTCACCTGCAAACATATAGGGTAGATTTTAACCCTCCCGAGGAAAACGCGGGAATTATTTTAACTGACCCTGTAAAAATTCTCCATAGCTATATTGACAGAATTCGAGAAAAAATTGAGATTCAGATTCAGAAATGGGGGGGTCAAGAGGGGTTAAAGCATCAGTTAATCAAAAAGTTTATTTACAGAAGGGGACATCCGGGGATATTTTTTATTTTCATTTTCCAACTGGGAGCCAGACTTTTTACCCAGGTCTAAACGATTTTGAAGACAACTTTTTCAACTGGGTAAATAAACTAATTTTGACTTTGGACACGTTTAATGAGAGAGGAAGTGGGTCCACAATTTTATACATTGAACGCATGGCTCTGAATCTCAGTAGATTTAAAAAAAACTTTATTTTAAGGGGAGGGCGGGGTAAAAGAATAAAATGCCACCCAGATTTGTCGGCTACAGGAGGGGTTCAGGGTTTCAATTTTGACACGGGGCTACAATGCTTTAAATATGCATTTTTAGCGGCAGCCCATAAAACATTATATAATGAGTGAAAAATGAAAAATCTCGACGAACTTGCACGTAATGGTGGAAAAAATTTCCCTAAAGTAAATTTTGATTGTTTAGAGGGAAAGTATCCGGTGTCCTTGAAAGAAATAAGCATATTCGAGAAAGCAAATGAAAATCTTGGGGTGGGGGTGGTTGTTCTCCAGTATGACACTGAATTTGTAGATGGGGGAAAGAAACCAAATAAAAAAGGGGTTTTGTATTCAGTGAGGACACCGACGATGGAAAATGTTAAAAATTGGGTATGGGTTATTTACGAGCCTCCCAAAGATGTAAATTCCTATGGTCATTTTTTTCCCGTTACAGCAATAAGTCGACTCTTATCTCAAGGCGTTCAGAAAGGGGAACGTCTCTATTGCCCCATGTGCCTTTCCCCATTTAGATCTGAGCGAACATTCTCAGATCACATGGGGCATTGCAAAATTCATGGGAATCAAAGAATTGAAATGCCGGCAGAAGGCAAAGATATTTTACAATTTAAAAATTTCCAAAATTCCCTGCTACAAGTTGATAAAATATCTTTGGATTGTGAAACAAGACTGGTTGAGGTATCAGACTCATCAAGGCCAAATATAGTCAAGGAACACAAACTAGTTGCGTGTTCCTACGCACACGCCCGTCGTGATTCCAACAATAAAATGCAATTGGAAGAGTTTTTTTTTACTATGGATGAGGAGGGCAGCATGGAAAAGCTATTGGTTTCTTTAATAAATGTAGCGATGGAAGAATTGTTTGTAGTGATAGAAAAGATTTGCTCGTGGCGATAGAGATTTCTCCTATAGCGCCACTTATAGCGCTGGAGATTGTGTCAACTAGGCTAACGACGCTCTCAGTTAATGAGAGAAAATTGAATATGTAGACATACGAGTGTGGCTTCTTCTTTCTTGAGCTATCTGGAGATCAGATTCCTTTGGGAGCATTTACCATGGAGACTGGCGAACTAGTTACCTATTATCGGACTAGACTCAGACATACAAGAGAAACAAACACATATTAAAAGACAATAGATTTATTGAACTTACATGCTTAGTTGTACAGCAACGGGTCACTTCAAAGACAAATAAATGGTGACCGAGATTATTTGCGGTACTAATCGTCTTAAGTCTGAATACATATTGAAATTAAAAAACACATTTACCCCCACTCCCAAACGCAGTTCTTTCGTCCTGCGCTCTAGGGACTGCCTGCCATTGGCTCAAGCGACCCAAGGACGCAAATCTTCGTCCAATAATCTCTTTAAGATTTTTCAGATGATTCAGGAGTTCACACAGTTTTTTGCCATTTAAACTTCCTTAGAAATATCGTGCTTAGCATTTTGTTTTTGCTACTAATTATCTTAGCGAAATTCGAACGACTAGCGCCGTTGTCTGACTGAAGCTAGAAATGCAATTTCTCTTTTTGCTGATTATGAATTTAGACTCCTGGAAGCGGTATTTGAACTCAATTAGGGAACGTTTAATTTCTGCCCGAATCATCTTTAGAAGGAAAGAATCTTATATTTTAAATATATGGTATTCTACTGCTGGTGCACATCACCCTTCCCATCAAATAATGACGTCCCGTCATTAGTAACTGCTCATTAGGAGTGCTTAAAATTTTTCAATTATTTTTCTTATTTTATTCTACATCCCTATCTAAAATTCATCTACCGGATTAAGATTATTTTCGGTTCTAGGTTAGCTACTATACTAAAGATTTTTTTTTTTTTTCTATATCTAACACTGATTACTTTTACTTTTCCAATAAGGTTGGGACTATTCTACTTTTATATTAGTTCTCTTTTTTTTGATTTTGCTGTCTATATGACGTACTACATACTATCTACACAACGTTAAATGAATAACATAATAATATTACACCTAATTCTACTTGTGGTACATACATAAATGATTTATAACATACAATATTTGGTTCAACATATTCACAGATGACATTAAAACACTTTCACTATTTAGATTTTTGCATTGTCAAAGCTGTTAGGAAGTAACACATGTAGCTTCACATCTATTCATCACCTTTCGTGTCCTTAGTGTACTACACCCTTCTGTTGTAAATTACTGTCCTTCACTCCTTTTGTCGTGGCAAAAATTTCGAAGCACGTACGTTATGGTTTCTTCATGGAACAGTTCGAGTCTAGTTGTCTTTACACGGTATGTTTTCCCTAATAGTCAACTGGGAAATGACCGTTAAATATCGTTCTAATAGTCAACTGGGAAATGATTCTTCCCACTACAGGTGTTGGTGTTTTTCTTCTTAGCATATCATTTTTAGGATTTTTGAGGCACATAGAGAATGTATTCTCCAGTAAAATTGTTCATTTGTGCCTTTTGAAACGGGTTGCCGTCATACTATAGTGACTCTCTTAATATATTGTCTTTAAATTCAACTTCGAACCTCTTCAACTATCATTTAACTTCAAATATCGTTAAATATCGTTTATCTTGTACTGCTCGATGGTGTTCTCAGAGTTAAAGTTCAAGTTGTCTTTAATTTCTGCTTCAAATATCTTCAAATGTCTTTAAGTGTCATTTAACTTCTAATATCGTTTATCGTGTGCTGATCGATAGAGTTCTCAGAATTAAACTTCAAATTGTCTTTAATTTGTCTTCAAATATCTTCAAATGTCTTTAAGTATCTTTTAACTTTAAATATTGTTTAATATCGTTTAGCTTCAAGTATCATCACTATACTGTCAAATTATTATGGGGTCCATAGTGAGTATCAACAGCGATATCTACGTATTTATATCTTGTCCTAGCCGATGGGTTTCTCAGCGTTTATGCGATTATATAGTTCGTTAAAGCACTTGATACTGAGGTTCAGATATAGTGTTACCTGATACATAATATGGTTCATAGTCGAAGAAACGACGATCGAAGGTAACTGTTGTTTTCGTAGACGAAGCTGGGATGAAGTTGCCTGGAGTCATGGTGAGTACTCTTCGTTGGTTGAGATATGATGAAAATAGATGTTACTGGGTCGTATCTGTACTGGGCAGCTTATTGTAATACTCGATGACCAAAGTGTCCATTTACTTTCCTGTAATAAAAACAACGCGGCAGAATCACATGTTCTTTTAAGTAAATACACATACAATAATTCACGCATTAATTGGGTTATAATTTCTTAGCTATGAGACAGATTTAAATAAATACACTGATATTAGTACTCACAATGAAAATCTAAAAATTTAAAAACAGAGATGTTTTCAAATTTGTTTTGAGAACGGAAACATCGATAAAGGGCTTATATACTTCTTCAATACTTATTAAATAAACGTTATTTACCCTACATTATTAAGTTTGAGGTCTGTTTTTACAATATTTTTTCATGCCTGCATTGCTCACGCAAGTCCGTGCTGTATAAGAAACGCATGTTGCAGCGTCATAACCACACGGTTTTACGCAAACGATACTACAATGAGGGAACAAGACATAACAAGGACTAGTGGAGACCTCTATACCCACTAGTTTTCTGATGTCTTCCCTATTTCTTGGCTTAGACGTTCTCATGGGGCTCCGGGTTTAACGGCTGAAATGCAGAGGTTCTTAGTCTCAGGATTTTTCCGTAATTGCAAGTCAACATTGGTGCCTCATATTCACTTTTCGAATAAGGTCATTAGATGCAGGATTTCCAAGCTTGCCTCCGTAGATTCCAGTTAATGCTTGGCAAAGAATATAAGCATAATGAAGAACTGACATCAATATCTTTTTAGAAGGCTATTGTTTGAGCAAATCCTTCAGCACTAAATAAATAAATATTATATTAAAGTCTTATTAGAATCCGTTAAGCGAGAAACACCTTCACATTAATAGGGAATTCCTTGTGGGTTTTACTTAGTCGCCATTGGACATACACAGGGTTTCAATCCATATATCTTAACTGATTAAATGGTTTTAGAATTTTACATATTATTATTGAGATATAATTTCACATCCGCCGTGAAATTCTACATATAAACGTACCAATAGGTTGTTTGGTTATAGTTACCAATAGTTGGCTATTAGTACATATATTACTCGAGTAAGAAACACTATATTTCTCGAGTAAGAAACACATGACTAAGCAAACTTGCGGCGCATAATTACACTGGTAGGCCTAAAATAATTATAATCTGCACTAAGATAAAATATTTCATATAATTAGACGCTTCCATACTGATAATTTCTTGTTTTGGATAATATCCATCTTGGTTAGGGCATGGGTCGATTTTTTTCATAGAAAATCCGAGGGGAACCTGAGTTAGTATAGGTAAGATATAACGTGACTGACTTGCGAAAATATGTCACAGAAATTAGAGCACAAGACATGTCATAGATAAACCAATGAAATTAAAGAACATTTTTGTCACAGAACTATAGAACAGTGATCTCTCTGTTATTGTATATGTCATAGATATAAACTAATGAAATTAAATTTTTCGCCAAGGAGCTAAAGACATTAATGTCTCTGTTTCTCTTTGGAAGTAATGTTTAACACAGAGCCGTAGGATAGCATACGTCATAGATATAATATAATGAAATTGAAAAGCTTTTCTTTTTTTTTTCTTTTTTTTTCGCCTCGGAGCTATAAGAAAGTAAACTCTCTGTTTCTCTTTCAAAGCATTCAGATCCAAAAACGAAAACTTAGCTCACTGAAGTTTCTATTCAACCTTTAAGTATTGCTTTGACTGGCCCTGATTGGCATAAGAATACTAATTTCTTACACTTGAAGGACTGAGAAATATTCCTTCCTACGATCGTTTACACAAAAAAAATTACAAAAAACAATCATGGGCCTTGAGTTCCTCCCCAGGCTTCCCACAAGACGTGGTCCAACACCACTTGTCGTTCTCAGTCGACCACGAGCTTCCTACCTTTGGTTATTTTCTGTTTCAACCTTTCTATTATCCTTTGAAAGGGCATAGAAATAACACTAACAAAAATAAGACATCTAAACTTAATCAAATCCTTAGTAACATAGACTAATTTAGTCTAAGCTGCGCAAAGTATAGCAATCAAGGATGCTTGTTGTAACAAAACATTGAACGTAGATTTAATTAAACTGAAGTACTAAGGTATGTCTTATGTCTAGCTACAAAAATAAAACCTACATATGCTCATCCTCTCTCGCTCTTAAATAAATAGAACAACATAAAAAGAAAATTGACATTTTCAAATAAGCAGTTTTTAAGAACAATAGACAGACTTTTGACGACCTTTCTTAATTGTGTTGAATGGTATCTGTTTATAAGAAAAGCATTAAGTTAAGTCTGATATTTGCCATCATTACAAATAACCCATAAAATTAATAAGCACAAATAACGCGGATATTTATCCACTAGGGGACCTAACGTGTGCGAGGGGAGTCGACCCCAGCAATACAAATGACACTCGACCCAAAAAAAAATATTCATGTATTTTTAATTATTCTTTGTAAACAAGCATGAACACTGGCTTGTTTTACATCTACATGGCTCTAAAGCAGCCATGGTTCAAAATTCAAATTTTCTTGTTCACTCATTTTGCGGAGCTACTTCAGAATTTGAATTTTTTCTAACACCATTATTCACGTGAAGGTCATCTGTGTAGGTAAAGGAGACCCTTTTAAGACCTATCCCTATGCCTCAATTTTCTGTGATTAACGGTTTCTTTCGCCGAATTTCTCGCCTTGTGCAGAGTTCCAGTCACAGCTGGGTAACAACTCTTCTTTTTTTGCTTCCTTCGGCGACTTTTGCTAAGCTTTCTAGCATGTGTGCTTATGCCGCTGCCGCCAATGTTCGTAGTGCTAGCTACCGCTGGCACCACTTATTGGGGTGTATGTGCAGGGTCACTACTTTTAAAGGCAAAAAATGACGCAAAAGATTGCTATGCCACTTACTCGAATGACGCAAAAAGATTGCTATGCCACTTACTCGAATGACGCAAAAAGATTGCTATGCCACTTACTCGGATGGGAGAACCCCTTGTCGGCCCTAATGTTAGTGAGATTCCCGCTTCTACCCCAGCGGTTCTGCAAATATCGGGTTTGGTACTACCCTATTTACAGTATACCCTGTCTCAGGGTATGGTAACGCGATCGAGTGGTCAAATGGCCACTTTCTAAAGCCAAATGTACCCGCCTTGGGTTACGGCTAGAAAATTTCTACTCTCTCCTTGGAGGTAATAACCCTCCCTGTCAATATAATAATGACGGCGCCTTGTAGCTCTATTCCTACCCTGCCTGGGTTACGGAAAATACTACACAGTTTGTAGAAAATACCTTACTTGTATTCTTCCAAAAGGGTCACAAATGTAATTAAAGAAACGAAAATAGGTCATTTATCTGAAAGGAAAAGAAACAGGGGTGGAATATAACAGACCCCATTTGCTACTATTATGCCTAAAATTCTTCTGTTTCTACCAACGTTTCATCGGTCCAGCTAGATTTTGTTTTTCTTTCCGTATTATCTTTTATTTAATTCTTTCAATTCACGGTACAAATACTTTATTATTTAGTAATATACGGCACTACTACATTGCATTTATTACTAACACTAAAAAAATTACTAATTATACACTTGCTTCTACTTGTTAAAAACTGAATACAATTTTTTTTTTTTTTTTTTTTTTTTTCATTTTACAATTTTTTACTGAGCCTTTTCTCCATTTTTTCTATTGTACCCAACTCTTTGAGGGGATACAAATTTATTTCTAATAGCCAAAGTTCAAGCAAAGCTGCTCGAAGTTTTGCTAATGTGAAACTTCGCATTAGCGAAGTTTCGCGAGCGCCGCTAAAAGCGAAGTCAATTTACCTTCCTCTTTTGACAAAGCCATTTCTGTTTCAAAATACAATATTTCAATATTTTTTTTTTTGCGTTTATATCAACTTAAAATAAATTTATTATTTTACTTAACCTATTTTGGGGGACTCTATTATCTCCTATGAGATATAAGGGGTTTCCTATCGTAGCCTAGCGGTTATAGGCCTAATCATTTTTCTTATATGTCTGTATCTTTCCAATAATTAAATTTAAATTACAAAGTTTTAATAGCCTAATTAGTTCACAGTTTTCCTCCAATTTCCGACACGCGCCATTTGTAGCGATAAAAGAATTTATTGGCACACGATATGGCGAACTAATTAGCTATATTGGCTAAATACAGACATATAAAATGGAATAAACACATACAAAAAGGGACAATAGATTTATTGAACTTACATGCTTAGTTGTACAGCAACGGGTCACTTCAAAGACAAATAAATGGTGACCGAGATTATTTGCGGTACTAATCGTCTTAAGTCTGAATACATATTGAAATTAAAAAACACATTTACCCCCACTCCCAAACGCAGTTCTTTCGTCCTGCGCTCTAGGGACTGCCTGCCATTGGCTCAAGCGACCCAAGGACGCAAATCTTCGTCCAATAATCTCTTTAAGATTTTTCAGATGATTCAGGAGTTCACACAGTTTTTTGCCATTTAAACTTCCTTAGAAATATCGTGCTTAGCATTTTGTTTTTGCTACTAATTATCTTAGCGAAATTCGAACGACTAGCGCCGTTGTCTGACTGAAGCTAGAAATGCAATTTCTCTTTTTGCTGATTATGAATTTAGACTCCTGGAAGCGGTATTTGAACTCAATTAGGGAACGTTTAATTTCTGCCCGAATCATCTTTAGAAGGAAAGAATCTTATATTTTAAATATATGGTATTCTACTGCTGGTGCATAAAAACAGCAAACGGGGCAATTTCACGATTACGTCACACCAACTACCCAATGACATTGTCAGATAAAGAGCAACTGGCGTTGGAAAAGGGGACAAATTGCTGGGTGTGTAGGGGTGTTCTTGCCCCAAAAGACGCGGTGCAGGACCACAATCACCTTATTGATCCCAATTCAACGGGAAAAAGTAACTTTCGGGGGTGGGCACACAATTCATGTAATTTGAAAATTAAACAGCAACTTTTTCTTCCTGTTTTTATACATAACTCTAACTATGATCTGAAGTATGTGCTACCAGCATTGGCACATCTTCAAAGAAATGGAACAATAGATGATGCATGGGTGATAGACAGCTTTTCCTACAAAATCATACCTAAATCAGCGGAAAAGTTGCTTGTTTTGGAATTTATGTGGAACTTTGTTGAAGCCGACGTTGAGTACACGAATAAAATTCACTTTTTAGATTCCTACAGTTTTTTCCCCAAATCATTGAGCGAATTAATTCAAGTGCAGAAAAACGATGACGGTTGCAATGCTTTCCCCCTTCTCAAGCAACAATTTCCAAATGATTTATATGATTTGTTAACGGTCAAGGGCATATATCCTTATGACCATTATTGTTCCATGTCGAGATTCGCCGAGGAAACTATTCCTTGTATTGAATCGTTTTATGACAGTCTTCACGATCGTAGTTGCACCCCCGAGGAATACAGTTTTGCTAAAAAAGTTTGGGCAGAGGGAGGGTGTAAAAACGGCTTTGACTACTGCAAGCTGTATTTGTCGAGTGACGTGTTAACTCTGTTAGACATTATGTGTAAAAATACGGACAAAATCTATGAGGAGTTTAATCTTGATTTGGGGTATTATTTTTCTTCGCCTCATCTAGTGATGGACCTTATCCTAAAAATTAGTGGGGAAAAATAGGGCTAATCACTGACATTGATCAGCATCTGTTTATAGAAAGGTCAATGAGGGGGGGTTTTGTTTTTCACGGGGATCGTATCTTGGAAACTGATCCAACAGGAGAGAAGACGGGGACAAAATCGGATGCAGTTTTCCTTGATATGAATTTTCTCTACCCCTCGGCCATGTCCCATTATGCGCTCCCTTGCGGTGACTATAAATGGCTCAATGACCCTCAAGCTCCCCATTTCCCCAACATTGACAGTGTTGAGGAGAATGGACCGGTTGGATGGTTTTTTGAAATTGATGGAGAGATACCAGTCGAGCTTCACGATTCAGTAAAGGATTTTGTTTTCCCGTGCATCAATAGACCTGTGACTAAGGGCTCTTTGAGCCCTCGCAATAGGCGTTTAGTCGAGGTGGACGGATTGCATTGGACACCTTCAAAACAAAAACTTATTGCTGACCTTCTGCCAAAAAAAACATAGTTGTACATCATGTAGCTTTAAAATGGATGTGCAACAACGGTTTCAACGTCCCAAAGGTTCACAGAGCGCTCCAGTTTAGCCAAAAACCCTATCTGAAAACGTTTGTTGACACTTTTGTCAGCAAACGTTCTGCAGCGCAGACGAAGGCTGAAAAAGAAATTTATAAGCTCATTTGAATTCAGCTTTCGGCAAAATGTGTGAGAGTGTTCGTAATAGGAATCGTTGTGACGTCGTGACCGATCCCGAACAATGTGCTCGAATTATTGCCGATCCAAATTACACTTCCTTCACAATCATTGGCCCGGACATGGTACTTTTGAATAGGAAAAAAAGACGCATTGTCTTGAATAAAAATATTGCTGCAGGCAGTGCGATCTTGGAGATCTCTAAAAAGCTCATGTTGGAATTCTACTACAATGTGGCTAGGGTACAGTAGCCGGAAAAGGGGCCTCATCCCCCCCCCCGGGCCGCAAGGCCCCCCCCAAAGGTTTTTAGGAAATAATTTACAGGACTTTATTCAAACCGAGACTTTCCCTATGGGTAACACATTCGGCCCGGTCTGAAGTTAAATAGTGACCAAGGGGGAGGGTGGTCACACCGTCTTGACAAACACAGACCTTGTCGGAGATGGTACTCATGGCAATTTTTTCTATATTTACAGTAAAGTTCCTGCATTTGAGAGAACGAATTGCCACCAATTTGGCTCGTGGAATTGTATTTTCAACAATACAATTCCTATAAATGTCCATGTCGAAATTCTTATCCACATAGCACGTGGGTACTCCTTTGCAACGTTTCTTGATTTCCTCGTTGTGTGTCTGTATAAAGTACACCTTCGGACTTACAAACATACCACGGGAAATCAAGTCGCTTCCCGTTTCAGATTTAAAAAATAAAAGCTGATTTGGTGCCCGACGTTTCACTAGCTCTGGGTAAAGACCACCCCAATTAGTGTAGTCCATCCGTGAGCTGATAATTTCACCGTGCGTCAAATCATCGATTAGATTTGGGGTTTTTACTTTTAACAGTAGAGAATCCGTGTCCCCGTAGCAGACCTCTACTTGCCCCTTTTCCGGCCACTGTACCCTAGCCACATTGTAGTAGAATTCCAACATGAGCTTTTTCGAGATCTCCAAGATCGCACTGCCTGCAGCAATATTTTTATTCAAGACAATGTGTCTTTTTTCCTATTCAAAAGTACCATGTCCGGGCCAATGATTGTGAAGGAAGTGTAATTTGGATCGGCAATAATTCGAGCACATTGTTCGGGATCGGTCACGACGTCACAACGATTCCTATTACGAACACTCTCACACATTTTGCCGAAAGCTGAATTCAAAATGAGCTTATAAATTTCTTTTTCAGCCTTCGTCTGCGCTGCAGAACGTTTGTTGACAGAAGTGTCAACAAACGTTTTCAGATAGGGTTTTTGGCTAAACTGGAGCGCTCTGTGAACCTTTGTGACGTTGAAACCGTTGTTGCACATCCATTTTAAAGCTACATGATGTACAACTATGTTTTTTTTGGCAGAAGGTCAGCAATAAGTTTTTGTTTGAAGGTATCCAATGCAATCCGTCCACCCCGACTAAACGCCTATTGCGAGGGCTCAAAGAGTCCTTAGTCACAGGTCTATTGATGCACGGGAAAACAAAATCCTTTACTGATTCGTGAAGCTCGACTGGTATCTCTCCATGAATTTCAAAAAACCATCCAACCGGTCCATTCTCCTCAACACTGTCAATGTTGGGGAAATGGGGAGCTTGAGGGTCATTGAGCCATTTATAGTCACCGCAAGGTAGCGCATAATGGGACATGGCCGAGGGGTAGAGAGAATTCATATCAAGGAAAACTGCATCCGATTTTGTCCCCGTCTTCTCTCCTGTTGGATCAGTTTCCAAGGTACGATCCCCGTGAAAAACAAAACCCCCCTCATTGACCTTTCTATGAACAGATGCTGATCAATGTCAGTGATTAGCCCTATTTTTTCCCCACTAATTTTTAGGATAAGGTCCATCACTAGATGAGGCGAAGAAAAATAATACCCAAATCAAGATTAAACTCCTCATAGATTTTGTCCGTATTTTTGCACATAATGTCTAACAGAGTTAATACATCACTCGACAAATACAGCTTGCAGTAGTCAAAGCCATTTTTACACCCTCCCTCTGCCCAAACTTTTTTAGCAAAACTGTATTCCTCGGGGGTGCAACTACGATCGTGAAGACTGTCATAAAACGATTCAATACAAGGAATAGTTTCCTCGGCGAATCTCGACATGGAACAATAATGGTCATAAGGATATATGCCCTTGACCGTTAACAATTCATATAAATCATTTGGAAATTGTTGCTTGAGAAGGGGGAAAGCATTGGAACCGTCATCGTTTTTCTGCACTTGAATTAATTCGCTCAATGATTTGGGGAAAAAACTGTAGGAATCTAAAAAGCGAATTTTATTCGTGTACTCAACGTCGGCTTCAACAAATTTCCACATAAATTCCAAAACAAGCAACTTTTCCGCTGATTTAGGTATGATTTTGTAGGTAAAGCTGTCTATCACCCATGCATCATCTATTGTTCCATTTCTTTGAAGATGTGCCAATGCTGGTAGCTCATACTTCAGATCATAGTTAGAGTTATGTATAAAACAGGAAGAAAAAATTGCTGTTTATTTTTTAAATTACATGAATTGTGTGCCCACCCCCGAAAGTTACTTTTTCCCGTTGAATTGGGATCAATAAGGTGATTGTGGTCCTGCACCGCGTCTTTTGGGGCAAGAACACCCCTACATACCCAGCAAATTGTCCCCTTTTCCAACGCCAGTTGCTCTTTATCTGACAATGTCATTGGGTAGTTGGTGTGACGTAATCATGAAATTGCCCCGTTTGCTGTTTTTATTAAAGAAACCAATAGCTTTTCCATGCTGCCCTCCTCATCCATAGTAAAAAAAAAACTCTTCCAATTGCATTTTATTGTTGGAATCACGACGGGCGTGTGCGTAGGAACACGCAACTAGTTTGTGTTCCTTGACTATATTTGGCCTTGATGAGTCTGATACCTCAACCAGTCTTGTTTCACAATCCAAAGATATTTTATCAACTTGTAGCAGGGAATTTTGGAAATTTTTAAATTGTAAAATATCTTTGCCTTCTGCCGGCATTTCAATTCTTTGATTCCCATGAATTTTGCAATGCCCATGTGATCTGAGAATGTTCGCTCAGATCTAAATGGGGAAAGGCACATGGGGCAATAGAGACGTTCCCCTTTCTGAACGCCTTGAGATAAGAGTCGACTTATTGCTGTAACGGGAAAAAATGACCATAGGAATTTACATCTTTGGGAGGCTCGTAAATAACCCATACCCAATTTTTAACATTTTCCATCGTCGGTGTCCTCACTGAATACAAAACCCCTTTTTTATTTGGTTTCTTTCCCCCATCTACAAATTCAGTGTCATACTGGAGAAAAACCACCCCCACCCCAAGATTTTCATTTGCTTTCTCGAATATGCTTATTTCTTTCAAGGACACCGGATACTTTCCCTCTAAACAATCAAAATTTACATTAGGGAAATTTTTTCCACCATTACGTGCAAGTTCGTCGAGATTTTTCATTTTTGACTCATTATATAATGTTTTATGGGCTGCCGCTAAAAATGCATATTTAAAGCATTGTAGCCCCGTGTCAAAATTGAAACCCTGAACCCCTCCTGTAGCCGACAAATCTGGGTGGCATTTTATTCTTTTACCCCGCCCTCCCCTTAAAATAAAGTTTTTTTTTAAATCTACTGAGATTCAGATCCATGCGTTCAATGTATAAAATTGTGGACCCACTTCCTCTCTCATTATACGTGTCCAAAGTCAAAATTAGTTTATTTACCCAGTTGAAACAGTTGTCTTCAAATTCGTTTAGACCTGGGTAAAAAGTCTGGCTCCCAGTTGAAAAATGAAAATAAAAAATATCCCCGGATGTTCCCTTTCGTAAATAAACTTTTTGATTAACTGATGCTTTAACCCCCCCTTGACCACCCCCCATTTCTGAATCTGAATCTCAATTTTTGCTCGAATTCTGTCGACATAGCTATGGAGAATTTTTACTGGGTCAGTTAAAATAATGCCCGCGTTTTCCTCGGGAGGGTTAAAATCTACCCTATATGTTTGCAGGTGACTTAGAGCAGACTCTAACAAATAAAATTCACGCAATTCCGGGGACATAGCACTATTTTCATGTCCTGCACCTGTTTGTGCAGGACTCAATTCACTAATAGTAAAGTTGTCGTTAAAAATATCCCCGGAAAAATTAGGCCCAACAATTTGCATAAGACTGTCCATTTCTTCAGCTGTAAATTGAAAATCCAGGGGGATATCAAATAACGTACCTTCACTAACATCATCATCCGGTGAGAGGGGACAATTACCCATGATACTTTGAAATCCTGGACCAGGGAAGGCAGAAGTTTTCACAGCTTCCCCCTGAAACTAGAAAATGAATGGATTAAGTTTTATTTTTCTTTGACGAAAGTTTTATCACAATTATGACACACTTTTCTTTTTTCTTTTTTATCAAACAATGTATAATAAATTACAAATTTTGTTAATAACACACTGACACACACACTGACACACACACTGACACACACACACACACACACACACACACACACACGCACACACACACACACGCACATACACACACACACATACACACTGACACACACACACACACATGCGCACACATACACACACACACACACACGCTCACACACACGCACACGCTCACACAGAGATGATACACACACAGAGAGAAGACACACGCACAGAGACAGCGCACACACACACACACACACACACACACACACACACACACACACACACACACACATACAAAAACATCTCAACGTTTGACTAATAGCAATAAAATAAAATAAAAAAAAGTCAACCAAATATTTGTCTTACTACCCCATTTAAAAAAAAAACTTGATTCTTTTTCCTACAAATCTAGCCATCCGTAAGAAATAGCGATCAGACTAGAAGCAGATTCCTTTTTCCTATAAATCTACCCCCCCCCCCTTTTTTTTACCCCACCCTTACACACCCTTTTTTTCTTCAATAATACCCCCTTTAGTAAAAACACACACGTGCATACAAGTAGCTGATTATAAATTGTTAGCCGAACAAACGATGATCGTTTTAATTTTGCTTAAATTAAGACTTCAAATGAAATATGGACAAAAAATTTCACGAGAAGTTCTCTATTTCATTGAAGAATACACGGAGCAAAGACAGGTTTTTCATATGCTAAGTTTGTTACACTTTGAAGGAATCTGCATTTGATTAGGCTAAGTGGCGCGTGCTGACCTGTTTTTTTTTCTTAACTTTAGTACATGAACGTCATCTCTGAGTCGAATATAAAAGTTAAATTATCAGCAACTTGTTTAAAAAGGGAATTTGTGAGTGCGCTATAAAGTTGAAAGCTATCTGATAAATGGTGCTTACCATAGAAGTTGCAGTTAGCTCGTTACAAAGTGACCGTGGTGCATAGCGAATAACGCTTTCTCTCATCGAATTCTGTGCAGAGTTGACACTGTCATGACAGGGCCCTGGTTGGTCCAGAGAACTTGCAGCTTGCATTGATGTGTTATCACCCCATCTTGGTCTCTTTTCGGAGGGAGGGTGAATGCAAGAATCCACCTCAACATCCTTAAAAAGAAGAAAAAATTTAGTAATAAGCCCTCTTTTACAGATAAATTGCCCTCTAAAGTTTATTCTGATGTTTGTAGCACTTTAGAAATACTTAAAAAGCTTTTAAATAAAATTTTTGAAAATTTTGAGTTTGGAGGGAAGGGAAGGAGGGAAGGGTGATTTCAAAAACATCTCCCCATAATATAATTTGACCTATAAAGTCAATTCTGATGTTTGTAGTGCTAATGTCTTAGAGCTTTACAAATATTTAAAAAAGCTTCTGAAGTAGAATTTTGGAAAATTTTGAGTTTGGAGGGAAGGGGGATTTTAAAACCCTCTTCCCGTGATATAATTTAACCTATAAAGTCGATTCTGAAACTTGTAGCGCTCAATCTATTAGTGCTTTAGAATGCCTGCTACTTTTTACAAATCAATATTTTTCTGCTCAAATGTTCCTTCGCGTACATACGAATATCATGGTACTAAACTCCCAAAATTTGAAATAAAAAAAAATGACAAAGTTTAATTAGCTAGCTCAATTCTTACTTATTCAGAATATTAACGGTGGGCATTGAACCCTCAATTCCATAGTATCAAAAAAAAGTTGACAATTATATGCAAAGTTTTTAAAAGTTATATACCTAAATTACGAAATACTTAAAATCACAGAAAAAAAAGGAAGAAAAGGATTCCTGGACATAGCCTAAACTAAAAAAATTATTAAGTATATAAGGAATTCACCCTCTAGCCTATATCTCAACCTATACGCTTATTTTTTTTTTTTTTAGCACTTTCAAAAGAGGTATCTATTCTAATTAACCGGCTTTTGTGATTCAAGAGTTCCTTTAGCGTAAAGAGCAAGATATTGAGGAGAGGGGCGACCTTTCATATCTGCCAAAACTAATATGCAAATTCTATTTTAATTTTTCATATACAACGAGCCAAAATCATAGTGAACATGCCTCTTTTTTTGAATATTTACTAAAATTGAAATACATGGACCGTTTAATATTTAGAAGAAGGAAGCTTTTTAAAAGAGGTAACAACATGGTGAAAAAAAAACAAAAGTGTAAGGAAGGAATTTCTTCCTTAACTTAATACCAGCCTTTGTGATTCAAAAGTTCCTTTAGCGTAAAGAGCAAGATATTGAGGAGAGGGGCGACCTTTCATATCTGCCGAAACTAATATGCAAATTCTATTTTAATTTTTTCATATACAACGAGCCAAAATCATAGTGAACATGCCTCTTTTTTTGAATATTTACTAAAATTGAAATATATGGACCGTTTAATATTTAAAAGAAGGAAGCTTTTTAAAAGAGGTAACAACATGGTGAAAAAAAAAACAAAAGTGTAAGGAAGGAATTTCTTCCTTAACTTAATGGCGAGACAGTTTCTTTTTATTATAATAATGAGAAAATTTTACTCACCAGAAGCTGCTTAGAATATTCCATATCTATGTAAATGATCGCAAAAATACCGATACTGATAAGTTGAATGAACTATTGAAACTGTTGAAATTCCTAATTTGAAACCTGAATATATACAAAAAATAATTGAATATATTGGCAGCTAAAAAAAGACACACCGGTTTTTCTGACACGGATTTACCCTAAAAAAGACATGTATACCATGAATTAGAAATCCGGTAAATTGTGTCAAAAAAACTTGAACCAAACCAGATTATACCCACCTAACCAGATTGTACCTACCAAACCAGATTATACCTACCAGAAACCTGTTTGGTACGGGGGCGTTGGCAAAATGGTACCTCTT
Source organism: Artemia sinica (assembly GCA_027921565.1). Lineage (NCBI taxonomy): Eukaryota > Metazoa > Arthropoda > Branchiopoda > Anostraca > Artemiidae > Artemia > Artemia sinica. The sequence goes on along the minus strand of CM051263.1, from coordinate 44,676,485 downwards.
ACTCTACTAGCGTGAGCAAGGTCTTTAAATAAACTACGAACATCAGTACATGTCACTGCTTCATAATGACTTTCTCTGGCTTTTCGGTTAAAAACTTACGCCAAAATTTGGTCTCTTGAAGCCCTAATTTATAGCTTTAAAGCATGCCATTTTCAAATGGACTAACAAGAGCCAGTTAATAAATTTTCTGAAGGACTCTCAATCCCAATTTGCCCCTTTAGTTCGAAAATAAACTGGCAAGCTCTTGCCGGTTTGAATTATCAGCCAAAGAAGTATCAGACTGAGCTAATTGTGATTTCAGCAATACACTAGCCTCTAGATATTTTAAAGCCACCACATCGTGGAGTATATTCAAGTAAATAGTAACCACATCTTTAAGTCACCTGGCGTCGCAAATCTTCTAACATAAAATGATGCATTTGTTTTTTTTTGTTTATTTATGATTTCACTTAACCACAGTCATTTTGTAGAATTTGTCGCATTTTCTTCAGCCTAATGATACGCCTTTCAGCCTTTTCGTTGACTGCTAGATTCGATTAGTTACTTTAATCACCTAACGAATTCATACAGCGTAGCTACACGCAAATTAAGCACACAACAGAATAAACAGAGAATCTACATGAAGTAAGAGCTACTAAAGGTCAGAGCTATAATAAACGTAAGTAAAATTGATCTATAAAAGGTATAAAAGTGACCTATATTACTTTTCAAAATCACCCATTCAACTCGACCCTATTTAACTTAAATGTATTCAATTAAATCCCCCACTAATGAACCCTAACAATTCAACTCAACCCTTCCTGATGCAACTCACCATCCCTATATATTGTTCCAGTTACCTCAGTAGTGTAACTGAGCAACATTTTTTTTTCTTTAAGATGATAAAAGTTTAACTTCAAATTTTAATTTTTGTTTAAATTGGTAAAAGTTCGACTTAAAAGTTTTAATTATTAGTTAATTATTGTGTGAGTCTTTTTTATTGCAACTTTAAGGGATTTGGCGAAATAAGTTTCATGCCAATCGGATACTCATTGTATCTTAACATACTTCTGGACCTCTTGAGAAAGTCAGGTCCCCATGGAAGATCAGCTTTAGATGAATATTTCATTATCGAATATGAGTTGATCAAACTGTGAAATCTAATGGAATATTAATGTGAGTTGAATGAGGTTGATTTTCACGAGGTTGGGTTTAGGCATTATGTGATTGAGCTGAATGTGACAGTGCTGAAACGGGCTTGACTTAAATAGCGTTGAGTTGAATGTGATTGATTTCAGCGGGAGTTGAAACGCAGGGGGCAGAATTAAATTATATTATGTTGGATGAGAGTTCAGTTAAAAGGGTTTGTTTGAACAGGGTTAGCGTTATGATGTTGAGTAACATTGTCCCCAAGATTGTCATACTTGATAATCTGATTAGCTTAACTTGCTCTGTTTGAGGGCCTAAGGTTAAGTTCTTGGATCTGAGCTCCTCAACTATGTCTGTACAAACATGTTTTACCTCTTTGAATCAGATTAATGCAGGGACTCAATACCGCCACTCACACTCCCATTCGCAATCAAGAACGCAATACCCCTTGCAATCCATACCATACCCAAACTCTCGTTTAGACCCATTTTCAGGCTCATAGTCACGCTCAAAGTCATACATTCTCAGATCACGCATACGTCTTCATTTTACCTCCTTTCGCATTCATGACTTCGACATAATGCTGATGTTTCAGTTAAATCCCCTAAAAAGTGTCTTTCAAATAAATCACCTCTACTTTTTTTTATAAATTTCATATTTGAAAACAAATCAAGTAAAATAAAACAACATAATTAATGTTAGGAAATCACGTAGCAGTGAGTGGATATATGGGACCGTATCCCTAGAAATAACCTTATTTCTAAGAATTTCGCATTATGTTGTTATGTTTTCCGTATAAACTATCTGTTTTTGTAGGTTTATGACGAGCGTAGACCCCACCTCTTCCATGCGTAACTTTTCGCGCTGAATCAATAGGTATACATGGAATTTACTTAATCTCCTATGATTGCGTATATTTTCATCTTGACTTTTACGGTATATCTGTAGTTTCACCTGACAGTTCAAATCCAAAACAGTGTATCTGTAATCTGATTCAGACATTCAACTAATGGTATTGAACCTTACAGACATAATTCAAATTGCATCATAACAAGAGGCGTTTACTTGGGAGCGTCGGTTGTCCCTCCCAAAAACAGTGATATGCGTTTTCAAAATTTTACAGGAGAGCCTCAACGCCTCAACAATCGTGCGTGAAGGCCGGACTTACCACGCTCTAAAAAACGGTACTCCCCTGTCAATTTTGAATGATGGTTGGTGTGTAGAGCAGTGGTTCCCAACTGATTTTGAGCCAAGCATCGCCTAGACATTTCTAAAATCTCTGATGCCCCCCTTCGGGATTTTTAAATTTTGGTATTCTAATTTGTTATTCCTTCGTGGATTCATCTGAAGGAAACTTAAAAGGCGATTAGCTTGGTATCTTTTTTTGGGTCGTCCTCTAGGCATATTTTATGCTAATGAAAAATATTGTCTGAATGCAACACCTTTTATGCAATGTGTACGGTTATTTTGCTCTTTAAATGCATTTGGACGTGACGTCGTTCGCATGAAGAATTTTTCATTTTTTTTCAAAATTTAGGTTGTGAATTATAATCAGCCGAAGGGTGCACGTTCTGCTCATGGACCATCAGAATATTGCCGTCCCCCACCGGTGGGGCCTGCACCCGCGTTGGGAATCATGGATGTAGAGTAAATTGTTTTGCGAAGGCTTGACAAAATTCTCAACTAGTGAGGACTAAGCTGAAATGGAGCCTTAAAATTTGACATTTTTGTGTAAATAATCGCATATAGTGATATTAACTATTTGACAGTAAATATATGCAAAATAAACTTTTCAAAACTGAAAATTCCTGGAAGAGTTTTTTTTTGGTTTTTAAACATTGGCTTACCTTTTGAGTTTTTCACAGATTTGCTTTTGAATCATTGTAATTATCCAATGTTTAATGCAGTGTAACGTATATGATTAGGACATCAAGACTCATTTTTTTTTTTTCTTTTTTATTGTTGGAATTGGTTACTGGCCTTAATGATAGGAACTATATCTTGTATGGTTTTAGTCACCAAACCGTAAAAAGTTTACTTTTTGGATAAATCCCCAAGTTTATCACGCGAAAAATAAAATAAAATTGGTCTTTTATGCTAGATCGGCAAATTTCCCCGCCTCTCCTCGAAATTAACTTTTAGAAATGGCCATGGAATCACTAGTTTTTAATGTGCTCATATCATTCAACGATGCTCACACCGTATTCTTTTACATTCATAAGCAGCGTTAGTAATGGAAACAGGTATCGAAAGGAAAGTGTGTATACTCCTGCCCCAAGGTTGATCTTGAAGGTTAACGTTTACCCGCGTATAAGAAAACAATTTACTTTCAGTACCCAATTAGCTTCTGTTAGGATAAGACAATGAAACCTTTTATTTGTTTATTTTTCGCAACAATAGCTTTCGGTACGTATGGCTTCCTTTCATTTATTTAATTAGGATTTTCGTGAAATTTGTGTTTCTAAGAAAATGCCATGATTTTTCTCTTTTCCTCGACTCAAAAATTGTTTTTCGTCGTTTTCTGAAAAGGAATGTTGTGCACTTTAGCGCATGTCCATGGCACGTGAAACATTCGTAAAACAAGAAATTTAAAAAGGAAAAATATCAGTCGATTTGTTTCTTCTCCTTGTTCAATTGTTAAGAAATATAAAAGTTTGAATGACTTACTTTGCTCCTAACCTACCAAAATTCATGCCTATCATGCGGGTACATACGGAGGAAGAGAGGGGCATCGGGGCTCAGGTCCCTCCGAAATCCTAAATTTTCTGGAATTATGCACACTTCTTATCCCAATTAGCAAATAAAACTAGTAATTTTTTTATTATTGGGCTCCTCACCAACCCCAACCAAAATTCGTGCAGACATGCTTCCTTTCATGTAGTAATTTGTCGTTTTTCGTCAGTCTTGTTTGCCATTAGGTTAAATATCAAGAAAAAGTATAAGGGTTGAGGTATGATTATAGGTTCAGGCGCGTACACATGATTCCAAGGAATCAAATAGAAAAAACAAAAGTATACTATCAGACTTTCCCATTCGATGTTCTTTCCGAATATATAATCACTTTTCAAATGTAATAATTCATTAACAATAATGATTTCGTGGGTTTTCCATTATCTTTTAGTGCTGTTTTTCATATCAACAATTGGTCTATAACGCTGAAGAAAGTCAATTTGAAATTAGCAAACGCTTGTCTATAGCCTAGGGCTTTATTTTTGCCCTATGAGCAGGGGTAGGGGGATGTGTGGGTTGCAATCATAACTGCAGAAATTAATATATTTGGAAATTCAATAGCGTCTATCTGTCTTCGATTAATAAGACCCAAACTAATGAGCTTTTCTGAGGAGTGAAGAGAGTACTTGAGTGACAGCATGTCAACTAATTTCGAAGGTTATTCTTCGGAAGCAAGGGGCAAACATAGTTTGAAAAAATAGCACAGAAATATTTTTTATATATATTAAAGGTGATTCGTCTGATTTGCGAATTTTTATTGTTTTGCTACCGATTTTCATCTTTTCTTGATTACCAAAAGAAGGAAAAACGAGAGTTACTATTTCTTTCTCCGAAAATTAGTATTTTTTTTTAATAAGAAAAATTTAATAATGAAAAAATGGTACTGTTCTATTAACCGGACTCTTTTTATACCTCAAACTAGAGACGCCTTGAAAAACCCGTTTTTCAACGGAATGATACAAGACACCGATGTAGAGAAATACAATGTAGCCTATAGCGTGGTTTTAGTTGCGTATACGATGTTTAAAGTGTTGTTTTTTTGTTGTTTTTTTTTTTGGGGGGGGGAGGTACATAGGTTAGGTTACGTATTTAATATATGCTTTGCTTTGCCCCCCCCCCTAATGAGCAAATATATAGCCCAAATAACAATTGGATAGATGTCCTATTCTGAACTAAGCACTTAAATAGCATTTACTCCATTACACTCGTTAGAAATTATAATTATTAGATTCTTCGATTTGCTTCAGGTTTGACTGTCTACAAACCTTCCCTCCCTATTGACAAAATATTGTTTTTTTAAGCTGAGTTAAAATTTTGCTGATGTCTTGCTTTTGTTTTCTTTTTGGTACTGGTGCATTATATGGGCCTTTCTAAAAATTCAAGTTTGGTTAATGCTAATGAAATAAAATAAAATAGGATGAACATATAATAGCTTATAAATAAATTTAGGCTAAATATTTGCACATTAGGTGGGGTAGGGGTAAAGCATAGCATATATTAAATATGTAACCTAACCTAACCTAGGTACCCCCCCCCCTGAACACCAAAAAAACAACAGTTTAAATATCGTAAACGCAATGAAAACCACGCTTTGCTTTGCATTACTCTATAGCGGTCTATTGTATTAACCCGCCTGGCGGGTTTTTCGTGACTGGTTTCCTTGTAAAGGCCCATATAAGACACCAGTACCTCTTTTTGTACTCATTTATCATCAGCAATCGATTGATTTTGCCAATTTGACCGAAAACCCAATAAATCGGCATTTTTTTTCCAAGGAGTGGGGATGGGGATGCAGTTAAACTGGAAGCGACTTCAATCTAACATATAAAACTTTCTAAACGTAATGCAATAAGAATTTTTTATTGTATATAATACGCATTTTCAGGATCCGATATTTATCCAACAAACCCTTAATTTTTGTACAGTATTTAAAAAGAAAGTTTTTTTGTGAAGATGGCTGAGGAAAACAAAGATAAGTCGACTATTATAGTTTGAGTAATTGTGAAGCTTGAAATATGTAAAAGGAATCCCATGTAAAATTAGCTAATTAAGTTGTTTTGTTGAAATACACTGATCACGTGCTCCGATGGAACATTCGTGAGTACTATGGGGGCTAATATGACGGTGACAAGGGTGATTACATCCATTGGAAGACAAAATACGTATGAATTGAAAATCATATAATATTCTGCACATAGTATTTTTCTTTTAAAAGACTTATTATTAAACATTGTCCCCCCCCTCTCTTTGGGGAAAAAAACTTCTAGTATAATTTTTCGACCTAAGTGCACTAAAGCGTCAAAATAAAGGCAATGACTGAGGACTATTTTTTACCAGGGCAAGATGCCTGCAAGACAAAGACACAGACTCTTCCCCATGAAACGTACTGTGACAAATACTACAAATGTATAGACGGACAAACAACCCCTGCGGAATGCCCAAACGGATTAGTCTACCTTGGCAAACCCGGACGTTCCCTTGTTGGGGTGTGCGACTACGACTTTAACGTCGAATGTGGTGAACGTTCTAATAGAAGTAAGTTTATTTTTAGCTCAAGAACAACCTGATCCTTGTCAGAGTAAGAGGAAAGTGGCAGAAGATATCAAGTACTGTGATAGATATTATAAATGTGTAGGAGGAGCAGTCGTCTCTAAAGATTGCCCTAATGGCCTAGTATTCACGGGGAGTGTCAAGGGAGCTAAAAGTCTTGTCGACGAATGTGACTACCCTTGGAGGGATGATTATTGCGAAGGAAAGCAATTAGCAAGTATGTATCCTTACAACACCATTCTCAATTAAAAAAAAGCGAAAAAATTAATATGGAAGAAAAGATAACAGATTATGTTGAAGGATAGTAAGCTTTTGAACAAACTTACAGTGTTGTAAGAAAAAAAATACACAAAAAAGCAAGAAAAAGAAATCTTTGTCCTTTTCAAATAAAAATGGGGGAGAGAGAGAGAGATAGAGAGAGGGAGAGAGAGAGAGAAGGATCATAAGACATGTAAACTGGAATTTTATTTTAAATTTCAATAAAAGCATTACAGTGTTTTTTTTTATAGTCTATACTATGTGTATTGTATATAACAGTAGAGAGAGAGGTAGAGAGAGAGAGAGGGGGGGGGGGAGAGAGAGAGGGAGAGAGAGAGAGAGAAAGAGAGAGAGAAAGAGAGAGAGAGAGAGAGAGAGAGAGAGAGAGAGAGAGGAGAGAGGTGATTAACTTAGATAACTTGGGTTACAATAGCCTTGGTAAAGTGTGTAATTGGCTGTAAAATATTAAATTCTTAAAAGCACGAGATATAAGGAGAGGATTAGCCAACTTTCATCATGGGCAGATAAGCTCCCCATTCTGAAAAGATCTCAATTGGGTTTTAACTTTTTCCTATTCCCATTTTTTTATTATTGTGAGTTTTTGCAGTGTGCTATTTAAATTTTTGCTCAATTAATCTTTATTAAACAAATAAAGTTAATTTGAGCGTTGATCTCTGATAAAGACTGATATGGCTTGTGGAAATCTTCCGTATGAAGCTTAAAAACCCTAAGTACAATAAAATGCTAAATTCGAGTAGTCACTTTTTAATGTTGTGTTAGAAAGGTTATTTTGCAATTCTTTAACAATTTTTAACTCGCTTATTTACAAAGTCTATAATGCATACTCATTTCAGATGCTAGACTCCGGTTAATTTCTATTTCGTCGTAACTTCTAATAATACCTAATTACCCACCGTTTACAAAAAAGATTATACTGGAGTAAAGCAAATAGAAAAGGAAAATCAACTTTCACACTAGCTTCCACAAAAATGAAAGAACGATACTCAAATGAATGCAGGTGAAGAACAGCGTATCATTAGTCTAACTTCGAGCACTGAATGATACCTATCCCTAGACTATTATTTGGATGTCTCTGGATAACCATAAATTTCAAGTCATGAATTCTGATTACGCTTGGAGTGTGCAACAAAAAAAGTTCTTGTACTTACAGTACCATATTCTGATTTTTTACTGTCTCTCATTGGACACGCGTAGAATACACCGAAAAGATAGATTACATGGGGCTGGCTTGTACGTTTTTCTATACTGGAAGCCCAAAGGCAAGCGAGTATCGGTATATCTCATCGTGGAGATTTTACAAAGTTATTAGTTCCCAATAAAAAGTAATGATTTTTATTTATAATATGGTAGTAATGTACTGAAAATCCGGTTGAAACTTTCAGGACTTTTCTCTGCTCTTAACAAAAGATAAATGCTATACTTTTTTTTCTTTGTTATGCTTGTTGTCCGAATCTGACGGGCTGTTTGTTAGCTTCAAACGTATTTATTTCCAGAGCAACTAATATGACACCATTTAAAGCGTCAAACAAAAAGCAGGGCTGTATCCAGGATTTTTTTTTCGTGGGGGGATTTACAAAAAAAACACGCATAAAACATTTGTTTATTTTCATTTTTATTACGTTTTTACATGTCGGACAAACACTTGGGGGGGGGGGGGGTGGGGTCGAAACCCCCTGGATACGGCCTTGACAAAAATATTTTTCTTTTCTTAAGTAATAAAAAAATCAGCGTGCCAAAATATTTTCACGACCGGAAATCAAGATTTCCCTTTTCCAAATTGCATGTTCCTAGTTTGTGTGAATTGCGCTCAAGGACATGCGATAGAACTTAATAAGAACAGGAAAAACAAGAAACGATTCTTACTCCAATCGTAAGCATTATAGTTGTCAGTATGTCAATCATTACTAATTCAACCAAAAAGTTATAATACAGCCGGCCATTAGAAGAAATTTGTTTTGACCAGGTCAATCATTTTCTTTATTGATTGTCCATGTGAACACAATTATTAGCTCCAAACTATTGGTTGCATCGAATAAAACTAACCTACCATTTTCAGATCCCCCTATAAGCACAGAGCACTGTGATTGGCTTTATGGTATTTTTGGCCACGAATCATCTTGCACAAGATATTGGACATGCTGGAATGGAACTGCCACAGAACAATTCTGCATAGGTGGTCTTCTTTACAATGAAGATACTCATGCTTGTGACTGGCCACAAAACGTTGAAGGTTGTCAAAAACATCGTAAGTGTTGTGTGATTTGGTTCTTCTAAACTTTTATTTCCCTAAAAATGTATCAGTTGTAGCGATTTCAAAATGAATTCAATCCAATTTCAACAATTTTATTAAAATAGACAACACTCAATATCACAACAAGCCGCTTGAAAAAGTGGCTGGTTGGATATCATTCATGCCAATTTATCTTACCAATTTTAAAAAAGAGAAAAAAAAAAGAAGCGATTTGTCTCCTCTTTAATGCGGAGTATTGCTGATAAGTAATATCGGCAATCCTGCGCTTATTGCTTATAATTTGAGTCAAAGCAGACATTCCTGTCAAAGTAAATGAAGAAACAAGTTTTTAATTATGAATGTGATAGACGTAATAAGCCAACAATAAGAATTTTTTTCTAAAATCCTAATTTAAAAATTACTACATTTGTTTTCATGTATCTTTAACATGGGAAGTGAAGCGGTGGCTTGATTGAATGAATTCTCTTAGATAATAACATATGCCGCTCTCTTCTAGAGGGCTAATCATTATACAAACTAAAATATACCCACTAGCAGGGTTGGGGGAAGGGATATTCCCTCATTCTCTGTGAGATTGGTTCCTAGCTGGAAAACCAGAAAAACTGGGGTGCAGAAATAATCGGTACTTATGTGTTATATCGACCACACTTTGTTCTTGATGTGTAATGAAACCGGTTTTTTGTGTCCACTAGGGCTAGGAGATAATCAGCTTAGCTTGAGCGAGATAAACGGTTTCTATGCTGGTATACTTTAATTAAATAATTAATATATAGAGGTGGTTAGACTAGGTATTTAATATAATGCGTTCTGGGCGGCCTGCTTTCCATGATTCTCTGTTGTAGTTTCCGTAATTTTGTCACTAAAGTTTTATATTTTCATCATATTTCGGTATATTTCATTATGATTAACCTAATTTGACTTCTTTGGCGTTGTCGCTGTAACACATAAGCACCAAATAATCTTCTTTTTCCCGTGTTGGACCTGTTTCCTCCTCAAGGAATCATCTGACCATTCCTTGGGGGTCAAATATGAATAAAAAGTCAAGGCTAGTCATTTTTCAGGAGCAGAATTTGACACTCCCAGCCAAAAAAGCTTTTCTCATACCTTGACCTTCCTTTCTCTGGAGAATAATTTACCCTAGGAAAGTTTTGTCTGTATAGGTGACTGTGGGAACAGGCTTAGATTGAAATACAAATCCATTAGTTTCGCCACTTGTTACTGCAAAACGATGGTTCAAATGAAAATCTCCCGTGCTTTTCTTCCTCTTATGAACAAACCTAAACTTAATCAATCCGATTTGTACAAGCACTTCATTGTCAAAATGTCTGGATTGTATTCTCGTAAATAAGAAAAGGCATACGATATTTTTGGAAATGCCTTTGAACTGAAACGCATTATTGATTAGTTTTTTTTACGTACCATATGTGTATTTCACTATACTATCAATAGAATATAATCTTGCTGACAAGCATTCGTTACTGCTTGTCTTGTTACTGAAAAGCAGACCTAACACCTAAAGTGATTTCTTTGCATTCTTGCCGTCACTCATAGGAACTTGGCTCCTCATTCAAATTGAAATAACTTCTCTCCTAACAATTTAGTAATTATAACCACCTTAGAGCTAAAGGATTTGATTCATTTTCAGCACTTTGTCGAGAAGATCCGAATGGCAATGTTCCCTTGGGTAAATCTTGTAACCGTTACTGGTCCTGCCAGGGTGGCTACCCAAGACTACAACGATGTCCAGCTACATTAGTTTTCGATCGTGAAACATTGCGCTGCGTCAACCCACCAACAGCTGATTGCGAGGCCCCACCCCCCACGACAGAGACACCAGAAGGAGAAGAGTTTGAAGAAGAGGAGGAGGAAGAAGAAGAAAACTAAGTCGCGTAAAAAATAAATATTGTTGATCTAATGTATTTTAATTTGTTAAATATATTTTTTTATATTTTAGCTGAATTCTGCCAGAGTATCTCTTGGGTTCCCATGAATGACTTTGACTTGAATTGACTTTATTAACTAAAGACGCTATACACAAAATTAGTGCAAAGGAGACAAGGAGTCGGCTCGTACGTCTCCTTTAATAATAAAGGAAAACAAAATAAATTAAACTTCAATAACTCTCGGAGCACAGATGAAGAAAGAAAGAAAGGAAGAGAAGAAGAAAATGAAAAAAAATAAAGAAAACATTGACTCACGGAGATCGGGAAGGGGTTTACAAATCAAATTATAAATAAATCAATAATGGTTTCAATCCCTGCTACTTTAGGCGGAAAGAACTATCTCTTTTAATTTCTTTTTAAATATAAGTGATGGTGATTCACTTGCTATTTAAAATAGCTTATATTTGTTGACAATCTGGGAAAGTTGATATCTCTGACTTAGTTTTGATCGATCATTTTTAACAAACGGGACAAGGTATTTATTCCTTGCTCTTGATAAATGGCTATGCTTATTTTCAACCAAAAGTTTCATGTTACGGGAAAAAAAAACTATCACTATGTTGGATATTTAAAAACCATATGCCTAAATTAAGGTGAAAAAATTGTTGCAAATCAAGAATACCAAGAAATAAAAAAGATGTTTTAGTTTCAGATACAATCAAATACAAACAAGCCTGCCAATTGCCGAATGTCGGGGCCCGGGTGAAGCCCAGGCTCCCGTTATTACTCTATAGCCGAGCAACTGTGTATACATTTATTTGTATATATATATTTTTTTTAATCTCCATTTGTTTTAGCATTTGCACCTGGGATGTGGCTTGAAAAAAACGACCTAGCTAGGTCACAAGCTTGACGAAAGTCACTTATAGCTTTTTTGAAAAAAAAAATCATATGAACGACGTCATATTTATGAGTTCATTTCAAGAGCATAAATTAAATCATTTTCCCCCAAGAATTTTTGTATCTTTTTTAGCATCATGACGCATACAAAATTGAAAAAGATGACAAATGACTCTGAGCAACTAAGGAAAAAGGCATGGAACAAGACACAGCAAAAACCACAGTGAATTGCAAAGGAAAATGATGCATAATGAAATGTGCTGTTAGAAGACAAAGCAAAATTACAATGGAATGAAGGAACGTGTTGGTATAGCGTGTGTGAGTCTGAGTTTAATAAGCAAGAAGAATATTTTAGTTCAATTGAAATTGCTGATTTTCACCCTAGAGTGAAGTTATTTTAGCGTCTGCATAGATAAACAGGAAGGAGAAGACGGATTCACGCCTGGACTTCTTAACCACCCTGGAACGGAATGAAGTTAATTTGGCGTCAGTAAAGGGTAAATAGGAAAGAGGAATTGAATTCTTGTCAGAAAAAAAACCATGTGAGCGATATCACATTTAAATACATTCAAAGAGCCAAATTTCCATTATTTCTCTCCCCCCCCCCCATTCGTGACCGTATCGTTTTCTTTTATCTATAACGCATGAACAATTACAAAAGATGACAAATAACTCAGAGCAGCTAAAGACAAAAGCATGAATAAGAAACTACAAAATAAGATTAATTTTCAAACAAAAATGTTGCACAAAGAAATCTAGTTAGAGACGAAGCGAAATTACAATGGAATGAAAGAACATGTTAGTTTATCGTGTACGAGTCTGTGAAGGATAAACAAGAAGTAAAAATTTGTTTTCAGAAGATTCTTCACCTGTGGATGCATAAAACAGTGTTAAAGAAATATACTAAAACAATATTTAGGAAACCTCTCTCCCAATCAATGGTGTGGACTCTTAATTTTAAAAACAGAATAAGAGGAATTTAGATTTTATTTGAAGGAATGAGGGGATGATAGGATGGCTGACCGGCACCAAAATTGGATTAATTGTAAGGGCCTTAAAAAATAGCCCAGGGGCTTAAGATTAGTGAAAGATAAGATGCATGAAAGAAAAAGAGAATTTGAAAATCAAGCTATTGGTTCAGTTGCCAACGTATTTGTTCCCACAGCAGGATTAATTGCTTTCTGAAAAATAATTGAATGTTGCATCATTAAGTCGAATCATTTGAGATCTGGATAATTGGGCATCTGACTTACATGACTGAATCGAATAATAGGTATGCTGCTACTACCGAAAACTCACAGCGACAACAATCCCCACGAGGCCAATAGAGTTACACATAATGCCAATAGTGACCGGCATAATTATAGATAAGATAAGTTAAGTTTTATTCTTCATTAAATACACATACAATATTACATGTTATTAATCCCTCAAAGGCTCATTGGCCTGTACAAAGAGAGACGACATATGAATTACATACTCATAGATAAAAAACAAAAGAAAATTTAAAATGATCACTTACTCACATATTTTGGAGAAGAAAAGAAAATATAGATAAAATGGAAACTATAGAAAAAATTAGAATAAATAAACTAAATTTAATAATTATATTAAATAGACTCAAAAAAAAAAAAAAATATATATATATATTATTATTACTATAAGCGAATTCCTATCGTCGAAACAGAATTATGTGTATTGTCAGGTAGAACCAACATCATAATAGCTGTTACGATATTATTCATAACTCTTATCCAAGATATTAAAAAATCATAACTTAAGCCATGTACAACCCCTTTAAACTTGTATTTAAAACTATATAAATTCCAATTCAATCAGCTCTGCTTATTTCTTGGCTAGGTAGCAAAATTGACGTTTATGGGTTATTTCAGACATAAGGCTTATAATTATTGGACTGTAATAAAATGGTACAAAAGCAATAAAATTTAACCCGTCTTCTTGAATGCTACTCCTTAGTGAACTATACAAGTTTCAGCAATAAATATTGATAGTCATACCTGAGGCCTGGGAGTCATAGCGCAGAGAAAACCACCATAAAACAGAGCTAAACATTCAGGGGACATCAACTCCAAAAAAAAAAAAAAAAAAATTATTCATTTTGATTCTTAACTAAATGGTCCTTAAGAATCCTCTTGAAAGTGCCAAACGAGTGGCATTTCTGTACTGAAGAAGGCAGGGAGTTCCAAACCTGATGACAAGCGATGAGGGGATTGAAATCTGACCGCACTGTGGGAGTAGGAGGAATGCAGATATTATGTGACGAACGAAGGTTATATGGAGCTGAATCAGAAATAAACTGAGGAGTTTTTTGAAGAGATTTTGGAAGATTGCCATGAAGCTGATGAAAAACAAAAGAAGCACAAGAAAGAATGTAGATAGACTGTAGATTTAGAAGCGGTCTTGGTGAAGAACGGTTGGTGTCCATAACCAGACGCCGTGTTTTATCATACATGACAGAAAGCGACCGCAGTGTAGAAGGAAAAGTAGACATCCATACTATGGGGCAATAAGAGACATATGACTGGACAAGGCAGAAAAAAAGAAGAGCTTCAGAATAGATCCAGGAAAGGTGTGTTTGAGTTTTTGAATGACACCCAAACTCCGTGAGACCTTAACCCTAATCATGGCTATATGGTGTCTAAACGAAAGGTTCTCATCAAGCAGGATACCAAGAAACCGGACCAACCGATTCTTTGGTGTACACAAGGAGCCTTGTGACACCTGAAGCTGTGTCAGTTGAGGGAAAGCTGCACCAATTCGAGAAAAAATAAGAAAATGTGACTTGGTAACATTCAAGGCCAAGTAATTCGCCTCAAACCATGAAACTACTCTCTCAAATATTGCCACCAGATTAGACCTGACATCACATTCCGTCCTCCCTAGAGTCCCAAAAGTGCTGTCGTCAGCAAAAGCAACGAGGCAATCTTCATTAGAAGTAGCATTGGGACACGAAGGAACATCCGGATGACAAAGATTGCAGCATACTAGAGGACTGGTGTTCTTGACTGCTGAAATCAGATCATTGACATAAATCAGAAATAAAACGGGACCAAGAACAGATTCCTGGGGGACACCATATTCTACTTCAGAAGGGCTCCGGAAAAGCGGATCAATTTAAATAAGTCTACCAGAAAGATATGATTCAAACCAAGAGAAAACATTTGATCTTATACCAATATGCGATAATTTCCAAAGAAGAATCTGATGAGTCAAAGAATCAAAAGCTTTACGAACATCCAAAAATAAAGCTGCCGGGATAAGACCAAAATCTATTGCCGAATGAATGAAATTCAAGAGAGATGCGCAAGCATGCTCTGTAGAGTGATTCGCTCGGAATCCAAACTGGAAATCATGGAAAAATGTTTTGACATCCAGAAAACTAAGAAGCCTGGATAGCATAGCCTTTTCAAAAATTTTGCTGAAAACAGATAGAAGAGAAATTGGCCTATAATTAGCAGGATCACTCCGGGACACACCTTTATACAGCACTATAACCTTAGCTCGCTTGAGTGATTCAGGGAAAATTCCATTCACGAAAGACAGATTGACAAGCTTAGTCAATGGTGACAGAATAGCAGGAAGAACGGCACGGATAACCCTTGTAGTAATTCTGTCTGGCCCTGAAGACGATGAACCTTTAAGTGCATTTACGATCCGAGCTACCTCAAACTCAGAAACAGGGTTCAAGACCATTGACTTTAAACATGGGGGTCCAAGATAGGCTCTGAAATCGCAACGAGGAGTTGTAGAGCTCACAGATGAAGCAGTCGTTTTTCCTATATTAGCAAAATAAGACGTAAGCTCTAGCTGAACATTTTCTTCTCCTTGGACAATTTTACCGTCAACTATCAGCGTTGTTGGAACTGAAGGCGGAGGGGGAGTAGGTTTAAGTACAGAATTAATAATTTTCCATGTCTTCCCAACATCCTTTCCACACTCAGAAAATTTCCTGTGATAATACTGAGACTTGGCCTTCCGACACAGAGAATTAAATATATTCCTATAGGCCTTGAACCGCTGATGATGAGAAGCAGATGACGAAGCCTTGTATAGTTTCCACAGATAATTTTTCCTTTTCCAGCTTTTATGGAGACCTGGAGTCATCCACGGATTCAGCAGTACTATCCTTTTCGAGGTATGAGGCTTTGGATTCTGGTGGCAAACTTCTAGGATACCTTCTTTTACTGAATCATAAAAGAAATCAAAAGAGCGGTTAAAATCCGATTCAGAATCCAAACTATCCCATGGCTGATCAGTCAAACGAGATTTAAGTAGACTGATCTCACTGACACCAAAACGGAAAAATGGGAGATTAGATGGCGAAGCTTTACGCTGCGATCGATTAGCAGTCCTATATCGTGAAATAGCAGGGAAATGATCAGAAATATCACTAATCATCACCGAATTATCTAAGACATCTAGTGACGAAAAAATATTATCAATAAGTGATGCATGCATCTCAGTAACTCGGGTTGGTATACAAACTGAAGGTAGAGTTCCCGCAGAAAGCATCATTGACAAAAAATCTGCAGCCAAAGCAGAATTTTGATCCAGCAGGTTAAGGTTGAAATCCCCCATAAGGATTAGTTCGCAAGGATGCTTTTGGACTAAGTCCAAAACCTCTTCCAGAATTTTCATAAACGAAGGAATAGATCCACTAGGGGATCTGTAAACCAAACCGACAACTAAATCCTTAAACCTGACTTAATCTTAATAAAAAGGGATTCAAAGATTCCTTCCTCATTTCTACTCAAATCACTTCGGAAATTATATACAAGATGATTGGCAATATACAGGGCAAGGCCATCTTTCGCCATCTGTTTCCGGTTCATCCTCTCCATCCGAAATCTTTGGATATCTAAAAGCATATCCTTTTTTGAATCCAGGAAAGTTTCACATAAACCAATAACATCCGGAGTTCCACCACTGACGATCCGTTTCAGCTCATCAAAAGAGGAACAAAGTCCCTGAATGTTTAGGTGAAGCACAGAGAAAATACCATCTTGTTTAGAAGAGGCAGAACCACTTAATTGCGAAACATATTTACTTTCAATAACTGATTTAGGATCATTATAATTCCTATTTCTACTTCCAACTGAATTATTAATTATACTTTCTATATCTAAAGGATTATTTTGTAACTCAATAAAACGTTCCCCCAAAGAGTTAACATCACCCTGGTCACTAAAAGAATTAATCATTTTACTTACGGTGGATGGTAGATCCGCTCCGCGACCAAACTCACCAGACCAAAGGTTAACGACATAAATAAATAAATAAAATCACAATAATCATACCAATAAGTAAGATACATATACATTTTATATTATTGAACAAATTAATAATAATAATTTCAGATAAATTTAGTGACTTTCTTAAATCATTAATCATACTACTCATTTCCTGAAATAAAAAAAATAAAAAATATGTAACGCTAAAGCTCCACTGCATTAATGTACCCATGAGACCAATACAGGTAAAATCATTTTCAAGATAACAAAGGATTAAAATCCCAAACTGACGCAATGACTTGTGAGAACAGGCATGTAACAAAAAAGAATAATTATTGAAATCCATAAATTTCATTGAAGTTAATTGGAACGAAAGTAAATCATTAGACAGATACGCACAAAGAAAAAAAATAAGCAAAAGATAAATAAAATACGCTGAATATATGAATGGCAAGATACTAAACATATCTAAAAAAAAAAAAAAAAAAAAAAACACACACACAAAAAACTTAATCTTAAACACAGTCGGCTAGAGTATGAATTTTTTTAGTGACACTTTCACCGTTAGGCCTTGCCAAAATTTGCCCACGATCAGTCCAAACATTTCTATGACCAAATCTGTCCTTAGCGGCAAATAGGATCTCACGTTGCCTCTTTGTCAATGCTTCCGATAGGAAAATTCCACTTGAAGCTAACCTAGCTTTTGCTTTGAAGACTTTTTTCGCTATATCACTATTCACAAATTTAACTAAAACAGGAGGGACTTTGTCGTTTAGGGAGGCATCGGTTAAAGCGGGGGATATTTTGAATCTGTAGATATTCCTAATTTGGGCAACATTAATTTCAGTCAGGTTCATTTTGATTGTGAAAACTTGCAGGATTGTTGATTGGAGGTCAGATCCGGACTGTTGCTTAACACCATGCAAAATTAGCGAATCAAGCAGCACTTCTTGTTCAAATGAATCTAGTTTCATCTCAATTTTCATGATTTTCTCTTCTTGATTTATAATTTGGTTGCGAAGAGTTTTCAGCGATTGTTCAATTTTTTCCAATTTTGGTTGATAATCAAGAGTAACCGCGTCATATATTTGACAAATAATGTCGTGGGATGACTGGCAGAAGGAATCAGCATCCGAAAACCTTTCGTTAACCTTCTTAGTTATATTTTGCAGTAACTCTCGCTTAGTTTTTTCCAGGTCAAGTTCCGTAGAAGTGATTTTATCCATCAACGAAGCACATTCTCCTGTATTAGATTCCTTAATTGTTAATGCATTAAATGTCTTGGAAAGGGATTTATAAATATCGGGTGAATTTTTCAATTCCTCAAATGCAGCCTTTACACCTGCAGTCTGTTTTGTTGAAGTTCGGCTAACGCTTGGATTATATTCTGCCAAGTTGGCTTCAACAAGTCTGTATTCGTCATGTGTCCCATAGCAAAATACCAAATATGATGGCTTTCCTTTGCTATCCTTGGACACTTTTAGTATCTTTACTGGCCAATGAGGATAATTTTTGAAGTTACCTAACGCGATATCAAACTCTTTAAATGCAGGCATTTCCTATTAAGGAGAGGACAAAAGTAAAAGCAACTTATCTTTATCTAAGTAAAGAACCTTAAGGAAAAATTTATTTGGAAAAATGCTCCAAAGATTCAATAATATATATCCAAAATAATCTATAAAATCCACTAATATCAGTCTATTTCAATACCAATTAGTTTGGCACCAAAGGTGAACACAGATCAATTCGCTCACAGTAGGTTTACTCAAGAAAAGTCAATGGCGCAATGAACTAAGCAAAGTGATGATTTAGTTGTTGATTTGCGTCGTGGTGGTACCAGGTCGTCATTTTCAATGAAAAAACCTGGACCTGGGTCCATCTGTATGGAATGAGCTACCATTGAGCAATAGGGCGATGGAAAACGAACCTTAGTTAAAACAAATTTAAAAGATTATTTTTTTGGGGGAGGGGGATTAGTTAAATTTTATTATGGCTGGTAGGTTGGGTAAGGGAGGAAGAGGAGCTGGAGAGGCAGGGGTTGGCTGGTAAGGTAAGGGTGAGCAGGGGCTAAGATGGGGGTTGGAAGGGCAGGGGGGAGGGGGATTTGAGTATTGAAGAGTAGTGGAGACCCGATTTGTTATTATTATTTTTCTTTTATATTTCATTTATCCATTATTATTTTTAATTCAGTTATTTATTTATTTATCTACTTTTTTCATCTATATAGGTTATACTTTATTTTTTTTTGGTTTATTTATAATTGTTTTAATTAAATAGTTGAGGTTTAAGTAAATAGTCGAGATAATAGGTTAGTAGTTATGTGGAATTTCGCGCGATTGCAAACCTTCATAGGTTTTCTCAAGCACGAAAGTGTTGTTTGATTTATTTATTTGTTTGTGAATTAATAAACTTACGAACTTAACTTATGAGCTAAATTATCTATGTGAAACACTTCTTTACCTTCTTATTTGATATTATGATCTTCTATGATCTTTGCTGTGTTTCCCAAGACAGCTCATCAAAATGATGTGTACTTATGGACGCATCACACAATCGTCCTTAGCTTCCTTATTCTTTTAAGCGGTCATATTTCTATCGTACGTGAGAACTTGTTACTTTTTAATGTTTTAATTCCTCTAATTCCTATTAACATTCCTTCAATTCCAAAGTTTCAAAGATTTTCTGATTACTCTCTAAAATAATTTTTACAGTTAAAAGATTCTCAAAATGCTTTCCTATCTCTCTTTAACATTGTGTTAATGACTAATTGAGGCCTCATTCCTATCTTTGATTTGAACTAGGTCTGGACTGATTGCTTCATCATTGATTAGCACGTAAATAAAATGTCTCGTCGTTACGCAGTCAGGCTACATGTTTCTGGTCCTCTGTATAGTACTCATTGACATATCTTCAAATCTTAATTTCTACTTTAATATCCTTACCCCCAGGGGTGTCCCCGAGGGGGGGGGGGGTAGGGTTGGGGGACGCTCACCCCCCCTCCCCCCCCAACTTTTTTGGAATTCGTTAAAGTTTTCACTGAAGGCGAAAATTTCGGCAGAAATTGTTGCACAATCGGCCGAAATTTAGCAAAATTCTTGATTTCTGCATAAAATTCGGAATAAATCAGGTAGTGATTCGGTAAAATTAACGAAGTTTGCCCCCCAATAAAATAAGCCTCGGGACGCCCCTGCTCACTTGTCCTAATTCTTTGTTATTCCTGTAAAATCTATTGCTCAAAACTTCTTAAGCAAAATCTTTCTTTCTTCTACTAAGCTTCAATCTTTTCTGCTAATACTCCATGCTATTTTTCAATTAGCTACAGAAGCTACAATTCATCCAAAGTTCATACCTGCATCAATTTTTACGACTTATCAAAAGAAAAAGTTGAAAATCTAAAACAATTTTTCAATGCTTAAAAATAAAGGTTAGGAATTCCATAGCTATCATTAATAAACTTTCATCTTCCATATATCGTATTTTAACTCGACTTATTCTTTTATTCAAAGACTAAAAGCAAAAATCCAGCTAAAAATCACTTAACTAATAGCTGCAATATGCTATTCCTTGGTATAGGAAAAATAGTATTGGGTAAAAATTACGATGATTAGCCTTCAAAGACAGAACGCCTTCCGTTGAGCAAAGCTATTTCCTAATCACTAGATTTTTAGTCCTAGCCACAAAAACAAGCTGGATACCGCTTAAAAAATATGATTTGTCTTGAATCAAAGTCCGAAGGTAGTCGTAACTCGAATCTTATTTTAACCAAAGTCCGCTATCCAGATTGTAACGCAGATTGTCATTGCTGAATAAAGTTCAAAAATTAAAGACTGGCAAAACGGATATATGACTATATGCTTTTATATTGAGGAAATACTTGCAGTCAAGGAGGGGGGTGCCTCAAAATATCTGCAAAGGCCCCACAGAGCGCTGATCCAAGATAAACAGAATGGCCCAAGGTATCTTCATACTGGACCTGAATTAATCTATTGGGCACACTTGATATCGCTCATTTTTGATAAATATGCAAAAAGAAAATTCATAATGGTCTTATTCAGTTGTTCAGTATTCAAAATTCAAAAAATCTCAAATTCACAAAAGAAGAAAACCTTAAAACTTCATTCGCAAAAAAAATTCACGTGTAATTTTTTCAGTTTGACGTTAAAGGAGATGCAACGTCACTATATACGGGGGGGGGGTGGCAAAGAAAAAAGGGAGAGGGTAAGGACAAATGCAAACATTTTGGTTCAAAGAACTCCTTCTATGCCATAATGTTTTAAACTGGTAACGTCTAAAAGGCAAAACATTCACTTATACCTTTAAAAATAAAAGACAAGTAGTACCAAACGATCTTCACTGTCCTCCTGCTCACAAGAATAGACCATTCAGTCTATCCTTTCTGGATTTTCCACTTATTAGAAATCCTTGGCTATCCTTAAAAGTTCCCCAAACCAAAGCAAAGAACGGGAGACTATGTCTTAATATGAAACTTATATACACTATCCATTTGAACCCAGCCACAGAAACACAATTTGTGTTTTAATCAAATGTTGAAGCTAGACTCAGAAATAGACTTTTACTATTAATTATTAACACCGTCATGTGAAATGATAAGTTGATGAAGCCAGCATGAAATATAGAGGATTGGGTAATTAGAATAAAATAAGGAAGAGATTGAAACATTCGCAGTAGAATTATAAGAGTTAATTATTGGGGTCACAGGGTTGTCCAGACTCGGGTGTATTTCCGGTATCAAAGCCTCAAAGAGGTGTATGAGGTCTGCAATATATTTTTTTTTCTATGTGGAAATTAACATTATGAGTTTCTTTGGTCGAATATTCATTACTTCAGAATTCCCTATGATTTCTATTTCCATTTAACAGAAAATTGAATGTCAAAAGGGATTGCTGTCAAATCGTTTAGGATAATTTGCGCAATGTAGGGAATGAGCTATGATATGTGTTTATTCTTCCATTTTCTTGCTTTCTCTATTTTTTTATAGGGTACTCCTGTACTAAACGGACTCTTTTATATACTGCAATGGAAACCAGTCACGAAAAATCTGTTTTTGACAGGTTAATTCAAGACACCGGTTTAGGGTAATGCAATGTATAGCGTGGTTTTCGTTGCGTATACGATATTTAAACTGTTGTTTTTTTGGGTTTAGTTGGGGGGGGGGGGAAGGTACCTAGGTTAGGTTACGTAATAATATGTGCTATGGTTTTTTTATCCCCCATCCCTCCCCCTAATGTGCAAATATATAGCTCAAATTTGTTTCTAAATTATTATATATTTATCTTATTTATTTTATTTTATTTCATTAGCATTAACCAAGCTAGCACTATATTAAAGAGTCCGTTTAGTACAGGAGTACCCTTTATAGTGTTGAATTTATAGGGTTTTTTCTTTCTTTTGTACATCTCTTTGTAGTTGTGTTAATAAAGCGTAACCTTCATTCTACGGCTTTTGTATTATAAAGTGTAAGTAATTGCATTTGCACCGTCCCCTGCTGTTTTACTAGGCCATGGAACTTTGTGAGGGGGGGGGGGGTAATAATGCAAATACTTTGGTTTGCAAAATTTCTTTATTACTTAGATAAATTGAATGATTGATTCATATCCTTTGGTTCAAACACCCGGAGCTCTTCCTATCACTTATCACACTTATTTTCCTTGTCACAGTATTCCTAAAAAGAAAAGAAAAAGAAATCGAATTAGATAGAGGACTGGGAAGATTTTTTCAAACTCTCCTGTCACTTTTCAGAAAGTTCTATTACTGACGCAGTGGTTCCCTATAAATTCCACATCATCACCGTCACTTTTTTTTCTGTTTTGGCAAATAGCTTAATCTTATATTTGACAATTTTCTAAAGAAGGGAATAAGTATATCCAAGCTTAATAAAAGCGAGAAGCCACACTTAAAGCGCTAAATTATTTTCTGGCTTCTCAAATCGAAGAATAATGCAAATGAGCTTGTGGGAATTCAAGCATTCCAATTTCTTTTAATGCTTCTAATGAAAGATGGATAGATTAATTTCAGATGCGCAGAATTAAAGCCACTTTTTAGTTTTCCCGTGTCGAAATATTACGTATTTAAAGATAAAATACGTTATAATTTGCAATGTGAAACGTAAAATAAAGTAAGAAAATTGTGAAACGTAGTTTCCTCCTGTTTTGGCTTCCTAATATTAATTTATTATCTGTTTTTATATTTTTTTTTCTTGCGCTTTGTGACTTTTGATTGCTGACATTCTGAAGAAGACTCTCATAAGGATAATTCTAGGGCTCAAACTATGTCACACAACTGAGAGGACGAATAACCAAAAATCAAATCCGTCTCTTAAAATCAAGATGGTGCCAATACCTGTTATGTTTTACGCGCCGATGGTACGTGGATGTCTGAAGTATGGCAGTGAGCGAATTGGCGAGAAGAAAAAGATAAAGTTATTATTGGCAAAGGCAAATACCGGATCACTTTTCAACTTACGGATTAGGAAACATAAGCCTTCTCCCTCCACCACCCATTTTTTATCATTTATTCCAGGCACCAGGCATGTAAGATGCTCTTATCTTCCTAGATGCTTTGGCTAATACACCTTTCACATAATTTGAGTGAATGTACAAAGTACAGAATCCCCTGGATGGTAGAAAATTAAAATTGTTGGTTAAAATTTAATTGATAAATTCACTACGTATTGTAAAATAATAACTATAACTTTAAACAAGAACATTACAGATATCAGGATAGATGGCGTTAATTTATCTTTACATATATATACATTTTGGAACATTTGAGATCTTCAAACCTATTTTTATCAATGGATCGCGAAGAGTCACAGTATAAATATATATAACAGCAATGAAACTTTGGATTAAAAATTAAACACAGGAGCATTAGT
Source organism: Artemia sinica (assembly GCA_027921565.1). Taxonomy (NCBI): domain Eukaryota; kingdom Metazoa; phylum Arthropoda; class Branchiopoda; order Anostraca; family Artemiidae; genus Artemia; species Artemia sinica. The sequence continues at coordinate 44,652,617 of CM051263.1, read as the reverse complement.
GTAACAGAGGGAAGTGGTTAAAGTAGGAAGAATCAGTGGAGTCAATTAAAGAAGGGGGCAGGTACCCTCCCTTGATTTTGAAAAACACTTTTTTTCATATTTTCATTGAAAAGTCGTCTTTTCTTGGTATTAATTAAAAAAAAACTTTCTGAAAAATCAGTTTTTCAAAGAAAAGTTAAGGCCATTTTAAACTCAAGCTCAGGAAATAAAAATACCTGTTAAAATTCAAACTCAAAACGACCAGAAATTACTATTAAAGAATAAATGAAACCCAAAACGAACAGAAATTAAATAAGCAATCGTAGCAAAAAACATTCAACAAGTAATAATATAAATGAATAAATAGATCTTAAGGCGAGTGAAACTTAAATTGAATATGCAAATCAAGTTTGAATCAAATAAAAATAACCACAAACAAGAGTTTGGGTATCGCCTCACTGCAGAAGCTTAAAACCTACTGCGTCATTGGCGCTTTACTGAAAACGAATTATATTACAAATGTTTTCTTTTGTACTTAATATTTAAAATAAATATTAAAATTACAGTAAAATTTTGAACTGATGAGCTTTCAGTAATTAATATCAGTATACATCAAATATTCAGTTTAATTTATTAGTTCTTTCCAAGATTGGTCAAGACAAATATAGTTTCACTACAAAAAAAATTTGGATAATGCCCCCTTCTTTAAATGTAAAAACTTAAAGCCTTTTGCGCCATTGGCACTTCACTGAAAACGAATTACTCGTATATTACAAATTTATTTTTTTCCAGTTCTCACAGCATTGAAAATGAAAATAAAAATTACAGTGAAAGAAAATCTTCAACTGATGGATCTTTCAACAATTAGTATCATTATATATCTAATATTCAATTTGATTTTGTTTATACTTTCCAAGACTGTTCAAGACCCATAAATTTTTCAGTAAGTTGCCAGTAACGCAGTAGGCTTTAGGCTTCTGCAGTGAGGCGATACCCAAACTCTTGTTTGTAGTTATTTTTATTTGATTCAAACTTGATTTGCATATTCAATTTAAATTTCACTCGTTTTAAGATTTATTTATTCATTTCCATTAATATATATTGTATGTTTGTTCGCATTGCTTGTTCATTTAATTTCTGTTGCCAGTAACGCAGTAGGCTTTAGGCCTCTGCAGTGAGGCGATACCCAAGCTCTTGTTTGTAGTTATTTTTATTTGATTCAAACTTGATTTGCATACTCAATTTAAATTTCACTCGTTTTAAGATTTATTTATTCATTTCCATTAATATATATTGTATGTTTGTTCGCATTGCTTGTTCATTTAATTTCTGTTCGTTTTAAGTTTCATTTATACTTTAATAGCAAAATATTTTTTTTCGGTTTAAGCTTGATTTTCATATTCAATCTAAGCATTACTGGCTTTAAGATCTATTTATTCATTTATATTATTACTTGTTGAATGTTTTTTGCTACGATTGTTTATTTAATTTCTGTTCGTTTTGGGTTTCATTTATTCTTTAAAAGTAATTTCTGGTCGTTTTGAGTTTGAATTTTAACAGGTATTTTTATCTCCTGAGCTTAAGTTTAAAATGACCTTTACTTTTATTTGAAAAACTGATTTTTCGGAAAGTTTTTTTTTAATTAATTACAGTTAAAGAAGGGGACAGTATCCAAATTCTGTTTGTAGTGAAACTATATTTGTCTTGACCAATCTTGGAAAGAACTAATAAATTAAACTGAATATTTGATGTATAATGGTATTAATTGCTGAAAGCTCATTAGTTCAAAATTTTACTGTAATTTTAATATTTATCGTAAGTATTAAGTACAAAAGAAAACATTTGTAATATAATTCGTTTCCAGTAAAGCGCCAATGACGCAGTAGATTTTAGGCTTCTGCAGTGAGGCGATACCCAAACTCTTGTTTGTAGTTATTTTTATTTGATTCAAACTTGATTTGCATATTCAATTTAAGTTTCACTCGTTTTAAGATTTGTTTATTCATTTACATTAATATATGTTGTATGTTTGTTCGCATTGCTTGTTCATTTAATTTCTATTCGTTTTAAGCTTCATTTATACTTTAATAGCAAAATATTTTTTTTTCGGTTTAAGCTTGATTTTCATATTCAATCTAAGCATTACTCGCTTTAAGATCTATTTATTCATTTATATTATTACTTGTTGAATGTTTTTTGCTACGATTGTTTGTTTAATTTCTGTTCGTTTTGGGTTTCATTTATTCTTTAATAGAAGTTTCTGGTCGTTTTGAGTTTGAATTTTAACAGGTATTTTTATCTCCTGAGCTTAAGTTTAAAATGGTCTTTACTTTTCTTTGAAAAACTGATTTTTCAGAAAGTTTTTTTTTAATTAATTTTTGTTCGTTTTTGATTGCAACAAATTTCAAGTTTTTATGGCATAGGGGAGGGGGGGTTGCTTACTGTCCGATTATTCTTGACTTTGAAAACCGGATCTAGAACTTTCAATTTAAATCGAATGAGGCTTTTTTCAAAGTCTATACGATTACCTCTTTGATAAAAACCTTATATATGAATAATAGACAGCTTGCATAACTTGTGGACAGCGATTGAAAACAATAAATGGATTAAAAAAAATAGCTCCAGTAAGGGGGTTTAGGCCATTTCAATTGCTGACCTAAAGGGACCATGACTTTTTGGAATTGACCTTAATAGGATTTGTCTGTCAAAGCAATTTTGTATCTATCACAGAGTATGTATTTTAACCTTATAATTGGATAATTATAATAGATTTACTATGTGTTCTTCCCATTCAAAACTTTACCTTATTAAAGTCTTTGGGGTGGGGGTGGCGTACTTGGCATAAAGAAGAAAACTTTAGCGTAGACAGTAGGAGAGGGGGAGGGTGAGGTTGGAGACTCATCCAATACGGGGCAGAACTTCACTTATTTCCTTCGCTTCCAATTTATGAGATTAGACAGACTCATTGGGCTGTAGAATGTTGGACCGTTTGAGTTGTGGAAGACGTTAAAATACTCAAAAATACTTTATATTTTCAGTTATTGCAGGATTGATTTCATAGATCGTGGAGTGGTGAGCCCCCTGGGCCATCATTTGGATGAGCCTCAACTCATAATATGCAATTTTGATTAATTGTTCCGTGTTATGTGCATATATTATTCTATATATGTTATTTTGAGTTATAGTTTTATCGCATTGCGTTCATTTTTAAATCTTGAGATAAAAACTGAAACCTTAGCGTAGACAGTGGTGGGGTGAAGTCTCCCCCTTCACATGCATAATTGAGTAGCCACAGAGAAAGTAATACAACTGAAAATAATCTGTCTTTTGAAAATGTCTTTTTTCAAAAGACACGAACAAAATCGTCTAAAGGAACCTGAAGTGCTATCTCTGACATTTCCGTTGATTCTTTATTCCCCTTACCTTCAGATGTAAAATTTAGAATATTATCGTTTGGGCTTAGTCGTCCCCTCCCTGAATAATTCACATTTGGAAAACCCACCCCTGGGAAATTCCTCCCCCCTCAAAGAACATTTTCTTTTCCTGCTGACAATTCCTCCCCGTTAAATTCAACCCAGCAAAAATTTATTTATTAATTTATATTAATATAAGCACTAAATTTATTTATTAATTTACATTAATATTTATTGTATGTTTGTTTGCATTGACTGTTTATTTATGATTGTTTGATTGTTTATATGCCCCCAGGGCATAACTTACAACGCCTACCCCCGGGCCTTGGTGGGCTGTGTCGACACCGGAGTTTTTCGTTATCAGAACTTTGAACTATTTTAACAAAATGTCTATCTCAAAATTTTTATCTGATGCATTTAGGGCGTGGAGAAGGGGGGTTAGTTGCCCTCTAATCTCTTTTGACTCTTAAACAATGAACAAGAACTTTGAATTTCCAATCAAATGAGCCCTCTCCGAAGTTTATCCAAGCATCCCTTCCATAAGAACTATATATGTCCCTAGAGCATTACTCATAACGCCTGCCTCCGGGCCCTGGCGGGCTCCGTCGACACAGGAATTTTTCTTATCTGACTTTTGAACCATTTTTAATGAAATAGCTATTATAAAAATTTTATCGGATGGGCTTTGGGAAAAAAGGGTGTGGGTGGCTAGTTGCCCTTGGATATCTTTTGACTCTTAGAAATTGAACTAGAACTTTCAATTCCAATCAAATGAGCCCCCCGTTTATACGAGAATCCCTTCCATACGAAATAATGTGAAGGATTAGGAGAATCCTTAAATTACAACCCTTGCCCTGAGGGCTGTGGGGGAGCTGTCATCCTCAAAGACCTAATTTCCAGAACTTAAAACTACGTTTAATAAAATGGCTGTCTCAAAATTTTGATTGGATGTGTTTGGGGAAAAGATAGGCGTGAGAGGGGGGTTAGTTGCCCTCAAATCACTTTCGACTATTAAAAAGGGCACTAGCCCTTTGAATTTCCAATCGAATGAGCCTTTTCTGAAGTTTCTACGACACCACCTTCTATAAAAACCTTATATGCCCCCTTACCCTTAACCTTATATGCCTTGCATAACCCTTGCCTTGAGGGTTGTGGGGGAGTGTCCTCCTCATAAACATATTTTCTATCTGAAAATCAACTACGCTGAACCAAATGGCTATCTAAAAATTTTGATTGGATGTGTTTGGGGGAATGATGGGCGTGGGGGGGGGGGGCTAGTTGCCCTCAAATCACTTTCGACTATTGAAAAGGGCACTAGCCCTTTGAATTTCCAATCGAATGAGCCCTTTTTGAAGTTTCTACGACAACGCCTTCTATAAAAACCTTATATGCCCCCAGGGCATAACTTAAAACCCTTGCCCTAAGGTTTGTGGGGGAGTGTCCTCCTCATAAACATATTTTCTATCTGAAAATCAACTACGCTGAACCAAATGGCTATCTAAAAATTTTGATTGGATGTGTTTGGGGGAATGATGGGCGTGGGGGGGGCTAGTTGCCCTTCAATCACTTTTCACTATTAAAAAGGGCACTAGCCCTTTGGATTTTCTAATCGAATGAGTTTTTTTTGAAGTTTTTACAACAACGCCTTCTATGAAAACCTTATATGCCCCCAGGGCATAACTTAAAACTCTTGCCCTAAGGGTTGTGAGGGAGTGTACTCCTCAAAAACATATTTTCTATCTGGAAATCAACTACGCTGAACAAAATGGCTATCTCAAAATTTTGATTGGATGTGTTTGGGGGAATGATGGACGTGGGGGGGGGGCTAGTTGCTCTCCAATTACTTTCGACTATTGAAAAGGGCACTAGCCCTTTGAATTTCCAATCGAATGAGCCTTTTTTGAAGTTTCTACGACAACGCCTTCTATAAAAACCTTATATGCCCCCAGGGCATAACTTAAAACTCTTGCCTTGAGGGTTGTCGAGGAGTGTCCTCCTCAAAAACATATTTTCTATCCGGAAATCAACTACTCTGAACAAAATGACTATCTCAAAATTTTGATTGGATGTGTTTGGGGAAATGATGAGCGTGGGGGGTAGTTGCCCTCCAATCACTTTCGACTATTAAAAAGGGCACTAGCCCTTTGAATTTCTAATCAAATGAGCCTTTTTTGAAGTTTCTACGACAACGCCTTCTATAAAAACCTTATATGCCCCCAGGGCATAACTTAAAACCCTTGCCCTGAGGGTTGCGGGGGAGTGTCCTCCTCAAAAATATATTTTCTGTTTGGAAATTAACTACGCTGGACAAAATGACTATCTCAAAATTTTGATCGGATCTGTTTGGGGAAATGATGGGCTTGGGGGGGGGGGGGTAGTTGCCCTCAAGTCACTTTCGACTATTAAAAAGGGCACTAGCCCTTTGAATTCCCAATCGAATGAGCCTGTTTTAAAGTTTCTGCGACAACGCCTTCTATTAAAGCCTTATTTGTCCCCAGGGCATAACTTAAAACCCTTGCCCTGAGGATTTTGGGGGAGTGTCCTCCTCAAAAATATATTTTCTATCTGGAAATCAACTACGCCAAATAAAATGGCTATCTCAAACTTCTGATTGGATGTGTTTTGGGAAATGATGGGCGTGGGGGGGGGGCTAGTTGCCCTCCAATCACTTTTGACTATTAAAAAGGTCACTAGCCCTTTGAATTTCCAATCGAATGAGCCTGTTTTGAAGTTTCTATGACAACGCCTTCTATAAAAGCCTTATATGCTCCCAGGCCATAACTTAAAACTCTTGCCCTGAGGGTTGTGGGGGAGTGTCCTCCTCAAAAATATATTTTCTATCTGGAAATGAAGTACGCTGATCAAAATGGCTATCTCAAAATTTTGATTAAATGTGGTTGGGGGAATAATGGGTGTGGGAGGGGCTAGTTGCCCTCCAATCATTTTCGACTACTAAAAAGGGCACTAGAACTCTCAATTTCCAATCGAATGAGCCCCCTTTGAAGTTTCTACGACAACCCTTTCCATATGAAGTGCCTCTGGGAAAAAAATAATAAAACATTGAAGCCGTGTGGCCTTTACTATTGGCAACGCTACAGCGTTGCCTCTGATTTCTATTGACAAAAATAGAAAGGATTACTCCTCCTCGATTTTAAGAAATATTTTTCTGCCCCGCCCCTAATTTCCGTGAATTGAAACAGCTAAGAAGTATTAGATTTTATTTCTTTTAGCCGAATTTTGATTAATTTTCGATCAGAACAATTGGACTGGCGTATATACGCCGGCCATTTATGGAATTCAAGATTGTGTACGTGAAAGAAGAGTCAAATGAGAAGTACTCAGCCTCACCAAGTCTCCAAATCAATCAGAGGCAACGCTATAGCGTTGCCTATAGTAAAGGCCATACGGCTCCAATGTGTCATTATTATTTTTTTCCCAGATGCACTTCATATGGAGGGGGTCGTCGTAGAAACTTCCAAGGGGGCTGATTCGAATGGAAATCGATAGTTCTAGTGCCCTTTTTAAGGGTCAAAAGTGATTGGAGGGAAACTAGCCCCCTCCCCACGCCCATCATTCCCCCAAACACATCCGATCAAAATTTTGAGATAGCCATTTTGTTCAGCGTAGTTGATTTCCAGATAGAAAACATGTTTTTGAGGAGGACACTCCCCCACAACGCTCATGGCAAGGGTTTTGAGTTATGCCCGGGGGCCATATAAGAACGATATTGGCACAATGTATTATTTTTTTTCCATTAGAGCAAGACACTTCAGATCGAAGATGTTGTCGTAGAAACTTCAAAAAGGGCTCATCCAATTGGAAATTGGAGTGGCTTGTGCCCTTTTTAATAGTCGAAAGTGATTGGAAGGCAACTAACACCCCTTCCACGCCCACCATTTCCCGAATCACGTCCAATCAAAATTTATGGTTCTTATGGAAGGACCATATATATGCATATATGGTTCTTATGGAAGGACTGCTCATATATTAGGTCTTTGAGGATGACAACCCCCATACAGCCCTCAGGGCAAGGGTTGTAAGTTATGCCCTGGGGGCATATAAGGTTTTGTATAGACAGCGTGGTCGTAGAAACTTCAGAAAGGGCTAATTCGATTAAAAAATTAAACGGCTAGTTCCTTTTTTAATAGTCGAAACTGATTCTAAGGAAACTGACATTCCTTCCACGCCCACCATTTCCCCAAACACGTCCAATCAAAATTTATGGTTCTTATGGAAGGACCATATATATGCATATATGGTTCTTATGGAAGGACTGCTCATATAAACTTCAGAGGGGGCTCATTTGATTGGAAATTGAAATTTCTAGTTCACTTTTTAAGCGTCAAAAGATATTGGAGGGTAGCCAGCTTCCCCCCTCCCCCAAACCTCTTTTTCCCAAATGCATCCAATAAAAATTTTAAGATAGCTGTTTTGTTGAAAATAGTTCAAAGATCATATAACAACAATTCTGGTGTCGACACAACCACCCAGGGCCCGGGTGCAGGTATTGTAAGTTATTCCCTGGGGGCATATATGGGTCTCATGAAAGAGATGCTCGTATTAACTTCAAAGAGGGCTCATTTGATTGGAAATTGAAAGTTCTAGTTCAGTTTTCAAGAGTCAAAAGAGATTGGAGGGCACCCCCCCCCCTCTCCACGCCCTTTTTTGCTCAAACCCATCCGATAGAACTTTGAGATAGCCTTTGTTTTAAATAGTTCAAAGACCATATAACCGAAACTCCGGGGTCGACACAGCCCCCAGGGTCGGAGGGCAGGTGTTGTAAGTTATGCCCTTGGGGAATATATGGTTTTTATTGAAGGGATGCTCGTAAAAACTTCAGAGATGGCTCGTTTGGTTGGGAATTGAAAGTTTTAGTTTAGTTTTTTAGAGTTGAAAGAGATTGGAGGGTTACTAGCCCTCCCCCCCAAGCCCCTTTTTCCCCAGATGCATCCAATAGAAATTTTGAGATAGCCCTTAAGTTAAAAATTGCTCAAAAGTCAGATAAAAAAAACTCTGGTGTCGTCACAAACCCCGAAGGGTTGTGAAAGGGATACATCGTATGAAAGGGATGCTCGTGTAAACTTCAGAGAGGGCTCACTTGATTGGAAATTGAAAATTCGAGCTAACTTTTTAATAGTCAATAGAGATCCGAGGGCATCTAGCCCCCCACCCCACGCCTTCTTTTTCCAAACCCATCTGATGAAAATTTTGAGATAGACATTTTTTTAAAAATAGTTCAAAGGTCGGATAAGAAAAAATCGGGTGTCAATACAACCCCCCAGGGCCCAGAGAAAGGCGTTCTAAGTTATGCCCTAAGGGTATATACATGGTTCTTATGAAAGGGATACTCGTACAAACTTCATAGAGGGCTCATTTGATTGGAAATTTAAAGTTCTAGTTCACTTTTTAAGAGTCAAGAGAGTTAAGGGTAACTAGCCTCCCGCTCTTTTTCCCCCAAACTCATCCGCTACTAATTTTGAGATAGCCAGTTTTTTTGGAAATTGTTTAAAAATTAGATAACAAAACTCCCCCCAGGGCCCGGGGGATAGGCGTTGTAAGTGTTGTACTGGGGGTGTATATGGTTCTTATGAAAGGGATACTCGTGTAAACTTCAGAGGGGGCTTATTTGATTGAAAATTGAAAGTTCTAGTTAAATTTTTAAGAGTCAAAAGATATCCGAGGGCAACTGGCCCCCCTACACCCTTTTTCCCCCAAGCTCATCCGATAAAATTTTTATAATAGCTATTTCATTAAAAATGGTTCAAAAGTCAGATAAGAAAAATTCCTGTGTCGACGGAGCCCGCCAGGGCCCGGAGGCAGGCGTTATGAGTAATGCTCTAGGGACATATATAGTTCTTATGGAAGGGATGCTTGGATAAACTTCGGAGAGGGCTCATTTGATTGGAAATTCAAAGTTCTTGTTCACTTTTTAAGAGTCAAAAGGGATCTGAGGGCAACTACACCTCCCCCTCCTCCACGCCCTAAATGCATCAGATAAAAATTTTGAGATAAAAATTTTGTTAAAAATGTTCAAAGTTCTGATAAAAAAAACTCCGGTGTCAACATAGCCCCCCAGGGTCCGGAGGTAGGCGTTGTAAGTTATGCCCTGGGGGCATATATGGTTGTTATAGAAGGGATGCTCGTATAAACTTCCTAGAGGGCTCATTCGATTGAAAATTTAAAGTTGCTATCTAATTTTTAAGCGTCAAAAGTGATTGGAGGGCAGCTAGCCTCCCCCCACACTCCATTTATTTTTTTCCCAGAGGCAATTCACATAGAAGGGGTCGTCGTATAAACTTCAAAAGGGGCTCATTCGATTGGAAATCGAGAGTTCTAGTGCCATTTTTAAGATTCAAAAGTGATCATAGGGCAACTGGCCCCCCAGGCCCTTTTTCCCCAAATACATCTGATAAAATTTGAGGAAGCCACTTTGTTAAAAATAGTTCAAAGATCATATAACAAAAGCTCCTTTACGTATGACCATTTCGTTAAAAACAGTTTGAAGGTCAGATAAGAAAAACTCCTGTGTCAACATCCCCCCCATGGCCTGGGGAAGACGTTGTAAGTATTGCTCTGAGGGTATAAATGGTTATTATGGAAGGTATGCTCGTATAAACTTCGGAGTGCTCATATGATTGGAAATTGAAAGTTCTCGTTCACCTTTTAAGAGTCAAAGGAGATCGGAGGGCAACTAGCCCCCCTCTCCACGCCCTATTTTCCTCAAACCCATTCGATAAGAACTTTGAGAGAGTCATTTTTTCAAAATAGTTCAAAGGTCAGATAACAAAAACTCCGGTGTCAACACATCCCCCAGGGCCCGGGGGCAGGCATTGCAAGCTATGTCCTGGGGCCGTATGTGGTTCTTATGAAAGGGATGCCCGTATAAACTTCAGAGAGGGTTCATTTGAATGGAAATTAAAAGCTGTAGTTCATTTTCTCAGATTGAAAAAAGATCGGAGGGCAACTAGCCCCTCCCGCCCTCCACGCCTTTGGGTGTATCGGATGGATAAACCCATCCGATAAAAATTTGATGGGACTATTTTTTTAAAAATTGTTCAACCTATCAGATATTAAAACTCCAGGGTAAACACAACCCCCCAGGGCCGAGGGACAGGCGTTGTAATTTATACTCTGGGGATATTAATGGTTCTTATAAAAGGGATACTCGTATAAACTTCAGAGAGGGCTCATTTGATTGAAAATAGAAAGTTCTAGTTCACTTTTAAAGAGTCAAAAGAGACCGAAGCTTAATTAGTCCCCACACGCCATTTTTCACCAAACCCGTCCAATAAAAATTTTCAAATAGCAATTTTGTTAAAAAATAGTTCAAACATCAGATAATAAAAACTCTGAGGTTGACACAAACCCATTTTTTCACTTTGATATTGTTACTTTGATACCAGTTTTGATACTTTGATGAATATTTGATTTTTTTTTAAGTTTGATTTTGAAATAAGGAATTTTTAAAAACTTGAAATTTTTTGCAATCAAAAACGAATAAAAATTAATTAAAAAAAACTTTCCGAAAAATAAGTTTTTCAAAGAAAAGTAAAGGCCATTTTAAACTTAAGCTAAGCAGATACAAATACCTTTTACAATTCAAACTCATAATGACCAGAAACTTAAATTGAATATGCAAATAAAGCTTGAAACGAACAAAAATCACTACAAACAAGAGTTTGGGTATGACCTCCTTCTCTCACTATAATAGTCTAAAACATACTGCGCCATTTGCGCTTTACTGAAAGCTATATGCGTCTTGAACAGTCTTTGAAGTATAAACAACATCAAATTGAATATTTGATGTATAATGATATTAATTGTTGAAAGATCCATCAGTTCAAGAATTTATTTCACTGTATTTGTATTTTTATTTTCAATGCTGTAAGAAATGGAAAAGAAAATATTTGTAATATAATCCGTTTTCAGTTAAGCGCCAATGACGCAATAGCCTTTGGGTTTTTATTTACAGTTAGGAAAGGAGGCAGTATCCAAACAGCTGTTTGTAGTGAAACTATATTCGTCTTTAAGAACTTTAAAAAGAGTTAATAAATTAAACTGAATATTTGATGTATAATGATATTAATTGCTGTAAGCTCATCAGTTCAAAATGTTACTACAATTTTAATGTTTATTTTCAATATTAAGTACAAAAGAAAATATTTGTCATAAAATGGTTTTCAGTAAAGCGCCAAAAACATACAATTACTTGTTGTATGTTTTTGCTATGATTGTTTATTTAATTTCTGTTCGTTTTGGGTTTCATTTATTCTTTAATAGTAATTTCTGGTCGTTTTGAGTTTGAATTTTAAAAGATATTTGTATCTGCTGAGCTTAAGTTTAAAACGGCCTTTACTTTTCTTTAAAAAACTAATTTTTCGGAATTTTTTTTTAATTAATTAATGAAAAAGATAAGAGGTCTCATTGCTGTTTATATTCACACCGTGATGACGCAACTAGCATCAAATCTGTCCTTGTATATTGAACAGTGTCCGTTTAACCAACAGAAACGAAAATTCGATTCAAAATAAAACACCAGTACAAGTTTAGATTAAATTTCCAAATATAAAAGCTCAAAATTAACTGTTAAGGCTAACATTAATTTTCGCTTAAATGGAAAAAAAGAGCAGTCATCCTGCTAACATCTACCCGGTACGTTCTAAGCCTGCTTTTTAACAAAACCGAAAAAATGGAAATTATCGTCAAATATATCCTTTTGATTTTCTAGAGATAATAGAAAAGCTAAATTAATTCCATACTACCTTTACTACCAACAACTTACTGCAGCCCCAAGCCACCTGAGGTCAACACAACCACGCAAGCTATTCCTCCAACACAATCTGTACAAAGCCTCCCTCTTTAACCCTCCCAAGAAGTCACCATTTCCCTTAAATCTTTCCTTATGACATCCTCTCACCCCAACCGGGACGATGTTGGCCCTAGATGGTTAGCTGACGAGGATGATGTTTGGTAATCTGTCATCCCTCATCCATAGAACGTGTCCTAGCCATCTCAAAATTTCTCTCATTATATGCCTAGAAAGTGCGATTGAACTACATTTTTGGTACAACTTAAGGATCGAGATACGATCAGTCAGTCGGATACCCAAAAAAATCTGTAGGTATTTTTTTCTGGAAAAAAATAAATAAATCCTACTCCGCCTTTCGGACCACCTACGCTTCAGAGCCATGGTCACTGTCATCACTTCTTCTAATATTCTAATCGTGTTCCGAAGACTTATACTTACATTTTTTTTTGATTTTTTTTTTCAACTGTGAAAAAAACCCTGGGTTATTCTACTCTCAACATCTTCACTGCACCAGCCCCTTTACTAGTAATGCTGCCTAGGTAAGTGCAGCTGTTCACTTGATAGATCTTCTCGTGACCCAGCATCATCTCTTCGCTTTCCACTAGGGAAGTCTCCCTCCCCTAGGAGATAGAGTCTGAAATGAGCAGAGACAGTCAGATAACAAATCAAATTTGAAACAAACACAAACTAGTGTGAATGGATATCAAAACCTAAGACGGGTAAAAATCAAGATTAATAATAATTTGAACTAAAAAAAGAAGAAACATGGTCTGAACTAAAAACGGTCTGAGAACAAAATAGCCTAGCGATCAAGTCTCCAAGAACAAAAACAATTTTTAAAATCAAGTAAATTCATGATGTTCAATTTTCATTGATTCTTAGTGGTCATGGAGGCTTCATGATGATACTATTTCTTCCAAAATCTCCAGGGGAGTTGGAATGATACGAAGACTACAGCATTTTGTGCCAAAATAACATATCATTTAATTATTCACAAATATATCCCTGATGGCTGTCTCATTTGGAACAGCAATTTTACGGTAGTTTCGCAAGGATAATAGGTAAGTGTTTTAAAGAAGTCAAGGATACATGTAATTGTTTAAGATTTTGAATTTGTTTAACGTTTGTAACTACGTGATTCGTATGCTGCGCTTTTCGTTTCTTAGTGACCAAACAATCTAGTCCCAAATAATTTTTTACCGTTCAAATAGTGCTATCCATGATTTGAGACTAGGTTTAGTGATAATTTGGTGTTTGAGCATTGGAGCAGTACACGGTCCGGGTTTGGCTTGCAGTTTCTGGAAAATTCTGTGTGGAATTCGTTTCCTAGGAGGATCAGAGCGGCTGAGGATATTTTAAATTTGAACAGAAAAGTAAAAGAGTACTTGGTAAAAGATGGGTAATTTGATTTTTGCTGTTAGGAATGATGGCTATTTCTATGGTTGATCTGAATTGTTCGATATGATAGAGGGTAGTAGGGTAAAAATTTGTAGGGAGATTGGGTTCCAGGGAGGAATTTAGTGGGGTGGCAGGGAGGTACTGGTGGTAAGGGAGCTGTAGTATGGGCGTGATGTGGAAATGGTATTGCTGAAAGTCTTTTTTTGGTGGTTTTGTTATTTTTTCATGTTTTTTTTTTATTTGTTATTGAAGAAACGGGCTAGCATCTTATAGTACAGGCTTGTGAAAAAGCAATTTGTTTCACAGGAGCAGCGTTTGTACTTAGCGTTTTTCTGTCATTGAATAAAGAAACCTAAAACCAAATTCAGTTTCAAATTACTAAGGACATCAAAATGAAAACTTTTTTCTTTTTTGACCTATATTAGGTCTATTCATACTTAAAAACTGCGATTTTCTGAGATTTTCTTTTTTTCAAAATCAAGAAGTTTTTTTGGCAGTATCAAATCATCATCAGTGTAGCTATGCTGAATTGTAACAAAAAAATAATAAACAAAACTAATTAATTAGATTTAACAACGCTTTCATCCGGATAAATCCGAACATTAAAAATATTCCAAGAGATAACTAAACCTTCAGAGGGTAGCCACACAGTCTGTGTGGACAGATGAAGCTCTACAGATGTTTGGGTCATGTGTTTTAGCTCATTTTTTTTTTTTTTTTTTTACTGATTTTTCACCCACGTTTATTTTTTATATTTTGCACCCGCTACTATTACAAGCTCCATAACTGCATTTGGGGTGTTTTTCATTAGTAATTGAAGTCCCAATTTTTCAAAATTTATAAAACAGTTAGTGTGTAACTTACCACTTAACAAAATTAAACGATGAGATTGTACTTGGTAATTCAAAACTAAACCAGGACACATAGTCTTGTCAGTATTTTTTTCTCTTAATTTCATATCTCACCTGACTTTTTTCACTTGATAGAAATGCATAAATGTTGGTAAAAACTAGACTCCCAACCCCTGCCCTGTATGGATGTAAATATTCTTGAGTTGCTTTGACTAAAGCCTCTGAAGTCCCTGGGAGGTTTTGGAAATTATTTTATTTAAAAATTAAAAGTGTAAATTTATTTTTTTAAAGATTGTGGGAGAACATGGTAACAAATGGGTTGGTAAGATTCTCCTAGACTAAGACTATGCAGATTATTACAGTGTTACGGTAAAATGCGAGCGAAGTAAATTAATTTTCAAGGCTTGTACTGTTCAGGGTGCCAAAATAGTTTACGCATTAATGTTAAAAAGCCTAAGTAGCTCAGACCAATAGCAAGTGAGAGTGAAGGTACTGAGGAAAAAGAATAAGTGGATAGTTTCAGTCATCCAGGTAAAATCACTAGCAAAGACGGTGAATATCGCAAAAACGGGTCTTTTCATTTCAAAAAAATATGGAAGAATAGGAAGACACGTCTGCGACCTAAGATAAGAAAACTGAAAGCTATGATAATGTCCGCGGTCAAGCACGGCTCTGAAACGTGGGCGCTTCAAAAGGTCAGGAGACACATGTTGGGTGTTTTCAAGAGGAATTGTTTAAGGATAGTCTTAGGTTTCCGTTAAACTTACAGGAATTGTGCTTTTGACTCCCCAAATAGGGTTAAACGAACCAAATGAAGTGGGAAGGGGCCCATAAGATAGGATTTAAAGGAAACTGGAGCTTCGTGGGAAGAAGTAAATAAAGCTTTAAACAGATTGAAGGGGTGAGGAGTGTTTACATCTGCGTTGGCTTCAGATGGCTTGGTGTTGCAATGAGTTGTTATTGTTATGCAATGTTATGTGTAATGTGTAAACAGTTGTTATGCAATAGTAGCAGCAGTATTACCATAAATATTAGAAGTAGATATTTTGTGATTACCTGCTTAAACATCCCCCACCATATAAGGTTTTGATACACACCTGTTAAAAACTGCAAAACAGAAGCTAAAAAACTGACAATATTTAGTTCATTTTCGTTCTAACTTTCATTTCCAATTTGATTTAATATCAAATAATCATTTCAAGACGCCACCTAATTCTTTAACCTTTAGATGATTGTACAAGGAAAACTTTTTGAGGTATTTCTCTAATAACTATTTAAGTCTATTGTTCACCGTTTTATTAAATATCTTGTTTCTATGACTCTTATATTTTACCCTAGTAGGTCTCCAAGGTGAATAATTCCTCATAGTATAAGCTATAGCAATTGATTTTGAAGACTAATAGGATAAGACAAGCTATTAAGCTGGTTGATTCTCAGGCTTCATTTAGTTTTCTAAGCTAAAGAAGATCCAGTTTATAAAAGGTTTTCAAGTGGAAAAGGGAAATCGTGTCAGTGTAAGTAAACTTCATCTATTTGGGTCAGTACCAAAACCTCATTTGTGTGAATTAGGAAAAAACTTCCTAAGTCACACAATCAACGTAAAATACGCCGGTTTTCTATTGATATCCATGCAATCATTACATTTTTATTTTAACGTGGAAACTTGCTTTTGTGAAGATGAGGTTAGAGTTTACTTCGCATCTTAAAATGAAACAAGGTCCTTCAAGATTTAGATGAAATACTTAAAAGATTTCATTCAAAGGAGGAAAAATTAAAAAAAAGAGAAATTCTCAAGAAGTTCGTGGTAGCAAACTTTAAATAAGTAGCGACTCAGCTCAATAGTAACAGAGGTTTTGAAAAAACAATTTCGGTAATAATTGTTACACAAATTGGCTTTTCATGCTGATTCAAAAATTATTTAAGTTTAAGATACAAAATTATTTAAGTTTAATCTTACCCATCAGAAGCTAAGAGCCTCAGAAAATTCCTCTGATTTTCAAAAAAGGGGCAAATACCCCCAAAAACTTAAGCAATATTAGTGAAATTACCACCATCAGATTAAGCACATCAGAAAATACTATTTTTTTTGCCAGAAGAAAGATCGCGGAGGCATTTTTTTTTTTTTTTTTTTGTATTCCAAAGGGATGATCGTATCGAACCAAAGATCGTAGAAAATCCGGAGAAGGCTCATTTGAACGGAAGTTAGAAGTTATAATGCCTTTCTTGTGCCCAAAAAGATTGGAGAGCGACTATCCCCCCGGTTGTTAAAACAAGTTTATGTCGCAAAATATCTTTAATTTGAATTCAAATAATTCTTCAATTTTGTTTCTGGTTTGCTGAAAATGCGTTGATATGATTTATCTACTAAATTCGATTTACTGAAATCTGTTTTGAAAATCAGTATTAAAGAAAAACCACATATTTTAAGATATCTCATCTGGCCACTATAAACCATCAACGGATAAATAAAATTTCATAGTCGCTATTTTGTTCCGCTATTAACATGGCCACAATATTTTTCAATAGGGAGATTTTGTCGGCCATCCTTTCTCAAACGTAGCATATGTGACCCTTAGAACCTCCCTAGTAGGTCCCCAAGACGAATAGTATAAGCTACAATATTTGATTTTGAAAACTAACGGGATAAAACGGGCTATTATGCTAGTTGCTTCTTTGGCCGCTTTACTTAGTTTTCTTAGCCAGAGAAAACCCAGTTTAACAAGAATTTTAAAAAAGAAATGAAAGGTTGTGAATCCTCTTATTGTAAGAAAACTTTATCCATTTGCGACTAGAGCAAAAGCTCGCTCATGTGCATTATGACAAGTCAAAGGTACGTGCTAAAAATTAGTTTGGCAAAAGCCTATGGTATACTATGAAATTTCCCTATTTCTTGTTGAAAGTAATGTTTCAAACATTTCTTGGCATATTTTGGAAATATAGGGTGCGAACAATGTGGAAAAAAGATTAAGTGACCTAGTAGATAACATCCGTTTCTGTTACTAAAGACCAATAAATTGGATATGTCGCAAAATCAAATATTAGTTTCCATGAGGTAGATAGCATTATATTGGCATAATAAGATGCAAGCTCCTCTAGCGGAGTTCATACCACTTTTGCCAGCTGTCGTTAATGACGTCGTCAAAACCATGGCTATTTTAAAATGATAAACCTTGGAAAACACCAGTGAATTTAGACTATCCTCTGTCACAAATAAAGCAAAGATTATTCTCCCGTGTAGGAGCTCTCATTGAACAAGATAGTATTTTAAAAGCAATCAAACTTAAAAAAAATGATAAAATTACATATTTCTGTCGATTATGAAAAAGGAACAGTCTTATTTTTGATGTAGGACAAATAGAGCAGTTGTAGACTAAATCATTCCTTGCAGAGCAGTGGCATATAGCTAAGGTTGGATTATGGGTTGAAGGCACGGGGGACTAGATTGTAGGTTATCAAGACTCTTCTACTGACGTATGTCTTATTAAGCGTCAAAAACTTGATTTTGCTTGGTAATTTGTCAGATTCAGAAAAGCAGCGCTAACTAAGTAAAGAACGATTCGCCTCCCGCGTTTTCTCTCCTAGCCATATTGTATAGAAGGGAGATCGTACAAGCAAGGAAGAAACTCATTTGATCAGGCATAATTTTTTTTTTCGTTTTTTAAGAGCTGAAAGTGATTGGGCGACAACTCTTCCATGTCTTCTTTTGCCTCCAGTCCCCTCTGTAACCCTTTGTCGCCTCAAATCCAAGTTACGAGACAGCTGTCAAACTCAGAATGATCGAAATGTGAATTTGAAATTAGCCTCTTGGGGGGACACGACCCACTTTGTCAGAAGAGCATGGATTTCCAATAATGCAATTGTGTTATTTTCCCCTGGTATACTTTAGCAAAAAAGGTTGGTATTTTGCATCTTATTACAATTAGAATCTTGCAACAAAATTAAACAAGCGTGGTTGGAGGAAAAATTGGGCCAAAATGCCCTTACCCGTCTCACCTCACTCTTACTGCCAAGTTTGAAGCACTTTATTTAAACCCTAACAATGCGAGCATTTTTAATCTCAATGCAACAATGAGACCTGCAGACTACCTCAGTACAAATACAAAGCAACGAGGTAAGTCCTAACTTAATGCGAAAACCGAACCAGTTCCAAGGTGTGAAATATCCATGGGGCGGTGTAAGCCCTATCTAAATCGTAAATCAGGTAAAAAACTAGCTAAACTCAAGCATCAGACTGACTTGGTGTCAAAACAAGCTTGGCCCTGATTTATTATTAATCAGTTTTCCTTGATAGGAAGAGTTTGTTGGCCACCCTAGAATGAAATTTGTATGAAGATGATGCACGCCGATTCTAGGGACCTTAGGACAAATCGTCATTTACTTTTTTCAGTAGGGGACCCCGCTACATCGTATGTACTGATTATTTTGTTGAAATAAAGCTTTGTTTTCGGTTAAACTTTTTTTTTCGAAACTTAGTTGATTTTTAGCTGCATAGTGAGAAAATGAAACTGGCTTAAAACTGCTTATTATTTTTATTTCTTGGAAATAATACACTTGTTTTTAATTTCATAATATACAAAGTAAACAGTTTTGAATGAGAGAGAGTGAATTAAAAGTTTTAGAACTAAAGGATAGGTTATTTGAGATATTGAAATCTATTTGTTTTGAGTCTTTTCCAGTAAAAGTTTTAACTAAAAAGTTTAAAAGTTAAGAACGACTGGCTAGATTGATACCCAATCTATTGATCTGAACATAATAAGCGATTAACCCACTAAATTAAATCCTGTTTAATGCTTGCTCAGTCTAGCCATGTTACGTACTGGAAATCTGAGTGTCATGTGATATCTGAATAAATAATGAAAAAAATCACGAAAAAAACTGAGCTGGCTAATTTTACTTGTTGCCAGCACATATTAATCTTCAAAGACGATCAAAATCAAGTTGTTCGATAAACTTAAAGACTATGACTGTGTTTTCAGTTTCACCATGTGGACAGAATATGTGACAGTGACAGGGGTTGCATTACTAGCACTGCTTTTGGGCATTAAGATCTATCTAAGAGTCACAACTGGGATATGCAGGTCCCTTAAAAGGATGGATGGAAAAACCGTTGTTATTACTGGTGCCAATTCAGGTTAGTGAACCCTAATCTTCCACTCGATTGTATTGTTATCGTACATAAAAAAGTATTATCTCCAAGACAATGGTACGTAAATCAAATATAAAATTACGCAGCAACAAAATAACACAGCAAATAAAGACATCTTATAGCTAAAGAAAAGCTTAGTCGGCCCATTGAAAAAGCCACACTTGGCGTTTAAGTCTCAAACATGCAGCTTGAATTTAGGAAGGAAAGAATTTCTGTAATAGACCATATTAGGGAAACTTGAATGTATTCGAATTTTTAACACCTTAAAAAAATTTTTATTAAAAGGTTTGTTACAAGAAACTGTAGATAAAGAATGACATGTACTAATAATAACTGAAACTATACAGAGGAATTTTGTACCCATAACTGTGAAATTACGTACTTTTAAATACTTTGAATCGGTGGATCACTCGGTGTGTGTGTATTTGTTTTTGTTTTTCACCAGGAGGTAATGTATCAATCCATGTTGATTTTACGTGACGACACTGCACTTTTTTCTCTAGATGTGACAACTTAGGTTGTTGAGAAGTTTTACTTCAGAATATACTTTTGTTCATTCAAATTATGTAAACTCTTATACCCTTCCGTTAGAAAGTTGTTTAGATCGATTATACTTCAGAATATAATTTTGTTTATTCAAATTATGTAAACTCTAATACACTTCCGTTAGAAAGTTGATTAGATCGATCGGCCTTAAATTGTATCTTCTTGAAGATGATAGAAATACTTTAAATTTAGAGAATCAAACTATCTCGTCCATTCTAACTGTTTTAGTTTGTACGGTAAAACTGTGTAAAATTAATTGAGTGATCTTACCATAATATGTAAAGCTCGGATAAGAAACGGACTAAACGACAAAAAAGTACAAGCCGACACATACTTTACTAGAAATCTTAAAAAAAAGTTAATGTCCCCGGTTTTGTCCCTGATTCAGTTTGATGAAACTTATATCATCAAAAAGTGTGAATTTTGTTTTTCGATTAAATGGGGCAGGATTTTCTTTTTAAAGTTCAGGAAAGGGCAATCCTTAAAAATCTTCTAGTATGCCTGTTCAGAAAACGATGAAAATCAGTTCAAAAGAATTATCATTTGAGCAATCTTGCCACGTTTGGAGTTCCCTGTGGTGCCACCTGCTTTGATTGATACATAGATGAATAAATAAATACTAAATCAAAGAATATGCGTAACTTATAAGAGTGGGAACTGGAGCCAGTGCGGGCACAAAAACTATCAACACCATCTAGTATTCAGCGACACCTGGTATTTTTTCTGTGTTATTATAAGAATAATCAGTTCAATCAGTGTAGTAGGTGAAAGTAGAGTAGTAATAAATGGGTGATCTCAGTTCCTGACAGAAAAACTATTACAGAGTTTACGCCTTACTGAAATAAAATGTCTTTATTTTATTTAGAACAGTAGAACTGAATCAATCATCAGCAGAAGAATTGAATCTCATCAATTCTTATAAAAAGATATAATCTTTTGGTTAAATTTATAAAAGTGAAAATTAAAATCCTGAAGTTAAATAAAATCTTAAATTGATGAGATTCACTGGAATTAATATAATTATATATTAAACATTCAGTCTAATTTCATTAGTTCTTTCCACTCATCTTGATTATTATAACGACTTATTTTTAATTGTTGGTCAATTTTTTTAAAAATTAAAGCCCACTATTCAAAATATATATAGTTTTCAATAAAACGCAATTGACGTAATAGCCTGTTAAACTTCGATGGTTAAGGGAAGTGGGTGGTAGCCAAACACCCAATTGTAGTAGTTTTTGTTCTTTTTAGGTTTGACTTGAGAATTCAATTTAGTTTCATTGTTTTGGATTTATTTGTTCATATATGTCAATATCTGTTATATTTATGTTTAATAAGATTTCTGATTTTAGGGTCCGTTCGTCTTGGGTTTCATTTATTCTTGGGTATTAGACTCTCTTCATTTTGGGACACATACCTGGACTAAGTCTGCAAAATGGAGGCTGCGAGTAGCAGTTCTCTCCTTCTTCAGAAAATATTAAGGATATACATAACATAATATATTACATAAATTAATTAAAAAAACAACTTTTTCTGCAAAACAAGCTTTTCAAAGAAAAGTAAAGAGCTCCATGAAGCCAAAAATCAACAGAAATACATTCAAATAATCTTCCAACCGTTAAACTACCGCAAATCCCTACCAATTAAGCCTATGACTTTCTTCTTTATTGAATAAAATAAATAACGAATAAATAAATATATGAAACGCTAAACGAATAGAAATTACAATAAATATCAAACAGTTCGTTGTAACGAACTGTAAGTAAGGAGCGACCCGGCTCAATAGTAGCCGAAACTCTAAAAAACGGAATTTCGATACCAATAGACACATCAAAAGAATCAAATTTTAATGCTGATTTCAAATATATAAGTTTCATCAAGTTTAGTCATAGCCATCAAAAGTTACGCGCATGAGAAAATTTGCTCGATTTTCGAAAAAGCGGAAATACCCCTGAAAAGCTATTGAACCTTAATGAAAATCACACCATCAGTTGATTGTGGAGAGCCGAGGCATCGCTTGAAACAGTGGCCGTTTTACTCGATACTTTCCGATCTCTTTTCCTGACAAATTCAAGGTAAATGTCTGGATTGCTCTCGTTTTCCCGAAGGGCGTGATTTACGCCCTTCTGTGTTCGCTTTGAGGCGTCGGCATAATTATCTTCAAAGGATACAAGATTCTCAGCTATCAATCATGAGATCCGTAGCAATTTCGGTAAACTTAAGTATAGATTCTTTTGACTTAATAACATTTACAATACGAACTGGCCAAAGTGGATATCCCTTGAACTGCGCCAAAGCTAAGTCCCCCTTCTAGAACTTCACCATTTTGAAAACAATGATCCAAAAAGATACTTATCTTAACATGGGAAGGCCCCCCGGGAGCACTGGCGATCACCTTTATTGAAATGGTGGCCCAGTGGATCGTGGAGTGAATTTCATAAAAATCAGTAACTTGAAATGAAAATTGTCCGCCAGTGCTATCCAAAGAATGAAAAAGTCACTTGTAACTTTAATCCTTTACAATATTGTGACACTTCCGTAATCACTGAGTTAATAATATTTTCAAGTTCAAAGAAACCAGTTCGAATATGCGTGATATATACCCAATATCAAAGGAGATATAGCTGCTGGGCCGTT
This sequence comes from Artemia sinica, assembly GCA_027921565.1. Taxonomy (NCBI): domain Eukaryota; kingdom Metazoa; phylum Arthropoda; class Branchiopoda; order Anostraca; family Artemiidae; genus Artemia; species Artemia sinica. The sequence goes on along the minus strand of CM051263.1, from coordinate 44,629,838 downwards.
CTACTATGCTGGACAAAATGAATGTGTCAAAATTTTGACTGAATGACTTTAGAAAATAAACTGGCTTCGGAGAAAGGATGCTTGCTTTCCAATATCTTTTTACTCTTACAATTGGCACTAGAACTTTTAATTTTGGATCGAATTAGCTCTTTTAAAAGTTTCTTTTAGCTATTATAGAGCGGCGCTGCTTATAATATTGCTTAGCTGCCTTTTTGAAAACCTGCATGCATATAATTTTTTTTGTTCAATTGAATGCCCCCCTAAATATTCCCTTAAAGTTTCACCTTAACACCCTTAACAGTAACTGAACGCAGTAAAAAAATAAATAAAATAACAAAATAAACAACAGATAGAAAAAAAATCAATGAAAAAAAAAGACAACAAACGAGACTATGGCCAGTGGAGAGAAAAGACAAAAATGTGCGCAACTTCAATTGCTCTGGTGTTCTCACTGAAGTAACTCTAATAGCTTCTTTTCCCTACGTGGATTAGCGGCGGCAATTGTATATTTTTTTGGTGGCGGTTTTATTTGTTTCTAGTTTTAGTTTGGTTTTTATCTTTAGGTTTTTTATCTTTTGGTTTGGTTTTTTAACGCTACAGTGATGACAGTGGTCCAATATGGCTCTGAAGCATGGACGCTCCGAAAAGCGGATGAAGATTTGCTAGGTGTTTTCCAGAGAAATTTTTTAAGGATTGTTCTGGGTACCCGGCTGACTGACCGTATTTCAAACAACAGGCTTTACGAAAAATGTGGTTCAATACCACTCTCTAGGGCTATAATGAAAGAAAGGTTGAGGTGGCTAGGGCACGTTGTGCGGATGAAGGATAACCGATTGCCGAAGATTGTTCTTTTCGGCCAACCATCTAGGGCTAAACGGAATGCAGGTCGTCCCCGTCTGGGGTGGGAGGACGTCATAAAGAAAGATTTAAAGGAAATGGGAACTTCGTGGGTGGGTGTAAAAAGGAAGGCTTTGAATAGATTGGGGTGGAGGAGGAGCGTGCGTAGCTGTGTTGGCCTCAGGCGGCTTGGTGCTGCGGTGAGTTGTTAGTAGTAGTAGTAGTAGTAGTATGCTTTTCGACTGTATTCATAAATATGACGTCACTCACATGCATTTTTTTTTCTAAAATTATTTACTTATAGAACTGAACACTGGTAAAATCGCATATAAAACTAAACTCTTGTATATTTTAATATAGAACTTAAAACTGGCACACTTACCTATAAAACTGAACACTGACACATTTACATATAGAGCTGAACACTGGCACATTTATATATAGAACTGAACACTGATACATTTCTATAAGAAACGTAACTCTGGTGAATTTGCATAAAAAACTGAACAATAGTATACTTGGACGTCCAAATTTTCGTTTTTCAGTACTGTGATCCGTCTATGTCCACATATGGTATATATGTTCTGAGATGTTACGGTCTATATGCTTTTTTTTTCAATATTTACTACCGAAAATAATCTTCTTATACTGCCAATGTACTTTTCAGCAACAACATCAATCATCCAAAACGGGCACATTCTTTTTCTCCCAAAGTTGCAACAATTTAAACACTGGAACTACATCAAATACAAATTTAATTCTGTAGAAAGTATGTACGTTTTGGTACCATACAAGGATAGGACCTTCGCTAAAGCTCTTCTATCAGCTGAATCAATCGCTTGCTCGTAATATATAAAACTGAAAACTAAAAGGGTTTCTTGACCCAAGCACTTCTCAATTATTAATCTAAGAGTGAAAACTTGGTCTACGTATCTTCTTCCCCTCCTAAAAACTTACTGTTCTTCATCATAACCATCATATTTGAAAAAACTCATTTACCACGCAATCAGCATCGTTATTTATAACGATGCTGATTGCGGGGCATTGTTATTTATAATCCTTTTAGTAATGTGACTAATTCTTCTTCCTTCACATCCAAAGTGCCACAAACTTTTCCTTTCGTTTCTATATCTTTTCCTGTAAATCTATTACGATTCGGCACATTCACAAAATGTTCTGCCCATCTCTCTTTAACTCTTTACTTAGCACTAGTTGCGGCCTCGTTCCTATATTTAACTGGAAAAAGTCAATATTTATTATTCCCACTCAATTTATCAACTTGCCAGCACAACTATTATGCCATCTGGCTGCATTTTCCAGATCCTGATCAATTTTATCCATGGCCTCCATTTCACAACATATTAATTCATATTTTAAGGCTTTCTGCCCCTTTTTCGACATTCCTCTTATTTTAATATTCTTCTTATTTCACTAATTTACACAATCTTGGAAACAATTTTTACCTGGAAAAGTCTTGGAGAAGGATGACTGCTACCCCCAATTTACTATATATCAAATTTCTTCAACTAAGGACTTTCTCCTTTTAATTTTTTCCCTTTTTTTCCAATAATTTTCACTTTTTGAATTTTATTAGTGAATAACTGTTAATTAAATCCGATTTTCTTAGAACTTAAAGATTTAAAGGAATATCTACTCAATACGTTTTGATTTTAGACTTCTGCGTGGTAATATTACTCTCAGTTTCGTACTAATCAAGCTCAAGAACCCTTAAATACCAGCTTTGATACAGTTTAAACACTATTTCAACACTCTGTAGCATGCCAACCTTTTGTAGTGTTTACTTAATGTGTTTCGCTTCTGGATTTTATGTCATTGAGCCTCCGGATAAACATTGGTATGAGTTTTGGGGAAGGAGTGGTAGAGATTGATGTCTAACCCCTCTTGATTTTCGGGAATATTTTTTATCAATATCTTTAGTATTGGTGCTGGGAGGGAGGAGGGAAATAGTGCCCTTTTCACTGTGAGAATCTTATCTATATCAGAGACAATGCTATAGCGTTGGCTATAGTAAAGACCATGCGGCTCCAATGTTTTATTATTATTATTTATTTATTTATTAGTTGTTTTTTTCCCAGAGGCACTTCATATGGAAGGAGTCGTCGCAGAAACTTCAAAGGGGGCTCATTCGAATGGAAATCAAGAGTTCTAGTGCCCTTTTTAAGGGGTAAAAAGTGATTGGGGGGCAACTATCCCCCCCACTACGCCCACCATTTCCCGAAACATATCTAATCAAAATTTTGAGATAGCCATGTTGTTCAGCGTAGTTGATTTCCAGATAGAAAATATGTTTTTGAGGAGGACACTCCCCCACAACCCTCGGGGCAAGGGTTTTAAGTTATGCCCGGGGGCCATATAAGAACGATGTTGGCACAATGTATTTATTTATTATTTTTTTCCTTTAGAGCAGGGCACTTCATATCGAAGAAGTTGTCGTAGAAACTTCAAAAAGGGCTCATTCAATTGGAAATTGGAGCGGCTTGTGCCCTTTTTAATAGTCGAAAGTGATTGGAAGGCAACTAGCACCCCTTCCACGCCCACCATTTCCCGAAACATATCTAATCAAAATTTTGAGATAGCCATGTTGTTCAGCGTAGTTGATTTCCAGATAGAAATTATGTTTTTGAGGAGGACACTCCCCCAGAGCCTCCAGGGCAAGGGTTGTAAGTTATGCCCTGGGGGCATATATGGTTTTTATAGAATGCGTTGTCGTAGAAACTTAAAAAAGGTTCATTCGACTGGAAATTCAAAGAGCTAGTGCCCTTTTTAATAGTAGAAAGTGATTGGAGGGCAACTAACCCCCCTCTCATGCCCACCTTTTCCCCAAACACATCCACTCAACATTTTGACATAACCATTTTATTCAACGTAGTTTTAAGTTCTGGAAGTTAGGTCTTTGAGAATGACAACCCCCCCCCCCCAAATCCTTCAGGACAAGGGTTGTAAGTTATGCCCTGGAGGCATATAAGGTTTTTTATAGAGAGCGTTGTCGTAGAAGCTTCAGAAAGAGCTCATTCAATTGGAAATTTAAATGGCTAGTTCCTTTTTTAATAGTTGAAAGTGATTCTAAGGCAACTGAAACCCCTTCCATGCCCACCATTGCCCCAAACACATCCAATCAAAATTTTGATATAGCCATTTTGTTCAACGTAGTTGAAAGTTCTGGAAATTATATGTTTTAGCAGGACACTTCCCCCGCTGTCTTCAGGGGCAAGGGTTATAAGTTATACCCTGGGGGCATGTATGGCTCTTATGGAAGGAATGTACATATAAACTTCAGAGAGGGCTCATTTGATTGGAAATTGAAAGTTCTAGTTCACTTTTTAAGCGTCAAAAGATATTGGAGGGTAGCCAGCTTCCCCCCCCCCTAAAGCCTCTTTTTCCCAAATACATCCAATAAAAATTTTAAAATAGCTATTTTGTTAAAAATAGTTCAAAGATCAAATAACAAAAATTCCGGTGTCGACACAGCCTCCCAGGGCCCGGGGGCAGGCGTTGTAAGTCATGTCCTGGGGGCATATATGGGTCTTATGGAAGAGAAGTTCGTATTTACTTCAGAGAAGGCTCATTTGATAGGAAATTGAAAGTTCTAGTTCCCTTTTTAATAGTCAAAAGAGGTTGGAGGGCACCTAGCCCTCCCCCTCCACGCCCTTTTTTCCTCAAATCCATCCGATAAGATCTTTGAGATAGCTTTATCTAAAAATAGTTCAAAGGCAATATAACGAAAACTCCGGAGTCAACACAGCCCCCCAGGGCCCGAGGGCATGGTGTTGTAAGTTATGCCCCTGGGGAGTATATGATTCTTATTGAAGGGATGCTCGTAAAAACTTAAGAGATGGCTCATTTGATTGAAAATTGAAAGTTCTAGTTTAGTTTTTTAGAGTCAAAAGAGATTGGAGGGCAACTAGCCCCCCCCCACGCCCCCTTTTCCCCAAATGCATCCAATAAAAATTTTGAGATAGCATTAAGTTAAAAAATTGCTAAGAAGTCAGATAACAAAGACTCAGGTGTCGTCACAACCCCCTCCTCCCCCAGGGCCCGGGGGCAGGCGTTGTAAGTTATATCCTGGGCATATGTGGATCGTATGAAAGGGATGCTCGTATAAACTTCAGAGAGGGCTCATTTGGTTGGAAATTGAAAGTTCGAGCTCACTTTTTAATAGTCAAAAGAGATCCGAGGGCAGCTAGCCCCCCCCCCCTCCACGCCTTCTTTTTCCAAACCCATCTGTTGAAAATTCTGAAATAGACATTTTGTTAAAAATAGTTCAAAGGTCAGATAAGAAAAAATCCGGTCTCAATACAACCCCCCAGGGCCCAGGGGAAGGCGTTCTAAGTTATGCCCTAAGGTCTGGTATGGTTCTTATGAAAGGTATTCTTGCATAAACTTCATAGAGGGCTCATTTGATTGGAAATTGGAAGTTCTAGTTCACTTTTTAAGAGTCAAGAGAGTTAAGGGCAACTAGCCCCCGCCCCAACACTTTTTTTCCTCAAACCCATCCGCTAAAAATTTTGAGATAGCCAGTTTTTTGGAAATTGTTCAAAAATTAGATAACAAAAACTCCTCCAGGGTCCGGGGGATAGGCGTTGTAAGTGTTGTCCTGGGGGCGTATATGGTTCTTATGAAAGGGATGCTCGTATAAACTTCAAAGGGGGCTCATTTGATTGGAATTGAAAGTTCTAGTTCAATTTTTAAGAGTCAAAAGATATCCAAGGGCAACTAGCCACCCACACCCTTTTTTCCCAAAGCCCATCCGATAAAATTTGTATAATAGCCGTTTCATTAAAAATAGTTCAAAGGTTGGATAAGAAAAATTACTGTGTCGACAGAACCCACCAGGGCCCGCAGGCAGGCGTTATGAGTAATGCTCTAGGGGCATATATAGTTTTTATGGAAGAGATGCTCGTATAAACTTCGGAGAGGGCTAGTTTAATTGGAAATTGAAAGATCTTGTTCACTTTTTGAGAGTCAAAAGAGATCGGAGGGCAACTAGCCCTCCCCCCTCTTCCACGCCCTAAATGCATCAGATAAAAACTTTGAGATAGATATTTTGTTAAAAATAATTCAAAGTTCTGATAACAAAATACTCCGGTGTCGACACAGCCCCCAAGCGCCCGGGGGTAGGCGTTGTAAGTTATGGCCTGGGGGCATATATGGCTGTTATGGAAGGGATACTCGTATAAACTTCCTAGAGGGCTCATTTGATTGGAAATTGAAAGTTGTAATTCACTTTTTAAGAGTCAAAAGTGATTGGAGGGCAGCTAGCCTCCCCCCACAATCCATTTAGTTTTTTTCCCACAGGCACTTCCTATAGAAGAGGTCGTCGTATAAACTTCAAAGGGGGCTCATTCAATTGGAAATCGAGAATTCTAGTGCCCTTTTTAAGAGTCAAAAGTGATCGGAGGGCAACTGCCCCTCCCAAGCCCTTTTTCCCCAAATACATCTGATAAAAATTTGAGATAGCCATTTTGTTAAAAATAGCTCAAAAATCATATAACAAAAACTCGTTTACGTATGGCCATTTCGTTAAGAATAGTTCAAAGGTCAGATAAGAAAAACTCCTGTGTCGACTTAACCACCCCCCCCCCACCCAGGGCCCAGTTAAGACGTTGTAAGTATTGCTCTGGGGGCATATATGGTTCTTCTGGAAGGTATGCTCGTATAACCTTTGGAGGGCTCATATGATTTGAAATTGAAAGTTCTCGTTGACTTTTTAAGAGTCAAAAGAGATCGGAGGGCAACTAGCCCCCCTCTCCACGCCCTATTTTCCTCAAACCCATCCAATAAGAACTTTGAGAGAGCCATTTTTTTCCAAATAGTTGAAAGGTCAGATAACAAAAAATCTGGTGTCGACACATCCCCCCCCCCCCCAGGGCCCGGGGGGCAGGCATTGTAAGCTATGCCCTGGGGTCGTATGTGGTTCTTATGAAAGTGATACTCGTATAAATTTCAGGCAGGGTTCATTTGAATGGAAATTAAAAGTTGTAGTTTATTTTCTCAGAGTGAAAAAAGATGGGAGGGCAACTAGCCTCTCCCGCCCACCACGCCTTTGGATGTATTGGATGGATAAACCCATCCAATAAAAATTTGAGGTGACAATTTTGTTAAAAATAGTTCAACCATCAGATATTAAAGCTCCAGGGTCGACACAACCCCCCAGGGCTCAGGGACAGGTGTTGTAAGTTATAGTCTGGGGATATATATGGTTCTTATAGAAGGGATACTCGTATAAACTTCAGAGAGGGCTCATTTGATTGAAAATAGAAAGTTCTAGTTCACTTGTAAAGACTCAAAAGAGACCGAAGCTTAAAAAGTCCCCACACGCCCTTTTTACCCCAAATCCATCCGATAAAAATTTTGAGATAGCAATTTTGTTAAAAATAGTTCAAACATCAGATAATAAAAGCTCCGAGGTTGACACAAACCCATTTTTTCACTTTGATATTGTTACTTTGATAACAGTTTTGGTACTTCGATGGATATTTGATTTTCTTTTTAAAGTTTGATTTTGAAATAAGAAATTTTTAAAACTTGAAATTTCCTGTAATCAAAAACGAACAAAAATTAATTAAAAAAAAACTCCGAAAAATAAGTTTTTCAAAGAAAAGTAAAGGCCATTTTAAATTTAAGCTCAGCAGATACAAATACCTTTTAAAATTCAAACTCAAAACGACCAGAAATTACTATTAAAGAATAAATGAAACCCAAAACGAACAGAAATCAAATAAACAATCATAGCAAAAACCTACAACAAGTAATAATATAAATGAATAAATAGACCTTAAAGCGAGTAATGCTTAGATTGAATATGAAAATCAAGCTTAAAACGAAAAAAACATTTACCTATTGAAGTATAAATGAAACTTAAAACTAACAGAAATTAAATAAACAATCAACGCCAACAAACATACAATAGATATTAATGTAAATTAATAAATAAATCTTAAAACGAGTGAAACTTAAAATTGAATATGCAAATCAAGCTTGAAATGAACAAAAATCACTACAAACAAGAGTTTGGGTATGACTTCCTTCTCTCACTGTAAAAGTCTAAAACCTAGTGCGTCATTGGCGCTTTACTGAAAACTATATGCGTCTTTAGCAGTCTTGGAAAGTCTAAAGAACATCAAATTGAATGTTTGGTGTATAATGATATTAATTATTGAAAGATCCATCAGTTCAAGAATTTATTTCACTGTAATTGTATTTTTATTTTCAATACTGTAAGAACTTGAAAAGAAAATACTTGTAATATAATTCGTTTTCAGTTAAGCGCCAATGACGCAGTAGGCTTTTAGTTTTTATTTACAATTAGGAAACAAGGCAGTATCCAAACACTTGTTTGTAGTGAAACTATATTCGTCTTTAACATCTTTAAAAAGAGCTAATAAACTAAACTGAATATTTGATGCATAATGATATTAATTGCTGAAAGCTCATCAGTTCAAAATATTACTATAATTTTAATGTTTACTTTCAATATTAAGTAGAAAAGAAATTATTTGTCATAAAATTGGTTTTCAGCAAAGTGCCAATGACGCAGTAGGTCTTAGGCTTTTACACTGAGAGAAGGAGGTCATACCCAAACTTTTGTTCTTAGTGATTTTTGTTCGTTTCAAACTTGATTTGCATTCGTTTTAAGATTTATTTATTAATTTACATTAATATCTATTGTAGGGGAGAGTCGGGAACCCTGGGACAAGTCCAACTTAAAGCTCAATATCTCCTACATTTAAAGTCCGATTTTCTTGTATCAAACATCAAGCAGTGGCAAAATCATTTGGCTTTTACTGGGATTTTTCTCAGATTTTCATTGCTCGCAGTAAAACTAGCAAGACTTATTTTTCAGAGGGTCCCGTTTTGTCCCAGAGTACCACTTGCGCGGGTACTATGGGTCAGGGTGGTGGGTACTTTGGGACACCATGATAAATCAATTAAAACTTCATATATTTTGTGGTATAAAACTGTAAAAATACAATAAGCTTATTTAAAAAATTATTCAACCGAGTAGTTGGTCAGGTCTGCATCAAAGCTGATCATCTTGGCAATGCGTTTAGTTCCGCCCGAGACCATTAGAACAGGTAATTTCATCAATACTTCTGAGCTATCGACAAACGCTTCATCGCGCTCTTTCGGAAACGTAAACCTCCTGGCTGGAACGGTTCGTTTAAAAAAATTGATAGTGTAGCCGTCTGGCTCGGCCTGAAGCACTTCACCAGTATAGAATTTCGATCCCTTTTTCCCCTTGTACTCGACTAGAACAAAGTCACCGGAACAGATACTGGGAGTCACAGACTCCTCTTCCACCAATCGGAAATCTTCAAAGCAGAAGGAGTCGTCAGAATTGTCGTCACACTCAAAATCCCCCGGTCCTGCTTCATCTCCACTTTTGTCACTGAACGTCAGCAATCTCTTGGTAGTTTTCTTCTGAATCTTCGGCTTTTTGGCAGGAGCCGCTTTCTTGCTTTTCTTGAGATCCTTCTTCTCTTTTTTTGCCTTCCTTTAGTTTTCTGCGGCTTGGATCGAGTCTTTCAACCGGTGTAGAAGTCAATATCTTGGATACTCCAGGCTTCCTGCCTGTCTTTCTGTTTGTAGCTTCCCTTCTTGGCAGGGGTACAATATCTTCTGGGACAACAAACGAAGTTGAATGGGTTGTAGTACTGGGACTCTGGCTCAACCAAAGCTCTTGCGGATCTGAAAAATTTTCGTCAACAGCGGCAGACTGAATTCCCGACTCAGTAGTATCTTCTCGTCGCAAAGCAGGAAGAAAGTCAGACTCGTGCCACACTCCAGTATTCAGTGGGAAAATTCCAGGCTTTGAGAATCCGCTAGTGATGTTAGTCTGAGAGAGAGCCTTAGGAAAAGCAACCCCCGGTAATTCAACAATCTCATATTCCGTCACTGCTCGACCAAGGTGAAGTCTCAACAGTTCTCCGTTGCCTGTGACCAGTAAGTCTTTAAAGGTACATAAACCGAAACGTATAGAGGCTGCAACCTGGATAATGTGTGAGGCAGGAACGTAAGTAAATGTATTCCCTTTTCTTTGGCCAACGAAACTGCATCGTAACTGGTGTGACTTTCATGATTGTCCATCAGAATCAAGACAGGATTCTCAGGAGAGGGGTGGACATGCGATACAAAGTGTTCTAAATACAGCAAAAATAGATCCTTTGTGATACAAGCATTTTCAGGCTTGCCACTGGCTATTCCAGCAGTCTGTAGGGGGGGGGACTTCATCAAGAAGCCTTTCTACAAAACGTGCTCGTGGAAACATCAAAAAGGCTGGAATAAATCCTCCCATGGCATTTATAGTGCCCACCATGGTCACCAGTTTTCCTCTCTCTTGGGAAGTCGTAGCACCAAGCTGCTTTACTTCCTTCGGGCTCAGCACTCTTTGACGCTTGGTCTGGACATTCGTAAGCCCATTATCATCGAGGTTGAAGATCCAGCTAGCAAGGAACTTGTATTATGAATACAACTCTCCAAGATTCCTGTAAAAAGTGTCAACAGCAACACGATTGAAACCAAGATTTCTTTGGATACTTGTAGGTTCCGGCCTTCGAAGCAAAATCGAAGGATGCTTTCTATGAAAGCCATACAACCAGTCTTTGCCTGCAGACTTTTCTGTGTCCCAGCTTGACCGATATGCAAGTCTGTTTCGTTTCACCATAAGCCAAACAAGCTCTCTGGCTCTCTTCCTGGAGAGATCATAGTGCTTTCGGGCTGCTTGAAGGATGTACTCTTCAAGTTGAAGCTCCTGCTCAATCGTAAATACTCGCCTGTTGTCATAGGCGGGATTGTAACTAAACTCTTCTTTTTCTTCATCTGTTCTGTTACAAAACGCAAAGGCATATCTGCTAAGAGTTGACCGCTTGAAATTGTAAACTTCAGCAGCTACTCGAAGTGGCATCCCATAAAGGTGAGCTTCTACTGCTTTCTTCATGTCCTCCTCATTCCAGACGTAAAGCGACGGATCAGCTTTGCTCGTTTTTGGCATTCTAAAACGAAAGAAAGAGTTTTTAGTTTATATATTAAGTTTAAGATCTTCTAAGTTTATATATTAGATAAGAATTAAATTTAGTTGAATAATTAGAATCAATGGAGTTTATGATTGAATATAGTTTTATGAAATATAAAAATAATATAGGATTTTGTATGATATAAAGAAAAAAAAATACAGAGTTTAGATTTGAAGTATTTGAGACATAGATTGTAGGTTTTAGATTTGAGGTCTTAGATTTTAAGACTTAGATTTAAATTGGTGGAGTTTATTTTATGAAAAAAAATTAGTAAATCTTTAGGGAATGTAGAAATACGTAGTATAGGATTTTTATGAATTTTTAGATTATAGATTATAGATTTGAAGTCATTTTTTTAATGATTGTTGGAATTTATTTTAAACTAGTGGAATTTATTTTATGTGTTGAGGGGCTACTATTGGCCTGGATTGTAAAATATTTGATTTTTGGGAGTCTTCTCTCCCATCTACCCTCGAGTCCATCGAGAGTAGAAAAACGAAAGAAAGAAGTCAAAGCAAGACAAGAAGCATACTCTTGAAAGTTCTCTAGGCTAAAGCAATCAAGGGTACCCTGGGACACAATGAACTGAGCCTGTCCCAGTGTACCCCGGAACACGCGTCCCAGAGTACCCCAACAGTACGAACTTACGAAAATAAATTAGATCAGTCACTAGATGGCAGAAGAACACGACAAAATTTATACCATCAAAAAGTTCATAAATTTCTCTATCTAATGGGCTATAAGCAATTTTCTAGAAGCTGCTTACCTAAGAGTACCGTAGAATTTCGCAAAGCAAAAATATTTTTCAAAAACCACATAAAAAATTCTTACCTAAACTTTGTGATAGAAAGTTGCACATGCGACTACCATACTTCATCCACAGATAGTCCAAGAGATGACGTTTGAGGTGTGAGTAGTGGCAGATTTTTAGCTTGAAGTTTTCTGTCAAAAGTACACGTGTCTCAGCGGACCCGCGTCCCGACGTACCCGACCCTCCCCTGTGTTTGTTTGCATTGATTGTTTATTTAAATTTGTTCGTTTTAAGTTTCATTTATACTTCAAAAGGAAAATATTTCTTTTTGTTTTAAGCTTGATTTTCATATTCAATCTAAGCATTACTCGCTTTTAAGATCTATTTATTCATTTATATTATTGCTTGTTGCATGTTTTTGCTATGATTGTTTATTTAATTTCTCTTCGCTTAGGGTTTCGTTTATTCTTTAATAGTAATTTACAGTCGTTTTGAGTTTAAATTTTAAAAGGTATTTGTTTCTGCTGAGCTTAAGTTTAAAATGACCCTTACTTTTCTTTGAAAAACTTATTTATCTTAAAGTTTTTTTTTTAATTAATAGTAAAAATTATTACATTTACCTGCCTGCCAGAACAGAGGTGAATGGGCAAGGTGAAATATTTTAAGCCTCACCAAGAAATTTTTTTGTGGGATGGCAATTTGTATGTTTCAACCAATTTTAAACTGTAATTTTTATTCATCATATAGAACGGATGGTCGCAAAAAGATGCGCAAAATTTCTACTGATCTGATGACCTACTCTGATGATCTGAAAAACTCTACTGATGATGATGACCGACTGTGTCATCGAAATATTTAGAGTCTTTGTTTTACATTTTCGTTTCACTGTCTAATAAAAGGACCTATCCCTATTTGGAATTCTTATTGTTTTCGTCATAGAAAAGGCAGTGTGATCATGGAGAATAATAAAATCAGTAAATAATAGTATAATCAGTCACAAGAAAAGCCCTCGGTGTTTTCTTAGCTGGATGTAGTAAAGAATCAAACCTAGTTGAGAGGGATGTTGTCGTGTATTGTTATAACATACGATATGGTTGTAACATACGATTATGACGTCATTCATAATCTTGTATACGTAGCTGCAGTTTTTTTGTCAAATTTTATTTTTGTCGATTTTATTTTAGATATTGTGTTTTGTTAATTACAGAAGCACGTATATGCATCAATTTCCTTTAAAATGATCCTTTAAACAACTCGTAATGATGTTCCAGTGCCCCACCAGTAGTGCAACCCATGTAAAGAAGTGGTTCTTGTTGTTCAAACTAGAGGACTGTATGTTTCCTGAAAAGGGTTTTCGGCCATGATAATTCAAATGGTGCACTTTTTGTTTCGACCCGGTGCCATTTTCTCAGGATTTCAGGCTATCTTTTGAAATTTTCTCAAATTTGTTTTAAAACAACATTTTACTACGAAGACTTGTTTAGATAATAGCTAATATAGATAAGATAATTTTTGCTCACATGCCAGTTTTTTAAAATGTGTTTTCTAATTTTTAGCTACAACAGCCGTGGTTTGCTGTTTATTAGGTTGCAGCTATAGATGCAACCATGATTCTGCCATCCTTGTTTTTCGTAGCCTAACCATTATTTGCGTGTGGAGAAGGAGTATACAACTACCCAACCAAAGTTTTGAAACACGTGCTATTTTTTCGGGCTTTCCTGCAAAATGTAGATTTTATCTTCTAATTTTCTTTTTATCTCCTTTAAATTTCGCCTATAAGTGTCAATGGATTTCCTAAAGGAATCCTTTGCTTTTCGTTTTTCTTGCTAGTTATTATACAACAACAATGACGATCACGATGATGGAAACAAGTATGGGTTTTTCTAGCAATAATCTATCAAGTTGAATAAGAATTCAAAGTAACTGAGAAAATAGATGCTGCCACAGCTAAGTGGTGTTTTCCGCCATTTCGTACCATCAAGCATGCATTTTTGCCCAAAGATTATTATCAAAGATTGAATGAAACCCAAAAAGAGCGAACTGTTAAGTGAGAAGAAAAATAACTGTCAAGTGAGGAAGAATCGTTATTTGAATTTGAATGGTAGCTATTGTTTCAATTAATCTTAATAGCAAAACTTAACTACGAAAATAAATTTGTGGAAATTACAAAAAACAAAAAAAAAAAGGCAAAAATTGGTACTGGAATAACAATAGCCGAAAACCTCACACAGGAAGATTACATTCCCCATTATGAGCAACAAGGAGCTTTATTTTTTGAATGGGATGTAGTGGTATTTCTTCGTTTTTTTGCGTATTTTTCGTACAGTTTACAGTTTGATATACTGCTAGTCAAACGGGTACGTAAGAATATCCTCAGGTAATTCTTCCAGAAAACATTTACTTGGCCATAGACATTTACTAGAGCAATACTTGGCAACTGTAATTACCGTAGATTCCAATAAAAGGCAGCTCAAACAAAAAATAAAAGACAAAAACAAAAATTTAGGTGATAATGGGTATAATTACAGAAGATTAAGCCTGTGTTGTGGTCTGGAAAAGCACAGAGGATATATTCAGAGCTAATTCTCTTACAATTAACTAAACAGAACTTTTCTTTATGTGTATCCATGTTGTCAAATGGCGTATTTCAAAATAGTGTATTTGCAATATTTCAGGAAAGGCTAATGGTAGCAAGTTGAAACTTTCTGGGAAAGCTTAGAGGAATATTGAGCTTAATTATAAGAAACTATGCGCATTTAGGTTGTCAAAAGAACGCCTATGCTATATTTTGGGAGCGTTTAATGATATTTGTTTGGAAGTTTTAGGAAATAGTGATGAGGGTGTTAAACAAAATTAAAAGACACTATTTGTATTAAATTTGTAGAAACGAGCATTTCTAATATGTCAGGAATGGCTAAGTGCATTAATTTGAAATTTTCCTGGAATATCTAGTTGAATATTGAAGTAAATAAAAAAACACACTTTACAACCGGGTTCTCAAAAGAGCCCTCCTGCAACATCTCATGAACGACTAAGTGAATTAAGCTTAAACCTTCAGGCAATATTGAGGGTAATTTCAAACTAAATCCAAAGAAATTATATGCACCCAGGTTATTAAAACCGTATATCTATGGTACATCAAAACGGCTAAGATATAAAATTGAAACTTCCTGGAAATGCTGAAGCGGATATTGAACTAAATTAAAAGACTCAATTTGCATTCAAGATGTTAATAAGGTTCCCCTACAATACTTCGGGTATGGTTAAGGGCACAATTGAACGACATAAGGGACCCTACAGAAACTTTGAAGATGTGTCAGATGGTTGAAATCAAGTAGATTCTAAATTTTAAATTTCAGCGACCAAGAAGACCTCCTCGAGGACAAAAATATATGACCAAAATGTGTTTGTATTGTTTCTTAATGGGAAATCATCTTCTTTCCTCAATTTAAAGCCTCAATTAAAGTCCTAAAACCAATGGAATCTCAAAGTTAAAAAAAATCTAGTTTTGTTGATTCTCAAAAATGTTTGAAATGCCACAAATTGACTTTCGCAGAAAACTTCTACTAATAACACCATAATGGAAGGATTTTTACATATCCTACCAAGTTTGAGATTGTAATTGCTTACCAACTAAAAGTAAGTCTGAGGGAATTATGACTCCCATGCCACATCATTTTTCTTTCTTTCAAAGCGTTCTTTTTTTATTTTTTCACTGTCACATAATACTTTTTAGACATTTCATTTTTGTCGAAAAGTTCAAACGAATGTTTTCTTTCTTTTAGAGTGCAGGTAATATAAAATATTGTCTAGTACTTTGCAGATATGATGATTGAATTTATATTTCCATTCAACACCATTTTCTAGGTCCTCTCGAAAAAGTTTGAAATTGCCACAAATTGACTTTCGCAGAAAACTTCTACTAATAACACCATAATGGAAGGATTTTTACATATCCTACCAAGTTTGAGATTTTAATTGCTTACCAACTAAAGGTAAGTCCGAGGGAACGTTGACTCCCACGCCACATCATTTGAATGAAACCGGTAAATGGTTACAATTGCTTACCAAATAAAGGTAAGTCAGAGGGAATGTTGACTCCCACGCCACATCATTTGAATGAAACCGGTAAACGGTTAAAATTGCCTACCAACTAATGGTAAGTCTGAGGGAATGTTTACTTTAACGCCACATCGTGTAAATGTCAGATTAGGATAAGCATATATTCATCCTCTACAAGTCGATTGATTCGAGTGACCTAATTTCACTTTTTGGCTGTGGTCAATATAATGCACAAGTACCAGATGAAGAGTACATCCGACATAAAATTTTGCTGTGGTCAGTATAATACACAAGCATTGTGGTCTGCATAATACACAAGTACCAAGTGAGGAGTGCTGCCAATATAGAATATTGTGGTACAAAGTACAATCAGAAGGAGTTATGTGTCACTTTCACCCCATATGCTCAAAAAGTCAGCACCAAAAGGGTTGAAATCTTAATCGTATACAGAACAATCCTTAGAAATTCAGAGCAATCCTTAGAAATCTATACTAGCAAGCATCCTTAGTAACCAGATTCATCATAAGGACGGATTTTTAACGTTTTATTAAATATTTACAAACATGCAGTTAAAACTAACATTTATGTTATATTTATGGAAAATTCTGAGCAAACAAAAAATCATCCATTTGTAAGATCGACATTTATCACACTTTTTACAAAGATGACTTCATTATCGATATCCTGTATAAATGTGATAATCTGGACCTGCGGAGCTCTTAATCGTCTTTTACCGGCATTGAAATCAATAGATTTTACGACACGATTTTAACTCCAAAAATCTCAGAAAGTGTTATCCTTTCAGAATTATATAAAAAATAGGGAAATATAACGAACAATTTTATTTGAAACAGTTTTTCGCCCATGGTTCAATGTAGCTCTTTACTTTTCTTTGAAAACTTTTTATTTGAAAAATGTTTTGTAGTTATTACGATTAAAATGGCTCACCCCTTTTTCTTTGAGGTATCAAGAAAGCTTTGAGCAACTTATTATTTAATCCTCTCTTTTCAAGGTATTGGAAAAGAGACAGCTTTGGAAATGGCAAAGAGAGGAGCCAAAGTGATAATGGCTTGCCGAAACCTGGAACGAGCAGAAAAAGCCAAAGGTTTGTAATCAATTGAGTTTAACAAGAATATTTGATTTTTCATCAAATATTTCTCTTCTTTGAAATATCAAGTGAACCCAGAATCTGTTGAATATATTATTAGTTTTGTAAACGTCTTTACCTAGCTCCGTCTTTTCATTGGATAAAAACTTCAAAGATAAATGCTTGAAAGATCGAATCTTCAATGAAAAGTAATATTTAAACGACTTAAACATAAGTAATACTTACATGCACATTACAGATAACAATACACATGTATATGTAAAAGTAACACTGTGATATGTAATACTTTAATACCTGTGAGCTGTTTAGTGGATCCACAAGCCTTTAAAGCTTGGGCATTTTGGACATAATACTCTCACGCTTCCACTGCTCTCAAATCGCGCTATAAAAGTGAACAACAACTAAATAGGTAAAGATTAGAAAAACGTACTTCCTAGAATAAGTTTTTATTCCCCAATCAACGAAAAAACAGAAAATAATTACTATCTTCTTGCCACTCAGAAAAACTGAAAAATTTTAAAGACTAGTATAGAGGCATAGGAAAGTCATGATTTTGGTAAAACACTTCGTGGTAACGAACTGTAAGTAAAAACAAAATGAGTCCATTGTAACAGAAACTTAAAAAAAATGTTGAAAGCAACGAATATACCAAAGAATCTTCTTTCTAAGTGATTTCAAATATAAAATTCGTTAATCCTACAATTACATGTACAATTATAAGACCCTGAAACATTTGCGTATTGCAGGGACAAGAGAAGAAATACACCCTAAAAGGGGTACGATGAAAGTTGTAACTTAATGCTCTTAGTCATTCCTTAGATATTGAAGATACACCATTTTGACTACATGGATGGCTACAGTATCTTTTGACTTATTGCAACATCTCAGCAAAAATTTCCTGAAGATTCAGCTAAAAATCATTATTTTTCCCTAAGATATTGCGGATTTAAGTTTTTTACAACCTGGATCACATAATGCCTTCTTTTTTTACACCCCCCACACCATGCCCTGAAATTTTCAACTTAATCCTCTTAGCCATTCTTGAGATAGTGTAGATACGTTCTTTTGGTAACCTAGATAAATGTAATGTCTTTTGATTACTTCAAAATCCCAACATGTCCTCCAAGTCTCACCTTAATACCCTTAGCCGTTCCTGAGATCTGCTCAGGGGTATGAGGTTTCTTTGATTTAGCTGTAATTAATTGTCTAGTTTCTTTTGATTCAGCTTTAAATCTCCCTCAACATACCCTTAAAGTTGAACCTAATACCTTTAGTCATTCCTGAGGTTTCATAGATATGTCCTTTGACGACCTGGATTCGCATAACGTCTTTTAATTGACTCATCATCCCCATCAACATACCCTGAAAGTGTCTGTGTGAGTATTTGCCTGTTTTTTTTTCCTGGGTTATCACATCGAAATAATGGCTGTAGAAAAGCTCATACGAACGGAAGTGAAAAATTCTAGTGTCCATCTGAAGTAGCCAAAAAGCTTATGCCGCAGCTAAGTGGTGTTTTTTTCATTCTATGGCACCAAACTACAATTTTGACCCTAAGAACGCTAAGTTGCTATCTATTGAAAATTTTGAGATATCCAATCGATTTTAAATTGTTGAAAAACTATTTATCGAACTTCGCAATTTGCTGAATTTGCTGCAATTTGATGATATGCTGAATCTGATGGTGTTATTTTCATTAGGATTCTATGAGTTTTAGGGGGTGTTTCCCCCTTTTTTTTGTAAAATAGAGCAAATTTTCTCAGGCTCGTAACTTTTGAAGGGTTGAATTAACTTGATGAAACTTATATATTTAAAATCAGCAAAAAAAGTCTTCTTCTTTTGATGTATCCATTTGTATCAAAATCACGTTTTTAGAGTTTCGGTTACTATTGAGCCTGGTCGTTCCTTACTTACAGTTCGTTATCACAAATTGTTTGAAACGTCGCATTCTAATTTCGTTCCTAAGTGGCTTTTGTGTTTCAAGAATCATTCTTAAGAATTGAGATAAAAAGTCAAACTTTAGCAAATGGAGTGGATTAATTTCTGTTCGTATTAAGTTTTAATTTTGCTCCTTAGGTTCAGCTGTTTTTTTTTATAATTTCTGATCGTTTTATTAAAATAATCCCGGAAAGTTTAGCTCCCACTCCACGAAAAATTCCCTCCCCCAAGGACAATCCCCCATACGAAATGCCCCCCCCTACTCTCCCAAAAACTCCTGGATATGGCCCTGCCTCGGACATATCCATCTTCGCTGAAAATTTCCCCCAGAAGATTTCTTGCAGAAGATTGCCCTTGAAAAAATCTCCTTAGAACACTGTCATTTGAAAAAAAACCTTTTATTTCTGCTTGTTTTTAAATTCATGCCAGAAATCCAGCTACTCCGTGGAAAAATTTCCTAGAAATGCCCCCACCTCAGTGGAAAGTTATTTCCGTGAAAAAATCTCCCGTGGGTAATTTCTACCGTAAAAAATCCCCCCATAGAAAAATTGTTCATAGAATTCTAATCCCGCTAGAAATTACCCCCGGAACATCTCCACATGTAAAATTGAGGCGGCAAAGAAAAAGTATGACGAAAAGAATTTCGAATAAAGGTTTTGGTAAATTCCCCGAGTGTAATATTTATCCAGGAAATCTCCCCCCCCCCCAAATTCAATCCCCACGGAAAACTCTCCCCGTGAAAAATCTCCACCCCAGCAGTAGAACCTCCCCCGCCACCAAAATATGTCTTTATACTTCCCAATAACAAATACTATACGTGAACAACGGGCGAATTTCAAAACTTACAGACTTTTCCCCAGGGACTGTAGGGTTTCATGTTGTCACCAAAGGCATACTTATTGGACCCTTAAACTATGCTGAACAAAATGGTTATCTAAAAATTTTTGATCGGCGATTTCGCAGAAAAAGAGGGCGGCGGAGGGGGCTAGTTTCACTCCAATTGTTTTGGCCACTTAAAAAGGGCACTAGAAATTTTTATTTCTGCTTGAATGACCCTCTCACGATATTCTAGGACCATTATTTCGATACGATCAAACCTGGGGAAAAAACAGACAAAAAGCACAAGCAAAAATCATATAAACACGTTTCGTGTTTGCCAAATCACGTGTTTGCCAGGGGGCAGAGCTCCTAATATATGGTATGATTTCTGTTCGTTTTCAGTTTTAATGTTGCTTCTTACTTTCAAGTGATTTTTTTCTTTGATTTAACAGCTATCCATGAAAAACGTTCAATGTCATGATCGCACTTATATTTAACCAATACATAATTCTGATACCTATGGGTAGCGGGAAAAAAACTTTCTACTTATAAGCAAATTTCAGAGAAAAAGTGTATTTTTTTCAATATTATTATTGTTATAAGAACATAGGATTTATAAAATATTCTCGTCATAGTAGTCAGTGGTGCGTCTATCCCACTAGAAAACCTAGAGTTATTTTAATGAATGAAATGAGACGCCTCTTAATGAAAAAAAGTTAATACTACAAGCCTGTTTCCTGCGTCAAAGTATATTTTCAAACTATAAAATAAAACTGACGTTTTCACAAAAATCAAATTCTTCCAGTATCTTAAAAGCCAGAAAAAACACTGGAGCATCCAACATAAGAAGCTTAGTGACAAGCGCCACTGTGGCGCTCGTATGTTATCTCATACCTTACCAACACTTTCATAAGAATTATTGATAAAAATCTGTTACAAACCAACTGAAATAGTAACTTGATTCGAATTTTAATATTTTAAACCAATATAATCAATGCTTTGCACAAAACATTTGAATTTACATTTCAGTATTGTAAATATGTATTCAGCTTTCCGTTACCAATTAGTTACGAATTTAATTTTATTACAGAAGAAATATTGTCTATAGTAAATGAGGGTAACGTCACCGTGAAGCACTTGGATTTGGCTTCATTGAAATCCGTACATTCTTTCACGAGGTTAATCTTACAAACGGAAAATCGTTTAGATGTACTTATTAATAATGCGGGTGTTGCTGGATTTGAGCGAAGGCTTACAGAAGATGGCCTAGAATATCAAATGCAGTCAAATTACTTCGGACATTTTCTTTTGGCCAATCAGTTACTGGGTGAGTGATCTTAATAGTCAGACTGGTACAGTGGCTTGAAAAGGGGGAATGTGGACTAAGCAGAACAGCAACAAAACTTCCTGAATATATGCATGTTTCACGATCAATAAGAATAAAAACATACAATTCGGGAAATAGATAAGAGAGGAAATTCAAGGTCACTTTGAAAATTTACCTACAAAAGCCATATGGGTCTGCTCCGTAAAATCAAGAGGTTATTTATGGACACCCTAAAATAATATTCGCTACATTTATTCGTTTGCATCTCTTTATAAAATTTCATTTTGTATTAGTAAAATAAGCGAACAAAACTCGGATCTTTAATTTAAATCCAAATGTTAGTAAGTTAGAATAATTCAGTTTGTTTGGAATCTTCCTGTTCTGCTTCATAGCACTAGACTATCAGTAGAAGCGTCTAATAGAATTTAGTTTGAATTTGGCGCATGCTAAAGCCCCATAATTTCATCTGTTGTCTCTTCTTCATATTAATTAAGCAAAACTTTAAAAAAGAAGAAGTTTCAAAAAAAGCAAAGAGCTACTTTAAACCAAAGACGAACAGAAATTAAGCAACATAATAATTCAAACTTAAAACGAAAAGAAGATTACTAGCACTGGATAAATGACACCCAAAAACAATCCGAAATCGCAATGAATAATCAAGTGAAACTGAAAGCGTGCAGGAATTAGAGATAACAGCCATAAAAGAAGTAGGACCCACGCCTCTAAGGCTTCTAAAGACTAGAGTGCCATTTACACTTCACTGAAAACATTTTCTGTCTCTCGAAGTGTCTTTTTATGTGTCGTATGATCAATAAAAAAAAGAAAGAAAATCACCATAATAACCAAGATTACTGAAAAAAAAAACTAATAAAAGTACACTGTCTAGTTAATCTATTATGAAATGTGTTCCTCGAAACTCAACAATTTTGGATTTATCAAGATTATATAAGAGAAAACGTTTCATTATAGCACAAATGACGATCTAGCTCTTAGCAGGCTAAGGGGCGTTAGCCCCACTCCTGTTTCTGATATTATATGCTAATTTTACGTTTGACTTGAATATTCATTGTAGTTTCAACTCGTTTTGGGTCTCACTTATTCATTGATAGTGATTTTTTTTTCTTTTTAAGTCTGATTTACTATTTGATTTTGTTTCTGCTCGTCTTGGCGGTAATCTAGCTCTTTACTTTTTTAAAAGAACTTCTGTTTTTAGAAAAAAAATTAAATCAATATCTGTTCGTTTTTAGTTGACGCTTTTTTTTCTTTTGCTAGTTAATCAAAATAATATTTATAAAGTTTTTCTTTGTTTCTTTTTTTCTTAAGAGTATATATTATTGCTTGCTATCTCTGTTTTGGACAGAAAAATTGCTACAAATTTAACATTATACTATCGAACTTTGGATAAACGGGTAGGGGGGATATTATTTAATTAAATGAATTGAAAGTCTTCATAATTATCGGCCTTCGATAGGGCTGATGCCATCCTCGCCCTCATCCTATTGCAACCTTAATTTCCATAGTGACTGCTCTTCGAAAATTTTCATCTTTTGTTTCAAATTTAGTTATTTTCACTGCTGAAGTTATTTTACTCTCTTTCTAGATTTAATGAAACAAACTAAGAAAGCACGAATTATTGTTGTCTCATCTGTAGCTCACGAGGGAGCAAGGACTTTAGACTTGGAAAACTTAAATGGAGAAAGAAGGGGAGACTTTGCAACACTTTATTGCATGAGTAAATTATGCAACATCCTTTTTGCCAATGAGCTGGCACGAAGACTCAAGGGAAGAGGTATGAAATCTCCTGAAAATTTTGCCCATGAAATTCGAGCTTATTAACATAAGGAACATTTTATCCGTAAGGTTGAGAGTAGTGTTGAAAACGCTCCTATGGTGCCGTTGAAAGTAGTAGGCACAAATTAGGACGCACTTCGGTTAATTTCAGTCACCGTCCAGCCACTGACCATCCTTCCAAGTGTCTGACCATGAAGCTTGAGAAATTGGTGGACTGTCGAATATAACTCTTTTGTGTTATATAGAAAACATTCATATGTTCTATTTAAAACTAGGGAGAAAATGTGCCCAGGAGTGGTTGCTTCTCACTCAGCTGCATTCGGGATAAATCCGCGGTTTACTATAATAAATCGCAAACAACGGTAATCTGGTATGAAGTAATCTCTTTCTGTATTCATTTTATTCCTTTACTTCTAATTTTATTCATACTAAAACCCTAGTACAAACGTGAAACATGGTCCAAGAAGCTTGACTTGTTGTGGGCCACACAAAATAATAATAAAACGCTAAAAGAACCATAGACAATACGCTAAATCACACAATATATGCAAAATAGACATAAAAGAGAATATACACTAGAATACAGTAAAATAGCATTAAACCGAAACCCAGAAAGTAGAGAAAACAGGAAAGTACTGGTGATGATCATTCAGGTAAACGAAATCTACGAGAAGATCTGCACAAAGAAGAAGAGTACCTAGCAGAGCCTGTTCGTAGAAATAAAACTACTGTAGAGACCGTGGAAGTGTACCTAGAAAAGCAGAATGAAGAAATGAGCCTACCCGATGCAACTTCAAAGACTTATGGAGGATGAGGAAACGGGTGTGAGAAATATGGGGTTTAAAAGAAAGGAAACCGTCAAGCAACACACCGAGAAATTTCACCGTGGTAGCTTGCGGTATAACATTATCCCTATGAGTCAGGAGGATTATCTCCTTGTGCGTCAGACATACGATAACGGGTCCTGAAATGTGCAACGGCACTCTTACGGCTGTTAAGAGCCATACCAGTTGACCGGCACCACTCATTCACCTTATCAAACGGCAGTGTGAGGCGAGCTACGGAAGTGGCAGATGGTAGGTTCACTGAAACAATAAAAATGCTACTGTCGTCAGCAAAAAGGACAGGGTAAATGTGGGGATGAAGACCATCAACAAGGTATTCAATATATATTAAAAACAAAAGAAGTCATAGTACAGAGTCCTTTGGGACACCTTTCGATATAAGCAAAGTAGAGGAAGAAGTACCATTAACCGAAACATATTGAGGTCTCCCTGAGAGGTTTGGCCTTTACCATTCTAGTGGGACTACATACACTTCAAGTAAAGATAGTTTAGACAGAAGAACAGAGTGTTCAACCATATCAAATGCCTTCAAAAAACACAAAAACCCTTGTCCAGACCACCCCTGGACCAAAAAAGCTGATAAAAAATTTAACATGCAGCTGTGATTTTCTATTCTATTGGACAAACAACTAAATTAAAAAAAAAAAGCTGAAACTTCAATATATCTGACTCTAACTTTTGATTTGTAACTTTAAACTTGAGGTAAGGTAAATCTATATTTGTAAAATCGTTATAAAAGAAATTTTCTATTTTAGCCAACGGAAAGCACAGATCGACGTGTCAGTTTAATTCCCCCTACGCTAGGAAAATCCCTCCCCCCAAAATGTCTGTATATTTCCCAGTAACCAATACTAAATGTAAACAATGGGCAAAGTTCATTGTTTGCAGCTATTTCCCTAGGGACATTGGGGGATCAAGTCATCCTCAAAGCCATAGTTATTAGATCTTTCGACTATACTGAACAAAATAGCTATCTCAAAATTTTGATCAAGTAGCTTTGGGGAAAAAGAGGCATGGAAGGGGGCTAGCTGCCCCCAATATTTATGGTCGCTTAAAAATGGCACTATTATATTTGATTACCGATCAAATGAACCCTCTTCCGATATTCTACGATCACTGGTTCAGTATGATCACCCTTGGGAAAAAAAAATAAAAATGTATCCGTCACCTTTCTCCTTGCAAAAAATACAAAGTTCCATACTTTTGTATATAGGAGCTTGAACACTCTACAGCAGAGTTCTGTGATATGCCGAATCTGATGGTGTGACTTTTATGAAGAACACTTGATGTTTTGGGGTGTTTCCCTCAAAACTTTTGATAGATAACATTAAGCTTCATGAATATTGGAAAGCTTCAAGAATAAGTATCAAAATTTAATTGCTTTGACGTTTCTATTGTTATCAAGACTGTGTTCCTTAGAGTTTCAGTTACTGTTAGGCTGCATCACTCCTTACTTACAGTTTGTTACCACGAACTGTTTGATACATTTTCAGACAAAATTAAGAACTAATGAAGAAAACAAGTGGCGACCAGACAAAAAAACAAAACAAAAGAACAAAAGAAGACAAAAGAAGACAAAAAAGAGAAAAAAGAGTATATTTTCAGCGTGAATATAAACTAAACCAAAATTAAAAATGAATCTAACATTCTGAAGTCCCCACATCCCAACAAGAAATAATCCTCAGAACTAAAATTTATTTTTATTGATGAACGATTCTTTCGAGTTATTTCAGCCAGATTAAATTTATCTGCAGCATAGGGGACGTGGTATCTTATTAAAATCTAGCCCATTCTTGTATTAGTCCTTTCTAGAATATCAAGCCCTTTTTAGTAGAAAATCTAGTCCTTTCTAAGTAGAGGAAGGTGAAGCTTCTTGGAACAAACAAGAACCCCAGCAATAGCCTTAAATAAAAATAGTTTGCTGGATATTGAATGTAAAAATACACATTGCTGTTTGTAATTCTTTTAGTTGTTTGAGACTAAGAATATCCAGAAATAAAAAGAGGGTATGGGTTTCTGATAGATATTGCAGCTTTGAAGAACTAGCAATAAAGGAGCTAAGAATTCTCACCGCCTTGTTCTGGGTTATCTGTAGGGGCTGTTAATTAACCGCAAACGTGTTGCGGTTCACTTAAATGGCAGTTATAGAACACTATTTAAGGTAGGATTCAATAAGCGAATGATAGGAGATTTTAAGAATGGAGAATGGAATCACAACCTTTAGTCTACAAAGGCGACCCAAATTATGAGCAAGTTTCAGAGGCAAATAATCAGAGTGTTTTTGAAAAGACAACATCTCATCTTTAATCAATCCGAGGTACCTAAATGACTTAATCCTTTTTCTGAGTTGAGAAAGATGAGACGCTTCAAATGAGCTGTCACTCACCATAAAT
This sequence comes from Artemia sinica, assembly GCA_027921565.1. NCBI lineage: Eukaryota > Metazoa > Arthropoda > Branchiopoda > Anostraca > Artemiidae > Artemia > Artemia sinica. The sequence continues at coordinate 44,603,936 of CM051263.1, read as the reverse complement.
CAGAGCACAATAACAATTGGCTCACAGCAGAGGAGATTCTAAGGGATATGACACTATTTTTTGGGACTAAACAGTATCTGCTTGACTAGTAGCTCATTTTGAAGGCCCTTTTTCTCTGATTTATAATATATACGTCTTACCACGTTTAAAAGTTTTGAATTCAATTTAGTTCCCAAATAAAGTTTTTCTAAGAAGTTCAAAATCCTTGTCTTACAAAAAAGCGGGCGATGGCCTTGTTTTGGCTTATTATGTCCTATACAGTGTTTTTATGAAGTGAAAAACAATAGTCCGTAGTTTTACCATAACATTCAGCATTTTCTTCACTACTACAACTCTTTGTGACTTTTTTATTTAGCCAGGGCGATTTTCTTATCGCCCTAGTCTGAAAATTCCAGTCATAAGGTCAAAGAATGAGAAAAAGGTTCCTATTCTTCTCAAAACGTGGACTGCTATCATCAGACAGATGAGATATTTCAAATGAGCTGTCAGTCACCACAAATCAGAGCACAATCACAATTCGCTCACAGCAAAGGAGATTCTAAGGGGTCAGACACTACTTTTTGGGACTAAACCGTATCTGCTTGACTAGACGCTCATTTTAAAGCCCTTTTTTCTCTGATTTATAATATATATGTCTTACCGCATTTGAAAGTCTTGAATTCAATTTAGTTCCCAAATAAAGTTTTTGTAAGAAATTAAAAATTCATGTCTTACAAAAAAGCGGGCGATAGCCTTGCTTTGGCTTAGTATGGTCTACACAGCGTTTTTATGAAGTGAAAAACAATAGCCCTAAGATTTATCATGGAATTCAATATTTCCATCATTGCTACAACTCTTTGTTACTTTCTTTTTTAACCAGGGCGGTTTTCTTATCGCCCTAGTCTTAAAATTCCATCTAAAAGGTCAAAGAATGAGAAAAAGGTTCCTATTCTTGGCAAAACGTGGACTGCTATCATCAGACAGATGAGACATTTCAAATGAGCTGTCAATCGCAACAAATCAGAGCACAATCACAATTGGCTCACAGCAGAGGAGATTCTAAGGGGTTAGACACAATTTTTTTTAGACTAAACAATATCTGCTTGACTAGTAGCTCATTTTAAAGCCCTTGTTTCTCTGGTTCATAATATAAACATGTTACTGCTTTTAAAAGACTTGAATTAAATTTCTTTCCCAAATAAAGTTTTTCTAAGCAATTCAAAATCCTTGTCTTACAAAAAAGCGGACAATGGCCTTGCTTTGGCTTAACATGCCAAATACGGTATTTTATTCATTGAAAAACAATAGTCCTTGGATTTAACATAGAATTCAATATTTTCTTCAGTGCTACAGCTCTTTGTGACTTTCTTAGTTAACCAGGGCGATTTTCTTATCGCCCTAGTCTTAAAATTCCATCTTTAAGGTCAAAGAATGAGAACAAGGTCCCTTTTTGGTGCCTTATACCACCTTAAGATCAGTCGTGGCGCGTCCATAAGGCAAACACCAGCCTGAAGTAATAGCCCATTACAGAAATAATTAAATAAAACAAGTTTTGCCGAGGGAAATAAAGAGCGAAGTTGAAACTTAAAGCGAACAAAATTATTACTTTACAGCCTATCTAACATACATCAATAAAACTAATGCAAATAAAAGAACATGAGATATTACGCTATGTTTGTAATATTACAGAAAACTAGCGCAGCCCTTGCCCCAGTGTGCAGCCCTTTTCCAGGAACTATGGAGGGTCATATCATCACCAAAACCAAACACTTTGACTTTTCATAATTACTACAATTCTTTGCTACTTTCTTATTTAACCAGGGCGATTTTCTTATCGTTCTAGTCTTAGAATTCCATCTATAAGGTCAAAGAATGAGAAAAAGGTTCCTGTTCTTCTCAAAACTTGGAGTGCCATCTCTTCTGACCGATGAGATATTTCAAATGAGCTGTCACTCGCCCCAAATCAGAGCACAATCACAATTGGCTCACAGCAGAGGAGACTCTAAGGGGTCAGACACTATTTTGTTAGACTAAACCATATCTGCTTGACTAGTAGCTCATTTTAAAGCCCTTGTTTCTCTGATTCATAATATAAACATCTTACTTCGTTTAAAAGACTTTAATTCAATTTGTTTCCCAAATAAAGTTTTTTCTAAGAAATTCAAAATCCTTATCTTACAAAAAAGCGGACAATGGCCTTGCTTTGGCTTAATATACCATATACGGTATTTTATTCATTGAAAAACAATAGTCCTTGGATTTAGCATAGAATTCAATATTTTCGTCATTGCTACAGCTCTTAGTGACTTTCTAATTTAACCAGGGTGATTTTCTTATCGCCCTAGTCTTAAAATTCCATCTTTAAGGTCAAAGAATGAGAACAAGGTCCCATTTTGGTGCCATACGCCACCTTAAGATCAGTGGTGGCGCGTCCACTAGGCAAACACCAGCCTGAAGTAATAGTCCATTACAGAAATAATTAAATAGAACAAGTCTTGCCGAGGGAAGTAAAGAGCGAAGTTGAAACTTAAAACGAACAAAATTATTACTTTACAGCCTATCTAACATACATCAATAAAACTGATGCAAATAAAAGAACATGAGTTATTACCCTATGTTTGTAATTTTACAGAAAATTGCCGCAGTCCTTTCCCCAGTGCGCAGCCCTTTTCCAGGAACTATGGAGGGTCATATCATCACCAAAACCAAAGACTTTGACCTTTGTACTATGTTGAATAAAATAGCTATCTCAAAATTAAGATTGGATGACTTTGTGGGGAGGATACCTTCAGGGAGGGGGGCTAGTTGCCCTCGAATCTTTTTTGGTCACTTAAAAATGCCACTAGAAAATTTAATTTCCGTTTGAATGAGCTATTACACACCTCTCTATGATGTTCAAGTCACCCTCTACAGTGGCGGATCCAGGGGACGCGCGCCCTCCTAGCTTAGTCTAAAGTAGTGTAATTTACTTAGTTAACTCAAGTTTGCGTTAACTGAACTTGCTCTTAACGTAAGTTTATCGGATCAATCTATTTTGCGCCCCCCCCCCTAATTTTTTTTCAGATCAACCTATTTTGCACCCCCCCCTACAAAAATCCTGGATCCGCCCCTGACCCCCTAGCCCTGCTAGAACAAGAAAGAAAAACGGGAGACATATCAGTGCTTCCCATGCAAAAAATTCATGTTCCTTGTTTATCAAGGAGGGGGGCTGTTATTGCCCTAATTAAGGTTTTCAACCGTGCTGATTCCAATGGTACAGTTTTCATTTTGATCTGACGCCTTTCCTGAGGGGTTTCAAGCTTTTTGATGAAATCACCATAGATCTTTTTTGTTGCAATAAACTTTTACTTTTAAGACAAACCGAAATAGTAGTTACCATTCCTGAATCAGTGTTACATAGCAATTTTTTTTCAAAACACGTTTTTTAACTTTCGGTTACTATGGGCTGTGGTTTGCTCTTCTCTAGGTTGCAGCTACCGCTGCAACCATTACTCCTATTTTTCGATTTTTCATCCGTAATGCTGCAAGCCATAATTTGAGATTAATCGTATAGGAGGAAAACTACCCCTTCCTCATCCCCATCCCCACCAAGGTCAAAGAAACTTTGGGGTGTCCTCATTCGATCCTGAATCAGTGTTATATAGCCATTTTCTTTCACTTGGTAGTTTTTTTTAGACGCGTTTTTTAACTTTCGGTTACTATGGGCTGTGGTTTGCCCTCTACTGGGTTGCAGCTGCCGCTGCAATGACTCCTGTTTTTGTTATTGCGATTTTTCAGCCGTAATGCTGCGAGCCGTAATATGAGATTAATCGTATTGAAGGAAAACCGCCCCTTCCTTATCCCCATCTCTACCTCAATGTCACAGAAACTTTGGAGGGGTGCTTATTCGATCCGAAAATGAGAGTTATTTTCATTTAATATAAGTGGAAAGCGATTGGATATCAGCCAGACACAGGGAGTATTTTTGGTGGGGGGGGGGGGGGAGTAAAAGCTGATTGCCACGTATTTTGTACTTTCTCTTTGAATGCTCGATTTTACGTCAGCTCAATTTTGCGTGTTTTAAGAAATCATCAGTTAACACAGTGCCCAAAAACCCAAAGGATTTTGATTTGGAAGATAATCTGCTTTTGTTTCGTAAAAGGGTCACATTTCATGATTGTAAATAGATTGTTAGCTGAATACCCACGCCATAGAGCTCTGACAAATTTTCAATCCCGCAGGGACGAGGGTTGAACAAGGAAACGGCCTTTTGACAACACTTCTAAGGATCCAGGTTATTTGATTCCTGCCAAAATTTTGATTTTTTTTTTGTTAACGAGTTTGGTGTGCACTAGACGCTTATTTTCATTGATACTCAGAGCAGAAGTTACATTTTTGTACCCTTTACAGGGTGAAGACATATATTTGGGCAAATTTTCAAACGTTTTTCTTGATAAATTCTCCGATTTACAAAAACCTTGCCCTTTAAATTCAAAAAACAAGAAGATGATTTCAATTGCGGGCCGATGTGCCTTCAATTTATAGTTTTCTTTGCAGTTCGATTGATATGGAGTGCTAAGATCCACTCAACGATCTCCACTTAAATTTCAGAGACGAAGAAAATATAATTGACAATTTGGCAGATGACGAAAGTAGCATTAAAATGCAAGCCCAAATCTTCGCAGAAATTGTAAAAACCATGGACATATCATTGAATAATATTTTCAGCATGTCACCTGTAACAAATTAATTTAAAAAACAAAGTTTTCTGAGGGAAGTAAAGAGCGAAGTTGAAACTTAAAACGGACAAAAATTTTTACTTCACAGCTTATCCAATATATATCAATAAAAATAATACAGATAAACAAACTAATTATGTTTTCCTGTGTTTCTAGGATTATGAAAAACTAGCACTTTACTAAAAACACAAAAGTCAAGTATAAGAAATAGGAATATTGATTTTGGAGTCAAAATTGAGTATATAGCCTGACAACAATAAACCAATCTGTAAATCTTTCCATAGTCTTACACCAATTGTGACACAAGTAACTTTCAGTATGCAATTAAAATCATCTTAAAAACAAAAGCGTAAAATTAAATAAAACAAAAAGAATTTGACTACTAACTGGAAATGTAACTCCTATCTCTAAAATGAAGGGATCGAGTCATAATTACGCAAGGAATCTCTCGAAAAAAATATTGTTATTTCAACCTGGAGAAAGGGTCGTTGATTTTGAATGAGAACTAATTTTATAAATCTTGAAGACTTTAGTGTAAAGAGCGAGAGTTGGGGAGGAGGTAAACCGCATTCTCGCAATTTTAAGGTTTAATTTTGTTCCCAACTTTCATTTTAAAGAAAATGATTTAAGACTTTTCCATAATTCTTCACTAAATTAAAACGCTATATAGACCATACCCAGTCCAACCAGGGCGCGAGGGTCATATTTTGAAAGCCATTTAATTGAGCATTGTTGAGAAGTCCAATAATCATGAGCTAATTGTGGTTGTGCTCCGACTTGTGTCGAGTGACAGCTCATTTGAAATGTTTCATCTGTCTGATGATAGAACTCCACGTTTTGATATAAATGGGAACCTTTTTCTCATTCTTTGACCTTGTAGATGGAATTTTAAGACTAGGGCGATAAGAAAATCGCCCTGGTTAAATAAGAAAGTAACAAAGAGTTGTAGAAATCAAGAAAATATTGAATTCCATGATAAATCTAAGGGCTATTGTTTTTCACTTCATAAAAATACTGTATAGGACATAATAAGCCAAAGCAAGGCCATCGCCGCTTTTTTGTATAACAAGAATTTTGAATTTCTTAGAAAAACTTTATTTGGAAACTAAGTTAAATTAAAGACTTTTAAACACGGTAAAACGTATATATTATGAATCAGAGAAAAAAAGGGCTTTAAAATGAGCTACTAGTCAAGCAGATAAGGTTTAGTCCCAAAAAGTAGTGTCTGACCCCTTAGAATCTCCTCTGCTGTGAGCGAATTGTGATTGTGCTCTGATTTGTGGCGAGCGACAGCTCATTTGAAATGTCTTTTCTGTCTGATAATAGCACTCCACGTTTTGACAAGAAGAGGAACCTTTTTCTCATTCTTTGAACTTATAGATGGAATTTTAAGACTAGGGCGATAAGGAAATCGCCCTGGTTAAATAAGAAAGTAACAAAGAGTTGTAGAAATCAAGAAAATATTGAATTCCATGATAAATCTAAGGGCTATTGTTTTTCACTTCATAAAAACACTGTATAGAGCATAATAAGCCAAAGCAAAACCATCGCCCGCTTTTTGTAAGACATGAATTATGAATTTCTTAGAAAAACTTTATTTGGGAACTAAATTGAATTCAAGACTTTTAAACGCGGTAAGACGTATATACTATGAATCAGAGAAAAAAGGGCTTTAAAATGAGCTACTAGTAAAACAAATACGGTTTAGTCCCAAAAAGTAGTGTCTGACCCCTTAGAGTCTCCTCTGCTGTGAGCGAATTGTGATTATGCTCCAATTTATGCCGAGTGACAGCTCATTTGAAACTTATCATCTGTCTGATGATAGCGCTCCAAGCTTTGAGAAGAATAGGAACCTTTTTCTAACTCTTTGACCTTATGGCTGGAATTTTTAGACTAGGGCGATAAGAAAATCACCCTGGTTAAATAAAAAAGCAACACAGAGTTGTAGCAGTGAAGAAAATATTGAATGTTATGGTAGATTTAAGGGCTATTCTTTTCACTTCATAAAAACACTGTATAGGACATAATAAGCCAAAGCAAGGCCATCGCACGCTTTTTTGTAAGACAAGGATTTTGAATTTCTTAGACAAACTTTATTTGGGAACTAAATTGAATTCAAGACTTTTAAACGCGGTAAGACATATATATTATGAATAAGAGAAAAAGGGGCTTTTGAAATGAGCTACTAGTCAAGCAGATACGGTTTAGTCCCAAAAAGTAGTGTCTGACCCCTTAGAATCTCCTCTGTTATGAGCCAATTGTGATTGTGCTTCGATTTGTGGCGAGTGACAGCTCAATTGAAACGTCTCATCTGTCTGATGATAGCGCTCCACTTTTTGACAAAAATAGGAACCTTTTTCTAATTCTTTGAAATTATAGATGGAATTTTAAGACTAGGCCAATAAAAAAATCGCCCTGGTTAAATAAGAAAGTCACAAAGAGCTGTAGCAATGAATAAAATGTTGAATTTTATGATAAATACGAGGCTATTGTTTTTCACTTAATAAAAACACTGGATAGGGTATAATAAGCCAAAGTAAGGCCATCGCCCGCTTGTTTGTAAGACGGGGATTTTGAATTTCTTAGAAGAACTTCATTTATGAACTAAACTGAATTCAAGACTTTGAAACGCAGTAAAACGTATATATTATGAATCAGAGAAAAAAGGACTTTAAAATGAGCTACTAGTCAAGCAGATATGGTTTAATCCCTAAAAATAGTATTTGACCTCTTAGAATCTCCACTGCTCTAAAGTAATTGTGTTAAAGTATTTTTAATAGTCCTTTAGGTTAAAGGAGACAAAATTTTGCAACACTATAATCAATTTGAAAAACTGGGGGATCGACTTGGGATGTTTTCTTAAAAATTTGGCAACACTGAACATAGGGCTATGGCCAGGGCGATGGGCGATGGGCTTTACTTCAGGCTGGTTATATACACACGAGTGACAGAAACTTCAGAGTCTATAATTGATAATATTTTTGTAAATATTGATTATTTGTGCCCTACAGTAGTTATTAATAGCGCAGCTGACCATTTTGGGGTTGCAATATCTGTACCTGGAATAATTGGTCCAAAGCCGAAGAGTAGAAATGGGTCAAAGGTGCCTTCTGCAGATGGTAATGTACTATTGAAGTTTAAGAAGAAGCTTAAAAGTGCAGATTTTGAGTTTCTTCAGGATAGTACAGGTATTGATACCAAATTTGGTTAATATTATGAAAAAATGAAATTACAATTTCAAGAGTGTTTGGAGTTTAAAAAGATAAAGCAAAGATACAAGTTGCCAATTAAACCTTAAATTACAAAAGGATTACTAGCCTCAATGGAAAAACGGCAAATGATGTATTAAAGGGGCACGACTCAAGGTTCAGCATCTGATAAAGACTATTATAAAGAATTTAATAGAAAGTTAAAAAGTCTTTTAAGAAAAGCAAAAATGGATTACTATGCAAAGAAATTAAAAGATTATGAAGGAAGTGCTGCTAAAATTTGGCAACTGATCAAGTCGGTAATAAGCCGAAATAGTGAACTAATAACTCCTAGTAATTTGCCCTGGGAATCGGATAGTGGTGTAGCTAATAACTTGTGCACCCACTTTTCAGAATTAGGGCTAAAAATGTGGAATGCATAAATGGTGATGGTACATTCCAGAATTTTCTTCCTGAAGTAAGTGATACAAATGCAACCATTTATCGTCAACCAGTGAGATGACGCGAACTTGAGGATCTTTTAAAAAGTATGAAAAAATCGGCAGCTGGAATGGACTTTATAACCTTTGAAACAGTTTAAAAAATTTACCCAACTATAGCTAGTCGTCTGTTGTACGTTTTTAATCAATGTTTTGAATTTGGAGCGTACCAAAATTGCTTGAAAAGCGCTTTGGTTATAAACATTAGTTAACGATTGCCTCGATTCAGGTTTAAAGGTGGCTTCATTTTTTCTAGATATTATGAAGAATTTTGACTATGTTGATCATAATATTTTATTGGCTAAGCCTGAAAATGATGGAATTTGTTTTAAAAGTCTGAAACTGATTGCTTCATTTCTTGAAGGAAGAAATCAAAGAGTATGGCTGTGCACAGTCCTGTCAGAAGAGATGGTAGTAAAGTGCGGTGTGCCACAGGGGTCTGCGCTGGGTTCTCTATTCTTTCTTGTAAATATTAATGATCTAAATGATTGCCTCAAACAACTGTCAACTCCAAGGTACAATGATGGCCCGGTGCGAGCAATACTTCCTAGTTTTGCTGATGATACTCACGTTACAAAGGCTGCCAAAACAGAAACGGATTTGAAAAATGGCGTGAAACAAGGAATGGTGATAATCGAGAAGTGGATGCGAGTGAACAAGCTGCTTGTTAATCAGAAGAAAACAATGTCCATGGATTGGAGAAATTGAGTTACAAAATGGAAGTATAAGACCGAAAAGTATTGTTAGGTATCTTGGTGTGATGCTAGATGAATGCCTAAGTTTTAAAGATCATATTGCATTTATGAGGACTAAATTAGCCAAAAATGTTAGAACTTTGCGGAAGCTAAAAAATTTTATCCCCAAAAAGGTTACTAGAATGCTATATTTATCCCTTATCCATCCATATTTGTTACGCTGTGTTACAGTTTGGTCGTCAACGTTCACTAGCCATTTGTATCCACTCCGTGCGTTACAAAATAAAGCTGTAAGAGTTTTTGCCAATGACTTGTCCCAATTGAACAATAGGTAGAACAATAGGGAATTTTTTTTTTATATAAGACAGTGGAACGCAACTTTAAATGAATATTTCGACCCTATATCCAAGGGTCGTCCCCAGCAAAAACAAATGTTTACTGGTTTCTTAATATAATTAGTTAAATCATTCCTAATTAAATTTTGATAAAAGACATTAAGCGAATATTCCCGCAAATCCATATTTAAAGAAGCATTGCTTTGCATTTTGATTCTAATTTCGATTGCCTCTCAAACAACTTGTTTTATGCCTAAATACTTGCTAATCAGGGAAGATTCTTCAAAAAGCATTATATGGGTAGGATTCTCAAAGATGTGACTGTTTAGAGCAGAATCAAAAGACATATTTGTGCTATTAGAATTAAAAGCTTTAGTTAAGCCATCTTTGTGCTGTTGTAGAAGTTTTTCTAAATTTCGATGGGTTCTACCAACATAGTAGTTGCCACAATTACATGGTATTTGATAAACCCCTTTTTGGCGAGTAACTAGGGTTATATCTTTGCTAGAGCTTAGGAAGTTCATGATTTTAAAATTATTGGTAAATAGCCTACTACATAAAAATTATGTTGTGTGTGAACTTTTTTTTTAGACTTGTAGTGACTTTTGGAATCTATGGAAGGTAAATTATATTAGAGGGCTTGAAAAGAACCTTACATGGTAAAAGACTCTTGATTTTAAGGGAGTGTCCTGCCGGTCTTCAGCTAATTGTATTGTTAATAAAGGCAATAGGATAACCGTTTCCAAAAAGTTTAGTTCATCTGGGATGTGAGATTCAGAACAAATGTTTAGGGCATGGTCGAAAAGAGAAGTAACAACGGATTTTTTAACTTGTGGGGGGTGATTGGACTTAAAATGCAGGTATATGTTGTTTTGTGCAGGTTTTCTGTAAATTGTAAAATCCAGTTTATCAATGCTATGAATAATTAATACATTCAGAAACGGTAATTTATTTGCAATTTTAATTTCTAAGGTAAACTGTAGATTTCGGTCATATGTATTAAGGTGATCTAGAAAACCCCTAAGTTCATTTTCCCCATAATTCCAAAGCAATATTACATCATCCATGTAACGCCCCCAATAGACATGTTTTAAAAAAATAAGAATTTAAGGCCCAATGTTCAAGGTGTTCTACATAAATAATCGCTAATAACCCATTGAGAGGTGCCCCCATGGGGAAGCCCTTTATTTGTTGATAAAAAGAATTACGGAACTGAAAATACATTGAATACTTATTACAAATTTTGACTAGGGACATTAAAACCTCGAAATCTATTCCTGTTGTTGAATTTTCAATTAAATGATAGTTTTCTTCTATTTTATTTTGTAATAATTGCTTAGATACTACTATATCAATAATAATATACATAGAAACTATGTCAAAACTACTTACTATTGTATTTTCTGAAATGCCTGAATTTTTAAGTCTTTCCACTAAATCTACCGAAAAACATATGTACGATTTTTGGGAATAGAGCTAAGGTTTGAAGGCAGTACATAACCAATTTCCAATACTGGAAGCAGGGGCTTTCGTACATGCTACAATGGGCCTTAAGAGGATGCTTGCTTGTGTAATTTCGGCAAACTGTTAAATTTGGGACAAAAGCTACTACGGGGGGAAAAATTTATTATACAATTGTAGGGTGTTCTTGCCATTTTGTTTTAGATTCTTTAATTCAGTTATAATTTTATTCGCAAACTTATCAGTATGGTCGTGAGTCAGGGTAGTATTTTTGTCTTTTAAGTGTGTACAACGTTTGTTGTCGTAATTTAACGTATCCATGACTACATGTGAATCCCCCTTGTCTGCTTTTGTTAATATAATTGAAGGATCTTTTCGAAGATTAGACAAAATTTTTATTTCTGCGAAATTTCTGGTGTCAAATTAATCGGAAACGTAACTTTTTTGGCTGCCGTAAAATGTATTTATAAAACAAGGCCTAACTTCATCTGAATTAGAAATAGAGGTGTAGTGTTTGTGCAAAAAAGATTCTAAAGAGGAAACTGTATCTCCCACAGGAACTGGTTTTGGTGGCAAAGAGAATTTTGGACCTTTCTCAAGAGTTTGGATTGCCTTAGGTTCAAGAGCTCTAGAGGAGACATTAACGATAGCGGGTCCAGGAGTAAACTTCGGAGTATGAGTACAATAATTCGTCAAATATTCGGTAAACTCAACCTTGCCAGGATCCTGGCGTGCAGGGGTCGGTGGAGCATGACGGTTCCAAGTCCGTAAAATGAGGAAGGTTGGGCGATGGGCTTTCGACATATCCCTGTAAAATTCCAAATTGTAAAAGAAACATCGATGATAGCCTCGTATACCCCACTACACCTTTTGACGACAACCTCAGCAGGCCCATGGACACGATTTATGACAGCAAAAACCAATACAAAATTTAGATTTTGGAATGTAAGGATACTAAATCAGCTGATAAAACCTGAACAAGTACTCAGAGATATGATGAAGTATAGGCTAGATCTCCGTGCTCTAAGCGAAGTCAGGTGGATTGGATCTGGACATGAACAACTAAGAGAAGTTTACTCACTAATTTACAGCAGAAATGCATCCCAACACCAGGCTGGAGCTGGGATAATGCTGTCTGACCAGGCCACTAAAGCACTAGTTGAATGGAAGCCAGTCAGTGAGAGATGCTTACTTGCAAGATTTGTAACCAACCATCTGAAAATTTCAATCATTGCATGTTATGCTCCTGCAAATGCTGCAGACGATACTGATAAGGAGTCATTCTACCAAGCTTTTCAGTCATTGACATCAGAAGTCCCATCACATGACCTCCTTTGTGTGGTTGGAGACTTCAATGCAAAGGTGGGAGCAGAAAGAGACCACTATCCACAAGTCCTACGGGAGACATGGTCTTGGTGAAATGAATGAAAATGGAGCCCTCCTGGTAGGTTATGCTCTGAGTAATGATCTTATGGTCGGCACAACTCAGTTTGAACAAAAAACCATCCAAAAACAGTCATGAATCTTGCCAGACGGCAGGACGAAGAACCAAATAGATCATTTCCTAATATCAAGGAGATGGCAGACAAGTCTTCCGGACGTACGTGGCGTCAGAGGGGCAGATGCTCAGTCGAACCACATCCTGATGGTAGCATAATTGAAAGTCAAGCTGAAAGTGCCCAAAAACGCAAAGTCAAATTCTACGAAGCTTTATGATGTGGATAAGTTACATGTCCAAGAAACCCGAAGAAAATTTTGTATGCAGTTGAAGAACTCATTCGCTCCACTTGAAAGAGAAAACGGCACAGACAGTCCGGAAACAGCATGGCAAAAAATGAAGACAACTTACAATCAAGTTGCTAGGGATGTGCTCGGGTATAAGAAAAACCGAAGGAAAGATGGATATCAAAAGAAACTTGGAACTAATCGACGAGCGCAATGACTTGAGACAGCAAATTTTCTCTGCTGGCGGCGACAGAACTTCGGTCTTCGCAAATGTCCTATATAGAATGAAGGACAAAGAAGTCGGCAAAGAAGGCTAGACTAGCAGAGGAAGGAGCTAGAAAAGGAGACTCCAAAGCAGTCTACAGGCTCACAAATGAAATGCTAGGAAAGCTTCCCAGCAGATCCAGCCAAGTCAAAGATGAGAGCGGAAATGTTCTCACCGAAACTGAGAAAATTGACGAGAGATGGATGTCCCAGTATCCCACTTCGAAAAGGTTTTAAATAGACCGAGACCAACTGACTGAGAAAGTATCCCTTCTATGCCCTTTCTTAACCTTAAGATTGACGAAAATCCCCCAACATCTGTGGAAATACTTGTTGCAGTGAAGAAACTCAAGAATGGAAGGTCACCTGGTGAAGACTGCATAACTTCGGAAATGATCAAGGCATCAATGAGAACATGCCTCTCAGTGTGGATAACACTGATTGCAACAGTCTGGCAGTTTGAAAAGGACCCTGGTGACTGTACCAAAGGGATAATTTTTAAAATATTTAAGAAAGGTGATGCTCCTAACTGCGATAACTGTTGAGGTATAAACCTAATATCAGTATCAAGTAAGGTTGTAGCGCTTGTAATACTCGAACGACTGAAAAAAGCAGTTGATCCGGATCTGAGAGAAGAGTAACATGGCTTTCGAACAGGTAGATCTTGTTCAGATCTTATATTCATGCTCAGGACTCTGATAGAAGAAGCAAATGAGTGGTCCAACAAAATATACATGCTCTTCATTGATTTTGAAAAGGCCTTCGATTCCATGGACCGTGACACACTGTGGGAAATTTTACAGTATTATGGTGTCCCCAAGAAAATAACAAGTTGGATTATGACCTTTTATGAAAATACGGAATTTTACATAAAGACAGAGTACGGAACAACTAGCTACTTCAAAGTTATGCCAGGAGTGCGACAGGGATGCGTTTTATCACCCTTTTTGTATGTAATTTTAATGGATTATGTTTTGAGAGAAGCGGCTGGCTTCGGAAAAACAGTTGGAAATAAAATCCTCTCGGACCTTGAATTTGCGGATGATCTGGCACTTCTGGAAATGACAAAGCAGCGACTCCAGGAGCTCCTTAATGAAGTGAACGTTAAAGTAGAGAAAGTTGGCCTAAACATCAATATAGAAAAGACTAAATCAATTGCAACATCAGGCTCGCCAGTCGAGCTCCTGTACAAAAATCGTAGAGTCGAACAAGTCCATGAATTTAAGTACCTTGGAAGATGGGTCGATTACACAGGAAAAGTGCAAAATGAGGTCAAGAGAAGAATTGGCATGGCAAACGCTGCTTTCAACAAACTGAAGCCAGTATGGAAATCAAAGAATTACTCGCTTGCCCTAAAGCTGAGACTTCTTAATAGCAACGTTTTATCCGTGCTATTGTATGACAGTGAGTGCTGGAAACTAGATGTTGGGACAGAGAAAAGACTCACAGCTTTCGAAAATATCTGCTTGACCCGCGTGCTGAATATCGGTTGGTGTCAAAGAGTCAGCAACATTGAGGTTCACAGAAGAACTGGCCAGCCGCTTATTACTGAAGTGATGAATGAGAAGAGATGGAGCTATCTTGGCCAAGTTCTTCGGATGGATGACTCAAGAATCTCGAATCAGGTTCAACAATGGCAGCCGTGTGGGCGTCAACAGAGGGGAAGACCGAGAAACACGCTCAGACGCACGTACGATCATGATCTACGCTGTGCTCACACATCACTACAACCCCAGTGGGAGGATTTACTTGCCGCAGCGCAAACACGTGACGTTTACCGAGGCTTCGTCGATGCCCTATGCTCTCCAGATGGCTCAGGAGGACCTAAGTACTAAGTAAGTAATTCATCAAAGATTCGTACCTCAGACTTCCCAATTTCTTATAAAGACGTTCCTTAGACAAAGGAAAATTGTGACTAAGTAAATTCCTTTCCAATCTAGCAACCTGGGAATAATCAACCGTGGACAGATTTTCAAATAAAAATTTTTCAAGTGATTTTCTTTCTGAGAAAATTACATGTCTTTTTTGTTTTTTGTCCTTAATAATGTGGATTTTTAAATGTATTGTATGAACGAATGGTGCTTCTTTCCGGGTATTTAAATGCAATTTATCAAACAGTTCGTGGTAACGAACTATAAGTAAGGAGCGACCCGGTTCAATAGTAACTAAAATTCTAAAAACCGGAATTTTGACATCCATAGATACATCAATAGAATTAAATTTTTATACTGATTTCAAATATATAAGTTTCATTAAGTTTAGTTTTACCCATCAAAAGTTACGAGCCTCAGAAAATTTGCCTTATTTTTGAAATAAGGGGGAAACACCCCCAAAAAGTCATAGAACTTTAATGAAAATCACACCATCGGATTCAGCGCATCAGAAAAACCTATTGCGGAAGTTTCAAGCTCCTATCTGCAAAAATGTGGAATTTTATATCTTTTGTCAGAAGAAAGATCACGGATGCGTGTTTATTTATTTATTTTTTTTAATTTCCCCAAGGGGGACCGTATCGATCCAGTAGTCCTAGAATATCGTAAGGGGGCTCATTTGAACTGAAATTGTAAGCTCTAGTGCTCTTTTTAAGTGACCAAAAAATTTGAGGGCAACTTGGCCCGCTCCCGCGCTCATTTTTTCCCAAAGTCACCCAATCAAAATTTTGAGATAGCCATTTTGTTCAGCATAGTCGAAAATCTAATAAATATGTCTTTGGGGATGACTTAATCCCCCACAGTTCCCAGGGGAAGGGCTGGAAGTTATGAACTTTGCCCATTGTTTACATATAGTATTGGTTAATGGGAAGCATAAAGTATTGGTATTTTATAGTATTGGTATAATGAGAAGTTTCAGGAGAGTTTTTTTTCTGATGGGGGGAAGTTGGAGGAGGGGGTTACGGGGGACGATCCTTCTATGGAGGATGCTTCCTTGGGGGAAGGGACATTTCTATGAAGGGGGCACCGGATTTCCCAGCATTATTTAAAAAACGATCAGAAACTAAACAAAAAAACTAGTTTTTTTCAACTGAAAGTAAGGAGCAACATTAAAACTTAAAACAAACAGAAATTATTACGTATATGAGGGGGTTCGCCCCTAGTCAATACCTCGCCCTTTTCGCTAAATTTTGTTTTTAGTAGTTTCAAAAAAGCTATCTATTCCAATTAACCGGCTTTTGTGATTCAGGGGTTTGTGATTCGAACAAAATTCGAACTTTAGCGTAAAGAGCAAGGTATCGAAAAGGGGGCAAACTCCCTAATATGCGTAAAAAACATACGAATATAGAAGTTCGTTACGCAAGTTAATTCGTAAGTTACGTCAGAACAAAATTTCGAGAAAGCCATTTAGCAAGGGCGGATCCAGGATTTTTTTTCGGGGGGGGGGTTACTAATTTTTGACTTTTTCGGGGGGGGGGTTACTAATTTTTGACTCAGTTTTCGACTAATTTTACTGATTTTTACCTAGGTTTTACTAATTTTCGACTTATTTTCAACTCGGTCATAAATTTCGGAGGGGTTCAAACCGGGTAACCCCCCCCCCCCCCTGGATACGGCCTTGCCATTTAGCCAAAAAAGTAAAATTAATATGCAAATTTCGTTTTAATTATTCATGTACGGTGAGCCAAAATCAAAGCTGCATTAATTCAAAAACGTTCAGAAATTAAATAAAAAAATAAATTTTTTTAACTGAAAGTAAGGAGCGACATTAAAACTTAAAACAAACAGAAATTATTCCGTATATGAAAGGGGCTGTCCCCTCCTCAATACCTCGCTCTTTACGCTAAAGTTTAAATCTGTGACACAACTCTATTTTTTAAAACAATAAAAAACTTTAGCGTAAAGAGCGAGGTATTGAGGAGGGGACAGCCCCTTTCATATACGGAATAATTTCTGTTCGTTTTAAGTTTTAATGTCGCTCCTTACTTTCAGTTTAAAAAAAAACTTTTGTTTTTATAAGGCTCTCATTTCTGCAAGATTTTAAAATTTCGTTGATTAATAATATTAACGTGTTTTTCGCCTAAACTAATAAAATAAAAGATATCATAGGTCAACTGCTCCCCATAAGCTATACTTGTTCCAGAATTCGGTAAGATCGAGGTATCACCAATTAAATAGATTTCGTTATACACAAAAAATAATTTTTTTGTTTATAATTTTTTCTCTAATTTGTTACCTGCATGTTTTTCAGGATTTTATAATGAAAGGGAATATAATTATGAAACTAGAAATATAGAATTAGTTATAACGCCGGTCCCAATTACTATCATATATAAATTTTCTATTGGGTATATTGGTCCTGAAATCTGGAACAGGCTTCCAGCAGAAGTAAAAGATAAGAAGGCCCTTGAGGAATTTCGTGCTTCTTTGCGACGTATTTGTTTTAACCAGTATTTTGGACATGGACTGAGTGATTGATTTGGGAGGGAGTATATGCTTGTGAGTCTTAAAAGAGAAATTGATTTGCGGGCTGATTGAGGTGAGTGTCGGTATATGAAAGGAAGCATGATGAATCATAAGAGTATGAGTGTGGGATTCCTTTAAGTCCCCTCTAAAAATATATTATCTTTAGAATGTTGATTAATTTTTTAGTAAGGGTGAGGAAGGGGAGGAGGAGTGAGACAAATTTTTCCCCGAGGAAGTGTATTAGTTGTTGAAGTGTCCCTTTTTTTGGGCTGTCCCAAACACGCTAATATGCGTCAGGACCTAATTTGATATTGTTAGTATTATATGCAGTTCTGTTTTGTTAGTATTATCTGGAGGTTTCTATATTGTGTTATTTTGTGACCCATTTTTTAATGAAAAAAAAAAATTCCACAGTTTCCATAAGAGCTTCTCTCAGATGCAAAAGATACAGACTTTTGAATCTGTCTACATTGTAATTTAAATACACGGAACTAATGATACAAGGCGTTAAAATTAGTACAAGAAATGTTTTTTTTATTTTGTTGAAGATTAATATTACTTTTCACAAAACTCCGTGGGTAATCTCTGTTTACTAATACCAAAATTAATTTTCAATCTATCGCTACTATATTCGATATTATCTTCTTCTTCTTCTTCGGCAGTTGAAATAAAAATTTGGTAAACAAGGCCCTAATCCAATGAATATAATTGAGATAATCAAAATTATTGGAAACTAATAAGAGGAGAAACTGACGCTGGTATTTTAAAGAAGAATCTCAAGCGGGGTCTAGGGAGTAAAGGCCTTGTTTGACCCAACTCTAAAATTAAGGTTAGGGTAAATTCTGTACCCTAAAGTCACCAACCAGCTTAAAGTCAACGAGCTTACTTTACATGCCAATGTTCTCCCAAGCTAACCTAATTTTACTTTGTTCAGACTAGATTTTGGCTTTAATTAATTCTTGAAAGTAAAAATACTGCTTATTTATCACTTATAGAGAGGTTCCAGCTTTATACCTATTGTGTTCTAGATTAACCATGTCCCTTATCTAGTTTCTTTTGAAATTTCCATGCGTTTTGATGAAGTCATCAGATGCTACGCTGTAAGCAGTGCTAGTAGTTTTTAATCCAACCCGTATCTTCCTATCTTAAATCACAGAAGCCCCAACTTTCATAAGTTTACCCGTCTGTTTGGAGCAAACTATAATAAAAAGTAAAAAAAAAAAAAAAAAATCAAGCTATTTTAGATAAGCAATTACTGATTTTCAGTTTTTATTATAGATGTCACTGTAAATTCTTTACATCCTGGTGTAGTCGAGACAGAAATTTTTCGATGCATGCCAGTTTTTGTTCGTATTCCCTTTCTCTCAATCGTACGTCTATTTTGCAAGGTAAGACATTGGTTAGAATCTGCAAAAAAAACCTTCAAGTCCAATATTTGTTTGTGTAATTCTTTTTGCTGTTGTTGAAATAAATGTTGAAACAAATTGCCAAATAAATCAGCAAAACACAAATGTGTCTTAAAACACAAATGTGTTCTAGATGACCTGTAGAATTAAAATTATCAAGTATTTTGCAGTAGGTTGCATAGGTTGCATCAAGACATGGCCAATTGTAGACAGAGAAAAGCCAAGATAGATAGTCCAAGTATTTGAGAGGCAAATGTTTAAATGGCTGGGGCACGGGTAAATGGCAGGAGTATGCATGACTCTGTAGGCTAAGACAAATTGCATGTTTTATATCATAGACATACAATTTTTGGGTGGAATCAATACAAAATGAAAGCTATGATCAGAAATTTGCGTTTGGTTTGAACCAAGACATTGTGTTAGGCTTGAAATAATTTTTTCAATATTCAAGGAGGTCAATATATCAATGCTATTAAATATATTCCTGTCAGAAATGTGAAAATTTTAGACTTTTTACAGTGAGTTAGGTTTTTTGCAGTAAGTATGTTTTAGACTTTTACAGTGAAAGACTTTTACAGTGGAGGTAAAACTTAAACTCTTCTTTGTAGAGATTTCTGTTCGTTTCAAGCTCGATTTACATATTCAATTTAAGTTTCACTCGTTTTCGGATTTATTTACCCATTTATATTTGTAAATATTGTTTGTTTGTTTGCTATGATTGTTTGTTTAACTTCTGTTCGTATTGGGTTTCATTTATGCCTCAATAGCAAAATATTTTTGTTCGTTTTAAGCTTGATTTGCATATTCAACTTAAGCTTTACTCGTTCTGAGATTTATTTATTCATTTATATTAGTACCTATTCTATGTTTTTTAGCCGATTGTTTCTTTAATATCTGTTCATTTTGGGTTTCATTTATTCTTTAATAGTAACTCTGGTTGTATTGAGTTTGAGTTATTGTGGGTTTCTATTTCTTCTGATCTTAAGTTTAATACGGCCTTTACTTTTCTTTAGAAAATTACTTTTTCGTAGAGTTTTTTTTTTAAATTGATTTCTATTGGTTTTTGACTGCCAAAGTTCCAAAGTTTTCAAAATTCCCTATTTCAAAATATTTTTTTATTCCGAAATAAATTAACAGTTTTGGTAAGAACTAGTCAATTAAACTGAATATTGGATATATGATGACATTAACTGATGAAAGCTCACCAGCTCAAGATTTTGTTTCACCCAGGTCAGATTTAAAGCTTTGAAGCCTCTAGACCCAAGCGTTTTTGCCGCTCCGTTTTTGCAAGATTTTCGGAGAAATCCCCAAAACTTCGGAAATCCTGAAAGCCGCGGGGCCTAGTAGGCCTATTATTACATCCTGGTCTGATTTCACTGCAGTTTTCATTTCATTTTGAATGGTGCAATAAGAACAAAAGAAAATATTTAAAACGGGCAGTAACGATACTCTTGTTTGTAGTGAAGACACCATTCAGAAGTACATAACCCCCACTCCCTGAAAACTAACGCGGTCTAACAACCAATCCTTAATCAAATTCTCACTTGTGTTTGAATTCTGTTCTTCCAATTCTTATAATTAAAAAACAGGTAAACTGAATTTGCAGAAGTTTGTAGCCACTAAGAGAATGATACTTTTACCATTAGAGAAACGGGCAGTAGCCATACTCTTGTTTGAAGTAAAGACACCGTTCATTAGAAGTACACAACAACTACTTCCTGAAGACGACCACAGTCTAACAACCAATCCTTAATCCAATTCTCATTTGTCTTTGAATTCTGTTCTCCCAATTATTATAATAAAAAAGGTAAACTAATTTTGCAGAACTTTGTAGCCACTTAGGTAAGAGAACGATAATTTTTAGATAAGAGAATTGGTTGTTTAAGTAAGAGGATGATGCTTTTATCGTTTGGGAAAGGGGCAGCAGCCATACTCTTGTTTGTAGTGAAGACACCATGCATTAGAAGTATGCCCCAATTCTTTCGGAAAGAATTGGGGAAAAGAACTTTCGGAAAGTTTTTTTAATTATTTTTTGTTAGCTTTAAAACTAGTGTCAAAGTAACAATCTCGAAGTATCAAAATAAAGAAAGAATCAAAGTTAAAAAGGTATCAAAGTAATCAAAGTAACAAAAAGCAACTTACACAACTCACAGACCTTGTACCGTAAATCGAAGTTACCACGTAAATCACTAAATCCAATTATCAAAATAAACAAAGTATCAAAGTAACAATAATAAAGTTCCTTAACTCAGGGCCATTTCCCAGAGGCTGGGGGGGGGGGGGGGACCCCGGAAGCATAGTTATTCGGCCTTTGAACTATTTTGAACAAAATTGCTATTTCCAAATTTTGACCAGATGCCCTTTGGAAAGTGGGGCGTAGGCTCGTTGGCCATGATCACTTTTGACTCTTAAAAAAGAGCTAAAGGTTTCAATTTCCGATCTAATGAGCCCTCTCCAAAGTTAATAGACCACTCCTTCCACAGAATCTTATATTCCAATAATGGGCAACTTACATAAGTTACAACCCTTGCCCCCGGGGCTAGGGAAGATTTCTCAACCCCTAAGTTATAGTAATTTGAATTTTGGACTATTTTGAAGAAAATGGCTATCTTCAAATTTTGATAAGATGTATTTGGAGAAAAAAGGCACAGGGTGGGGGGGGGCTTGTTGTTATTTATCACTTTCGATTCTTAAGAATTTACGGATTACATAAGTTACAATTCTAGTCTTGGGTGCCATGGAAGATTTCTCAACCCCTAATTTATAGTAATTTGAATTTCAGACTATTTCGAACAAAATGGCTATCTCAAAATTTTATTGGATTTATTTGCGGAAAAAGACCGGGGGGGATGGATACCCTCCAGCCACTTTTGATGAATCTTAAAAAGGTAACTAGAAATTTCAATTTCCAATAAATGAGTCATCTCTGAAGTTTATACGACCACCCCTTACAAAAGCTATCTCAAAATTTTGATTGGATGTATTTGGGGGAAAAAGGCATTGGGGGGGGGGGGGCTAGTTGCCATCCGATCACTTTTAACTATTGAGAAGGGTACTAGAAATTCTGATTTAGAATCGAATATGCCCCCTCCGAAGTTTATACGGCCATCCCTTCCATAAAAATCTTATATGCCCCTAAGTCACATTTTACAACACTTGCCCCCAGATTCTGGGGGGGGGGCTGTTTTACCCCTGGAGTTTCTGTTATATTATTTTTGGTCTATTTTGAACAAAATGGCTACAAAAAAATTTGATTGGACGCATTTGGGGAAAAGAACGTTGGGAGGGAGGGGGGCTAGTCACCATCAGATCACTTTTGAGTCTTAAAAGCTGAATTAGAACTTTCAATTTTTGATCATTTGAGCCCCCTCCAAAGTTTATACGACCACCTCTTCCCCAAAAAGCTTATATGCCCCCGCGGCATGATTTACAGCCCTTCCCGTGGTTCTGGGATTAAGTCCCAGACAAAATCATGTCATGTCATAATTATGTCATGTCCCAGATATAATTTTGGGATATATTGAAGGATCAAAGGAGTAGTGGGTATGTGCGTTGTTAAAAGCAGAGAGGTGATACTACTTGCTGCTACTAATGCTACTGCCGCTTCTACAATTACTACTGCTACTACTGCTGCTACTTCAACTACTACCTATATTGCAACTACTTGTAAGGCTATGAGCGGTAAGATGAAAAACCCCAAAGTATATAATTATACGGGTTATCAAAAGGATATAACGGCTAATTGTATTAAGCTGAAACCTCCAGGACTTGATGAGAATGATGTTCAAAGCACCAAAAGTCAATACATATACTATTAATACCACAACTGTAGTTACTGTGACTAATGATGCTAAGGGTATTAAATTGAAACTTCTAGGGAAGGTTTAGAACGAGTTTCAATTAAATGAAAACACTATATGCATGCAGGTTTTCAAAAAGGCATATAAGTAATATTATAGGCAGCGCCGCTTTATTATACCTATAAGTATCATTTAAACTTTTAAAGGAGCTAATTTGATTCAAGATTAACAGTTCTAGTGACCATTTTACGAGTGAAAAGATGTTGGAGGGCATGCAGCCCTCCTCCCAAGCCCATTTATTTTCCAAACATACCTGTCAAGGTGAAGAAATCTGCTCCTAGAAAGCCATGGGTAACCCAGGTGCTTCTTCGACTAATCCAGAAAAGAAACGATTTGTACTTACTTTATTTTAATTCAGAGTCACAGGAGGTATTCAATGACTTTAAAACCATAGTAATGAAACTAATTGGCTTCACAGAACTTGTGTCCAAAATTATTATAGGAAAAAATTTGAAAATAATAAAGGGAACATGAAAGGTACGTGGAAAACTATTAATAAATTATTAAATGCTGGCAAGAAAAATGAAAATCCAGCTAGCCTAAAAGTTGACGATAGGATAGTTGTTCAAAGGAAGGAAATTTCTGATGTTTTGGGTAAGTATTTTTCAAAAATAGGTAAACCAGTAAGTGAAATCTCCTATAATGATAGCAGTAAAATTGCTGAGTTTTTTAAGGATGAAAGAGGTTTGGGGTAAACATGAACATTGCTGGAACTAATCTAAAGGAGACGAAGAAAATAATAGGATTGATGAAGTCAAATTCGTCTGGGAGTGATGGTCTCAATCTGCAAACATTTAAATTAGTAATGGTATATTTGTTGCCCTGGCTTGTATATTTGATTAACTTATCGCTGAAAAAGGGTGAGTTTCCCACGATTGAAAGAGGACATGGTTATCCCTTTGCATAAAGGAGGTCTGAAGACAGATCCTTTGAACTGGAGACCGATTTCAATGTTGTCTTTGTTTTCAAAGCTATATATGAAAAGGTAATGCATAGAAGATTGTATAACCATCTGAATCTATATGGATTTCTCGCAGAAACACAGTTTGGATTCAGGAAAGGCCATTCTACGATACATGCAGTCCACCATCTCACCGATACCCTTATATATTCCTGGGACACTAATCACGTCCTTTGTTGAAGACACTGTGTTTACAGTAACATCATCTTGCGAAAATCTTTTGATTGAAAAGGCAAATAAGGCCCTAAATGAACTGGCAAGTTTTACGAGATGTAGCTGTCTATCTGTTAATGTTTTTAAGACGAATTTCATGACTTTTTGTAGAATTGGTACTCCCATTATTTTAAATAATAAAATATGTCTGAATGGTGTATTCTTAAAACAAGCTTTTATTGTAAAGTATGTAAGTTTTTATTTTGATTGCAATTTGAGTTGGAAATTACACTGTGATGCAGTAGCAGCAAAAAAGGCAAGAGGATTGGCTCTTATAAGAAGGCTAAGGAACGAGCTCCCACCATGAATTGTAATGATCCTCCATCATTCTCTTATCAGTCCGTATCTATCTTATGGTTGTTTGGTGTGGATTAGTTCTTTTGTGTCAAGTTTTAAAAGAGTTCAAATTTTGTGAAATAAAGTTGTTCGTGTCTTAGAAGATTATGTCAGTTTTGAATATAGTACTTTGAGTTGCAGAAATGAAAATTTTAAATGTTTATAAGTTAAGAGATTAACAACTAGCTATTTTTGTTTATCAATGTCTCAATCGTTATTAACCGGAGTGCTTTTGAGAAAATTTTAAGTCTAACTCGTTTTATCATTGTTATGAAACTAGGCATTCTTCAAGGATAGTGTCTGAGGCTCGGAGTAATCAACGCGGATCTTTATATCCGCGTTTTGCCGGACCACAGCTGTGGAATTCATTCCCTGAGGGTATAAGGGTGACAGATAATGTTAGCCAATTAAAGAGTGGATTGAAACGTTACCTTCTGGGAAGTTGTTAATGATTTAAGTTGATTTAAGTGTTTCTCGCTAGTAATTCGTTTCCACGACGTTTTTTATGGTTTATAAACAATATTGTTTAATAGTGTGTGCTAATAGTGAAAATTTGTTATATTTTCAATATTTGTTTTTTTTGTTTTATTTTTCATAATTTTGATTTATAGGTGAAGTGTGAATATATGTTAGCATATTATAAGGATGGAAACAACCATCATATACAACCCAATGGGTATCCCCGATGATTATTGAAAGATTATGTAAGCGTTATTTTGGTTAATAAATTATTTCTCTCTCTCTTTCTGTATCAAGGTTGTTAAAGAGCCTCCATAGAATTTTGCAAATAATATTAAGATTTAATTTTCAGGTTAATTTTAGGAAGTATAAACTTAAATTAAACAATACTATTTGTGTCATGATTAAAAATTGTTGAAACTGTTCCTCCAACATACAAATAGCAAGCCAAACTATGGTTTCTTATAGAAAAAAAAACCGGATAGATATAAAAAAAAATCCATGAAAAAGACTATGTCAATAAAAAACGAACAGAGATGAATTAAAAAAAAACTTTTTCCACAAAACGAGTTTTTCAAAGAAAAGTAAGGGGCTCAACTAAGCCAAAAATGAGCAGAAATAAAGCCAAATAACCTTCTAAGCATAAAATTACCACAAATCACAATCAACAAATAAATGAAAGTAAAAAGAACAGAAATTACAATAAATAACTGAGTCAAATTCAAAATGAACAAAAATTATCATTAGTAGGGATTATAGCCCCCATGCCTTCTCAAGAGCAGAATATAATTTGTACTTTACTCAAAACAAAGTACATTTCAAATGTTTTCACTTTTTTTACTTTGATAAATTACAAATTTATAAAACTTTAAGCAATGAATATCAGTATATATATATATATATATATATATATATATATATATATATATATATATATATATATATATATATTATATATATATATATATATATATATATATATATATATATATATATATATATATATATATATATATATATATATATATATATATATATATATATATATATATATATAATATATATATATATATATATATATATATATATATATACGGTCATCTGTTTGTTTTTTTAGTAAAGCGTAAATTGTGTTCTGGTCTTGAGAAGGCATGGGGGTTATCGGCCCTTCTTATTTTTATTTTTGCTTGTTTAGAGTTTCATTTATTTATTGATCGTGATTTGTGGTAGTTTTACGCTTGGAAGGTTATTTGATTTCATTTCTGCTCATTTTTGGCTTAGTGGAATTCTTTACTTTTCTTTGAAAAACTTGTTGTGTGGAATTTTTTTAATTAATAACCAATTAGTTGATCACCAAACGTTTCACCTAATTATTGGTTTTTACGTAATACGACCGTCCTTGTAATTTGTTTCAATTTTCAAAAAAAATAAAAATGAAAAAATACTTCTTTCGAAATAAAATAGTCAACCAACAGCAGCGCAGGTCTTAGCCATACCTCATTCTTCTTTTGCCGCAATAATATGAGTTGGTACTAAATCTCAATAAAAGCAGAGAGTGGAATCTGTTGTTAATTATCTGCATAGTAACATAAGACCAGAGCCGTTCCTAGGGAGGGGGGGGAGGGTAACCGGGGCAGTTGCCTCAGGTGCCATGGCTTGGAGGCACCATGGGTGGGGAATCGCCCATTTTGATTTAATTTTTCACTTTGATTCGGATATTCTTGCTTATATTTGAGTTTGGAGGGGTCACTCATTTTCTTGCTATTACTCATGTCAACAAATGTCTAACAATTACCTATTATAGGACGCTAGAGAAGGAGCACAGACTACAATATATTTAGCAGTGTCAGAAGAGGTTGAAGGTATCACAGGAAAATATTTTGTTGACTGTAAGGCAAGTATGTTTTAAATACTTGAATCCAGCATAAAGGAGCACTGTGCCTTTATTGAGAATTTTGAATGTCACTTCTCTGAAGTTGGTCTATTTTAATCACAAGCCTTCAGTGAGGTTTTAATGGATGTAAGAGGTACCTCAGTCAGAGATAGCAATGTGACATTTTCTTATATGACAGTTTCAACTTTTAAGGGAGCTTTACGCTTTTAACCTAAACAAAACATTTTCCTCAGCAAATAATATTTTCAGTCACTTTTTCTACTGAGTGGAGTTAATTATCTACTGACATTGACAGCAAAGTCATGCCTCTTTTAAAACCTAAAACTACATGTCTTTTTTAATTTGTGCTTTATTATGCAGAATAGTAATTTATATTCGAAACAAGTTCTACAACAAAATTTGATATAATTTTCCGTAATTGAATTTGGTTCTATAGTTTAAGCCGGTAATTTTAAACTCTTTCTTACCCTAGAGATTTCAGTAAAATCCACCAAAGTAAAGAGTTATTGAGGTTCTGTCGTAAACAAAATTTAAAATTTGACATCTAAGAAAGTATATCTTGCAAAAAAATGTTGTTAACATTGATTCCAAATATAATATACCCATTTGTGAGAATAAAAAGAATCGTATAAGTAGTGTGAGCATAAGGCTTTCAAGGACATGCCCTCCCTTTTTCCCAGGACATGCCCTCCCTTTTCCATTGAATTTCTGCGACATGCCCTCACGGCACCCCTGTTTCATGCCCTCCCTTTTTCCCAGGAAATGCCCTCCCTTTTCCATTGAATTTCTACGACATGCCCTCACGGCAGCCCTGTTTCTAGGTGACATTCCCACCCTTAGCAAGAGTTCAGAGGTTAAGTCAAGTGTTTTTCTATGACGTGCCCTCCCCAGGTTCAAAGGCAGCAATAGGGAAATTAACATAAGGAAAATAACATTCGATTTCAAAGGCAGCCATAGGGAAATTAATATACGGAAATTAACACATGTTTGATGGTTATGTTGTTTGATGTTTCTTGGTTATGTTGTTTGATGTTATTTCTTGGTTATGTTTCTGATGTTTGTTGATGTTTTTTTATGGTTATCTTGATCATGCTATGTTATGTTGATGTTTGTTGCTTGTTGGTTATGAGTGTTGGTTATGTTGTTTGATGGTTATGTTATGTTGATGCTGTTTGATGGTTATATTGTATGATGTTGTTTGATGTTTGTTGGTTATGTTGTTATGTTGTGCTGTTATGTTATGTTAATATTGTTTAATGGTAATGTTGATTATGTTGTTATGTTATGTTGATTATGTTGTTGTTTGGTTATGTTATGTTGATGGTTATGTTGGTTATGTTGATGTTTATGTGACTTGATGGTTATGTTATATTGATGTTGTTTATGTTGTTTTTTGGTTATGTGCATGGGCGTAGGGGGGGGGGAGGCAGGGGGGCAGCTGCCCCCCCTAAACCTTCAAATTTACATTAGATATGGTTGAAAAAGCACATGGTTGGAAAAGCAGTTGATAAAAGGCCATCCTTCACACTACCGACTGCCCCCCAAGACAATATGCTGCCTGTGCCCATGGTTATGTGATTTTTTTGGTTATGTTATGTTGTTATTTTATGCTGATGTTGTTTGATGGTTATTGTTGTTATGCTATGTTGATGTTGTTTCATGGTTATGTTGTTTGTTGGTTATGTTATGTTTGATGGTTATGTTTTTCATGTTGATGGTTATTTTGTTGTGTTGATTGTTATGTGGTTTGATGTTATGTTATGTTGATGTTATGTTATGTTATTATGTTATGTTGATGTTATGTATTTGTTGGTTATGTTATGTTGATGTTGTTCCATGGTTATGCTGTTTCTCGGTTATGTTTGTTGGTTATGTTTTTATGTTGATGGTTATGTTGTTAGATGTCATGTTATGTTGATGCTATGTTATGTGGATTTTTTTTGATGGTTATTGTTGGTGATGTTATGTTGATGTTGTTTCAAGGTTATATTGTTTCTTGGTTATGTTATATATGTTGGTTATATTGTTCGATATTTCTTTGTTTTGTTGATGATTGTTATGTTTGCAGGACGTATTTGAAATAAATGATGTTTCTAGACAAGAACATGCCTCCTACACATGTCCAAACATTTGCTCCAGATAGCAAGACTCCCCCGCAATGCCTTTTCTAGACACACCCCCAGCTACAAAAAACCCCCTGCGATGCTTTTCTAGGCAAAATTCCCAGGTGCTAGAAATCCCCTACGATGTTTTTTCAGACACATCCCCAGTTAGCAAAACTCTCCACCCCCCCGTTGTTACTAGACAAAATTCACAAGTAGTTGAAACTTTCCCAATTTGATACACTCTGGCGGGTATTTGCATTCAAGATATTAATAAAGGGGAAATGTGTGTCTTACTCGTCCCAAACAATAAATCCTAAAAACACAGACAATGAAAATAAAAACAAATTGACAGGCACTAAAACATAAAAAAGACAACTAAAAAACACGACAAAAAATAAAAGATGAAAATGTCATGTTATACTATACGTTAAAAAAGAACCATCTATTACAAAAAACTGGGGGCTTCTAGCCTGAAACCCCCAGAGACTAGGGGGGGAGTGATATTAGATGCAATTTAAATCATATTAAGAGCTTTTAAGGAAATACCTATTTTTTAGTAAGATAAATTTATGGATATTAAACATTATCCTAACAATATTTTCCGTCTTGCACCTAGTGGCCCTCATTTTCAGAGGATGCATTGATAATATATGTAGTTTCTTAGGTGTTATTTCACCTTTAAAATGATCAAGAATAACATGCCAAATTTAAGAAAAGACGAAGGGAGAGGACTCCAGGGAAGGGAAACCGTTTTCTCTGTCACCAGCTCAACACTTTTATTTTTTATCGTTACGCAAAGCATTATTTTCAAGCGTACATTTATGTTTATCCTGCCTCCCTCCACTAAGGTACCGATCTGTTCCCTGGTTGCCTCCGAGGAAGAGTCCTGTCCCCCCCCCCCCCGAGCAGTTTCTCTTAGCCCAGGGTACATTTTCACCAAAATATCAAAACACGCAAAGAAGGGGAAATTCTATTTCGAGAAATTCGTGTTACCATCCACCCCGTGCGCTTTGGGGGAGTATGGTCTGTGGCTACTCTTTTGGGGGTCAGAATCGGGCCTTCCTACGCACAGTGGGGGAGTTGGTTTGTGTCTACTCATTCCTGGAACGGAATCCGGGCTTCGGATAAGAGACAAAAGAGGCTAAAAATGGTCGGCTAAAAAAACTGGCGAGATTCCCGCCCTGACAAAATTCCTGCCATTGATACATTGTTTTTTCGGAAGACCCCCTGGATTTCCCGTGACCAGGTCTAATATGAATGAAGCAAGTGTATCTCACAAACTAGACTAAGAGGACGCCATGGACCTCCACTACGGCACACACACACACATGGGTGTTGCGTATTAACGACGATGTATATCTTAGGCAAAAATGCCTAATGGGAGAGCTTGGAAGATCATCTTGCGAGAAGGGTAGATGTCCAAACCGATAAAAAGTATACTTATGATCCAGAGTGAAATGACGCTATGATGCTACGACTAAGAGGACCCCATGGACCTCCACTACGGCACACACACACATGCGTGTTGCGTACTAACGACGATGTATATCTTAAGCAAAAATGCCTAATGGGAGAGCTTGGAAGATCATCTTGCGAGAAGGGTAGATGTCCAAACCGATAAAAAGTATACTTATGATCCAGAATGAAATGACGCTACGACGCTGCTTTCACACTAGCACCAGCTCTCCACATGACCCCTCCCTTTTTCTTTACTAGTATTTGATACTCTAAGCATTTCACCTCACAATGTTACACTATTACTGCCCCTGTAACATATCCCTGTAACCCCGCTGCCATCACCCCCATCCCCCAAAAACACTTTTCAGGCATTTTTTTTATTAAAATTTTTATTTCATGTCATTCATTTGGTTTTATCAAAAGCAATTCGTGCCACGGTACAGCACAATAACTACTCTAAGACACCCTTGTGCCATCACCCCCATCTCCCCTAAAACACTTTTTTCAGACATTTCTCGTTAAAATTTTATTTCAACTCATTCATTCGGGTTTTTACTAGCAATCGGACCCACAGCACAGCACTATAACTACTCTAAGACACCCCTCTTCACACCCCCCCCCAGAAAAACATTTTTCAGAGATTTCTTGTTAAAATTTTTTATTTCAACTCATTCATTCGGGTTTTTCGCAAGCAATTCGTGTCACAGTACAGCACTATAACTACTCTAAGACACCTTTCCGCCATCACCCCACCTCCCCCAAAAAACTTTTCAGACATTCCTCGTTAAAAATTTTATTTCAGACATTCCGCTCTGGATCATAACTATACTTATCATCGGTTTGGATATCTACCCTTCTCGCAAGATGATCTTCCAAGCTCTCCCATTAGGTATTTTGCTTAAGATATACATCGTCGCTAATACGCAACACGCATGTGTGTGTGTGTGTGTGTGTGTGTGTGTGTTTGTGTGCAGTGCTGGATGTCCATGGGGTCCTCTTAGTCTAGTTTGTGAGATACCCGTGCATCATTCATATTAGATCTGGCCACGGGAAATCCAGGGGGTCTTCCACAAAAAACAATGTATCAATGAATGGAATTTTGTCAGGGCGGGAATCTTGCCAGCTGAGTGCTAGAAACTGGGATTATTTGATTTTAGAGGGCTGCCGTAGAAACTCAACGATAATTTCCTAATTATTACTACCTTTAAATTATCTCGAGCAAGACCGTTTTTTAGCCTCTTTTATCGCTTATCCGAAGCCCGGATTCCATCTCAGGAATGAGTAGACACAGACCAAACTCCCCCACAGCGCACGGGGTGGATGGTAACACGAATTTCTCGAAATGGAATTTCCCCTCCTTTGCGGGTTTTGATATTTTGGTGAAAATGTACCCTGGGCTAAGATAAACCACTCGGAGGTGGGGGGGACAGGAAACTTCATCGAAGGCGACCAGGGAACGGGTCGGCACCTTAGTGGAGGGAGGCAGGATAAGTATAAATGTCCGCTTGAAAAGTAGCGCTTTGTGTAATGATAAAAAATAAAACAGTGTTGAGCTGGTGACAGAGAAAACGGTTCCCCTCTCTTTAGAGTCCTCTCACTTCGTCTTTCCTTAAATTTGGGGTTTTATCTTTTATCATTTTAAAGGTGTAATAACACCTAGTTAACTATATCTATTATCAATGCATCCTCTGAAAATGAAGGCTACTAGGTGCGAGCCGGAAAATAATGTTAGGATAATGTGAAATATCCATAAATTTATATTAATGAAAAAGGGGTATTTCCTTAAAAGCTATTATTATGGTTTAAAATGGCATCTAATATCACTCCCCTCCCTCCCCTAGTCTCAGGGGATTTCAGGCTAGAAGCCCCCAGTTTTCTATAATAGATGGTTCTTTTTTTGCGTATAGTATAATATAACATTTTCATCTTTTATTTTTTGTCGTGTTTTTTAGTTGTCTTTTTTATGTTTTATTGCCTGTCAAATTGTTTTTATTTTCATTGTCTGTGTTTTAAGGATTTATTCTTTGGGAGGAGTAAGACACACATTTCCCTTTATTAATATCTTGAATGCAAATACCCCCCAGAGTCTGTCAAATTGGGAGAGTTTTAGCCACCTGTGAATTTTGTCTAGTAACAATGTGGGGGAGTTTTGCTAGCTGGGGGTGTGTGGAAAAATATCGTAGGAGATTTCTAGCACCTGGGAATTTTGCCTAGAAAAGCATGGCAGGGGGTTTTTTCTAGCTGGGGTTGTGTCTAGAAAAGGCATTGCGGGGGAGTCTTAATAGCTGAAGGATGTGTTTGGACATGTATAGGAGGCATTTTTTTGTCTAGAAACATCATTTATTTCAAATATGTCTTGCAAACATAACAAACATCAACAAAACAAAGAAACATCAAGCAACGTAACTAACTTACATAACATAACCAAGAAATAACATAACCATGAAACAACATCAGCATAACATAACCAACAATAACCATCAAACAACATAACATAATCTAACAACATAACATAACATCAGCATAACATAACATCTAATAACATAACCATCAACATAAAACATAAAAAACAAACATGACCAAGAAATAGCATAACCCTGGAACAACATCAACATAACATAACCAACAAAACATAACATCAACATAACATAACATCAAAATAAAATAACATCAAACCAAATAACCATCAACATAACATAACATCAAACGACATAACGATCAACATAACAACATAACCATCAACTTAAAAAACATAACCATCAAACATAACATAACCAAGAAACAACATAAACATGAAACAACATCAACATAACATAACAAAAATAACCATCAAACAACATCAACATAACATAACAACATAACATATTCATCAATAATCCCATAACCAAGAAACAACATAAACAACATCAACATAACATAACCATCAAATCATATAACCATCAACATAACCATCATCATAACAAACAAAAAACAACATAACCATGATAACATAACCAACATAACATAACAACGTAAAGAACTTAAACATTAAGCAATATCAGCATAACATAACAACATAACATAACAACATAACGAACAACCAACAAACATCAAACAACATCAAACAATATAACCATCAAACATCATCAACATAACATAACCATCAAACAATATAAACAATGCTCATAACCAACAAGCAACAAACATGACATAACATAACCAAGATAACCATTAAAAAACATCAACAAACATTATACAACATAAACAAGAAACAACATCAAACAACATAACCAAGAAACATCAAACAACATAACCATCAAACACATGTTAATTTCCCTATGTTAATTTCCCTATGGCTGCCTTTGAAATCCAATGTTATTTTCCCTATGATAATTTCCCTATGGCTGCCTTTGAACCTGGGGAGGGCACGTCATAGAAAAAACTTGACCTAACCTTTGAACTCTTGCTAAGGGCGGGAATGTCGCCTAGAAACAGGATCGCCTAGACGTAAGAGGGTATGTCGTAGGAATTCAATGGAAAAGGGAGGGCATGTCCTGGGAAAAAGGGAGGGCATGTCCTTGAGAGCCTTATGCTCACACTACTCGTATATCAATATACGATTAAACGAAACCAAAACACTTGTTAGAAATAATTTGTTTAGGAAATAGACGATGTGAAGCAGGACACCCTCCCTAGAGATTCCAGAAAAATAAAGATGTAAGAATTGAGTAAAATTTTTAAAGGTTGAAAGTAATTGTCCAAAATACCTTTGGGAGCTTTGACTCTATAAAAAAAGAATTAAAAAAAAAACAAAGTTAGATTTTTTTCAGCAGCTACAGTTAAAAAACAAATGCGAAGCAAAAGAATTTAAATGAGACTTTATGCACCTCAATGAAATTTGGCGTAAAACTGTAAATACATTTACGCTTGAAGAAGGAAGCGAATAATCAATTGAAGCAACTCCTACTTAATCAATTGTTACAAAACCCTGTACTATATACATGAATTTCTAATTTATCCCTCAAGCATTTTTTTGACGTTTCTAAGCAATGAACTATGGTCTTGCGATTTCAGGAAAAAATGACACCAAATAGCTTACGGGATGAGAAATAAAAAAAAATCAGATACACTTTTCTGGTTTACAAAGGTGTTAGGGTTTTTTGACTCAACTTCTTCCTTCTTGTTTCAGGAGGTGCAACCATCTAGACTAGCCAAGGACATAGCCCTCGCACAAGCACTTTGGGAAAAAAGTGAGAAAATGGTTTGCATTAAAAGCCCCGACAAAAATTCGTAGTCAGCGGGCTTTTTGTTCAATAATGATTGACGAGATTCATTTCGGCCTATTTGAAATCCAGTGAAAAGTAAAATGCTCCAAAAAGAAAGTATGAACTCAGTGGCTAGTCAGTTGTTTTTAATGTGTAGTTCTTTTATACCGACATTTTAAAACCCATAACCCGGCAGCGTGTACGCCTCATGTGAAGGAATAAAATCATTAACAAGGTGAAAATACTGATTTATGCACTTCAGTGTAGAGATAATGGAAACACTAGAAATACAATTTGAATATTGCAATCAGATGATATAGAATGAAAAGCTGCTTGGAAGACGTGTGAAAAGTAATATTTGGCAAAACTAACTCCGTGAAGTATATACATACCAGCTGTGATCATTTATATTTCAGTGATGAGAAGGGACCGATTATAGAAGTGTATATATGGAAGAACCATCCTCACAGCAAAACTTTGTTTCGTTTAAAATGGTTTTTAAATTCACACCAACAAACTCAAACCTTAAAAGGTACACATTCTTCAAAATATAGCTTCCTTTAGTTTGATTTTGAAATTCAAACTGTACAATATTGTCCTGGTCTGTATCACTGCCATGATTGACTAGAAATTTTTTATCTCATGTCGTTTCTGTTAATGTAAATAAAATGTACCGTAGTGTTACAGTTCTAAATTTAAATATTTGCTTTACCCCCCTGAAGCTTTACAAGCCTGCAAGATTTACTCAAATCTGTCATTACTGCGTCATCAATAATACAACAATACCATGAACTCTCCCAAAAGAGGAACAATATGGATAAGCCAAACGAAGAAGCAAAAGATGATAATTTCCAACTGAAATATAATTGGAAATTCCAAGATCAAACTAATAATTTCACACTCTTGACATGGACAAAAATCAGCATACAAATTAAATAGCCAACAATAGAACTGTTATAAAAAAAACCCGACCTAAATACCATTCCTAGAATGTTTTATAAGCCTTTGTACTAGCATATGGGTTTTGTATATGTGACATTGAATGTGCTGCAGTTGAATGTACTGTAAATATAATGTATAGTATCGCAACTGGCTATATCATAATTTGTATCCACATTTCGATTTTAACGGCACAAATTTGAGCTAGTTTTGAAATAACAAGGAAAAAGCTGGAACAATGGATTTTTTAAATGGATCAATAATTAAAATGATTCAAACAGTTCGTGGTAACGAACTGTAAGTAAGGATAGATCCGACTCAATAGTAACCGAAGCTCTGAAAGAATATCAAAAGAATCAGAAGAATCAGATTCTGTCATATTTATCAAAAGAATCAGATTCTTATGCTGATTTCAAATATATAAGTTTCATCAAGTTTAGTCTTACCCATCAAAATTTACGAGCCTGAGAAAATTTGCCTTATTTTCGAAAAAAGGAGAAACACCCCACAAAAGCGATAGAACCTTAATGAAAATCACACCATCATATTCAGCGTATCAGAGAACCTTACTGTAGTGGTTTCAAGCTCCTATCTGCAAAAATGTGTAATTTTGTATTTTTTGCTAGAAGAAAGATCACGGATGCGTGTTTATTTTCATTTTTTTTCCAGGGGCTGATAGTATCGACCCAATGGTCCTAAAATGTCTCGGAAGGGGTCATTTGAACGGAAATTAAAAGTTCTAGTGACCTTTTTAAGTGACCAAAAAAGGAGGGCTACTGGGTCCCCTTCCATGCTCATTTTTTTCCCGAAGTCTTACGATCAAAATTTTGATAGAGCCATTTTGTTCAACATGGTAGAAAAATATAATCACTATGTCTTTGAGGATAACTTAATCCCCCACAGCCCTGGGGGAAGGTCAGCAAGTTATGAACTTTGCTTTTTGTTTACATATAGTATTTGTTATTGGGAAGTATACAGACATTTTCAGGGAGATTTTTCTGGTAGTGGGGGGGGGGGTCAGACAAAACTTGAACTTTAGTGTAAAGAGCAAGGTATTAAGCAGGGGGCGAACCCTGTAATATACGTAATAAAATTATACGAATATAGAAGTTCGTTAAGTAAGTTAATTCGTAAGTTACGTATACTTATTACTAATAAAAACGTTCGTAAATAAAATTAAAAGTTCTATTCCCCTTTTTAAGTAACCAAGAAATTGGAGGGCAACGAGGCCCCCCTCTTCCGCTCCTTTTTTTCTCAAAATCGTCCGATCAAAATTTCGAGAAAGCCATTTAGCCAAAAAAGGAAAATTAATATGCAAATTTCGTTTTAGTTATTCATGTACGGTGAGCCAAAATCAAAACCTGCATTAATTCAAAACCTTTCAAAAATTAAATAATTTTTGGTTAAATTGAAAGTAAGGAGCGACATTAAAAGTTAAAACGAACATAAATTATTCCGTATATGAAAGGCTGTCCCCTCCTCAACGCGTCACTCTTTACGCTAAAGTTTGGCTTTTCTCACAACTCTATTTTCTAAAACATTAAAAAACTTTACCGTAAAGAGTGAGGCGTTGAGGAGGGGAAGTCCCTTTCATATACAGAATAATTTCTGTTCGTTTTAAGTTTTAATGTGGCTCCTTTCTTTCAGTAAAAAAAAACTGGTTTTTTTAATTCATATTATGTTAACAGACAAAAATTTTATAGGAATTAAAAAAAAAAAAAAATTACTGTTAGTTCGAGCAACGGAGATATTATTGGCGTTAAAGGTACAATGAAAACGATTTTGAAATCTTCGAATCGTCTGAATTCGTCACTCAAAATGTCGATACGATAGTCATTTTTTAATGTCGTAACATTCCAAGTTCCAATTTCCATGTTCTTTAAATCATTGAAGTTATTTTCGCCTCAGGAAAAGCAATGATCCCGGATACCAGTGCAGGACGGGGATCACATATCTTCTCAAGTCTACACCGAAGTGCTTAAGCCGGCTTAGAACCGGACAGCAAGAAGTCCCTGGGACCTCCATGAATGGAGGCTTTGTGCAATCCTGGGCCCATCTTGGTCACAACATGGTTTTGAGCACTTGGCGATGCTCTTCTATCAACAAGAGTCGAAATCCTACACAGACAGTCTCAAGCCTATTACCTCCGACTCATTATATATTCATGCCTATAAATATTATGCTACTACGGGGAGGCAACCCATAATAGATACATTAGCTAGGAAGAGGTTTTTCAGCCCAAAGACGCCCATAAAAACATACCAAGCCCAGAAAAATTGTCCATTAGTCAGAATCCCGTGCGAATGCTGTGTCGTTTACTAGGCTATAATTTCCTCGAGGGGCGCCACTCCTCAAGGGGAATAGAGTTGACCGCAAGGTCCCCAGTCTTGCAGGTACCCCGAAAAGGTCAAGGCAGCCCTTTGCAGAGGCCATTGTCCATAGATCCGGATCTTAAGCCCTGCCGCAGTTGTCCTCCTATAGAAGATCCTCCCGCGATGGTGTTCTGCATCACCATGCAATTTAACCCATTACTGGGAGAAGGTTTGCAACTCATAGGACTTGTTGACAAATCAGTGGGCCCTTTTGAGTGTACATTTGAGGGGTCTCCTTCCTCCTCCAACTGTATTTATGACCCCGGGCGAGGGTGCCCCAGTTTCTATTATGGACCCCCAGGGACAAGGTCCCCCCTTGGCCCGTGCCTCCTATGGAGGTACCCTACATATCTGTAGAGCGTTCCCCTATCGCCACCTGGGGACACGCTGAATGGCCTGGGGGAGGCCAGGAACTTTACTTAGGCAGCGGTAGCGCACTGCCTATGATTATGGCAGCTGGCATCTTTGCTGACTGTGTCTTAGAGATAATTAAACCTAAGCGGACCTTAAACTATCCGTATTGAAGCCAGTAAATCAACCATTCAGTTTTGAAGTCCTTTTTTTAGAAATTTCTCCAGTTTTGAACTTAGACTGAAACATATTGACCACGACGTGATTTATTGGCAATAATGCGGCTAGCGTAGGGTCTAACTCGGGAAAAGTATGAAATAAAATCGGACCCTACGCAAGTAAACCTTATCCTCGAGCAGGCACAAAAAACTATTATTGGACGAAACAATAAAAATTGTTTCCAACTTCCTAAGGGCATTTACATCCTCAGATTTATCATGGACTTTTTTCCCAGTTAAATAACGTTTGGTATTAAATATATTTTAATTAATCAGTAAAAACCTAACTAACCAGTATGAAGAAATTAGATTGGCGACGGTGTATAGGTTATCAATTTCAAATCAGACATGATAGCCTGTTAACATGAAAATTAGGACAAAAGGATAATTTTGGAACAGTAACGCCTTGTTTCAATTACACATTGATTTTATTAACAGCTATGGTGATATGCTTCATTTGTCAAAAATCACTAACAAAAATTAAACGTTTTGGTTTTTTGAAGAATTTCGAGTGGAACTACAAAAAATTCAAATAAAGTAAACCACAACTTCTAAATTTTTCCCATTCAAATGTGACAAGGTTGTTTTGTTGGCTCACGAGCCGTTTTCTTTTTACCTATATGTTTACAACTTTCGCTTAAATTCGAACCACTTCTAAACCATGGTTGCAGCAACAGCTGCCTCATACGTGACGCTAGATTGAAATAAAAAGTAAAAAATTTATGCCGTCTTCAACACTTCCAACATCATAAAAGTTCTCTTATTTTTTTTTTTTTTGCCTGTGCTAGTAGGTTACTAGAGGATCGTAATCATTTGGTTAATAGCTCATTTGATTACTAATGCTTATGTCTATATTTTTTATATACTCGTCGTAATAGCTCCAGAATAAATTACCATATAGTACCAAAACTGGTTATTTTTGGTGCCATTTCCAGAGTAAAAAAGGCTAGGAAACAGAAAAATACACTATTGAAATCACCATCGCTGAAAACCCTTGGCTGGAAGGTTATTGTCTCCCATTTTGTTATGTAGCAGTAGCGACAAGAGCAAAGTAGAGCAAACTGCAGTCTATACTAAACAAAATTTTAAAAGGGTATCTTCAAAGAATTTGAATCGTGAAAAGTATTCCTTATTGACAGTAATGCGAAAATAGCAACTATACGGATAATTTCAGTTACCGATAACATTTTCAGCCAACATATGAGTTTTCCACTTTTCTTGATTTTCAAGCCAGTATAAATCCCGTGCTGTTCATGCCAAGGGACAGAAAGTTTCTTATATAGGGGTTTCGGACAAGGCGGTTCTAATGGTGTTTTTGTCTCTTACTAGATAGCTAGTTACCGCCTCAACCCAGACTATGCAGTTCGTTACCACGATCTGTTTCACTACCGTTGCGACCCGGATTACTATAATTACATTTTTCGTTGGCGGATTTTTCAAAGGGAAAATGCTGGCTCCCCATTTAGTTCTTTGATCATCGTTTGTCCATGTAAAAATGTTTTTTTTCCCTAACCAAGAATAAAAAAAAAAAATGATTTCAATGATTTCAATATTGCTGGTTTAGAAAGATTTCAATGAGGGTTGTGTATTTTAAAATAATACTGTTAGGCTATTAGTGTTATTTTAACAATTTCTTAAGAATTCACAAACTAATTTTGCTTTGTTAACAGTTTCATTTTCAACCGAACTCAAGTTTTATTTAATAAAAGAACCCTACAATAACCTTCTACAAATATTTATGAGAAATTTGATATGTCTGATCTTCAGCTAGGTGTTTAGGACACACACCAACAAATTTACAAGCCGAAAATCCTGGTGTAAATATATGTATACGAATGCTATTATAGTTGTATGGGACAAAAGTAAACAGTGGCGTTATTGCAGGAAGATTTTCTTCTTAGATTTCCCTTTTAAGCAGATTTTGAAAAACACCTTTCGGGCTATTTTCATCTTTTTTGTATTTTAATTAAGGAAATAGGTGAAAAAGTCAAAATGGCCTCCTCTTCCTAAGTTTATAAAATATATTGTGCCCCTGTATCCCAATGTTTCGTGTATTGATGGTACTAACGATGAAATGTATGCTCTTTGGACAGCTAAGGAGTGTTTTGTATATTGACAGAGTCTACCAGAACATGGATTCATGGATCCAACACAAAAAAATATCTTTACTGGATTGAAAGGGGGGTCAGTGGCGTGATCCTGTAAGCTTAACCAAAGTTGACCCAGCTCTAAGTGGGTACCTGGAGGCAACTGGGGAAGATAAACACAAAGGGTTTGTGAAATCACACAATAGCTGTCCCCTCCATTGCAATTCCTGGCTGATGAGCAACGAAACGGGGACCAAAACCACCAGTTGGGCCTGTTATGTCCAATGCGGTAATTTTTTGGCTTTTTTCTTAAAGAGAGTAAAATTTAGTTTTAAGTTCACTAGACATTATCATAATCTTCAAAATTCTTCATGGAATTCTAATTTATAATTCTGATTAGAATTATTAAAACTTCGAAATGAGTTATAAGTGGACGTTTGGTTAATTCAAAGTAAAGAAATTGGGCACTAAAAACCCTAACCACACCATTTATGACGTCAGAGGATGCGATCAAACATGTTTTAGTTATAGTAACGTCATTGAAAATTGTTTTTAAATGACGTTATTTGACCATATAAATAGATTTATTTAGTAAAGTTGAGTTATTCTAGAAAATTTGGTAAGATGATAAACATATTCACCAATTGGATACCAAAATATTTTAGCGCACAGAGATGACTGGAGAAAAGATTCATTCTTCTAGAGCTGAAGCCACCTACACTGACACAGATGAAAAGGAGCATTTGGTCTCTTATAAAACAGAATGGAACTACAAGAAAGGAACATTCATTCTAAAGTCTATAGAGTGCCGCATTGCTTCAAGAGAAGAATTAAAATCAAGATCGATCGTTGCCACAGAGTGCGTTGAACTCGGATCCGTCACTCCCAAAGGAGAGCCAACTCCACTGTACCATGGCAACTTACAATTTAAATATACTATCCAGTTTGTGGTGTCTAAGACGTTATAATGATATGTGAAAATATTAATAAAATTAAATAGCAATAGAAAAATTCAATAGTAAAGATCTATAGTGAAGAGCCATGTGTTTTCAATGTATTGTTTTTCCCCTTGTTACTTTGTGTGAAAGAGGTTGTCTTAAAAGTTAGAAAAGGACCAATTCAATTGAAAATTGTAGGTCCTAGAACCCATTACAGGAACCAAAATAATAGTCGGGCCGAAATTGGGGACAAGCATTCCTGCAGTAAAGAACCATGTGTCTTCAATGTATTATTTTACCCCCATATCAATTTGTATGGAAGAGGTGATCTTAAAGGCTTGAAGGGGACTTGTTCGATTGAAAATTGAAGGTTCAAGAACCTTATCTAAGAGCCAAAACTGATTGGAGCAATCAGCCTCCTTCGCAATAATACCGCCCCTTAAGAACTCCATGATAGAGGATTAGAATCTTGAGACAGTCATTTATTCAAAACAGTTGTAAGCTTCAATAAATATACCTCCAGAGAAGATATGAACCCAACGACCCCAGGGGTAAGGGTTATAAATTGTAAAGATTAATTTGTTTTGCAGAGGGATGACGCAAATTTTGATGAGAGCTTCCTATTGGCTTAACACTTAAAGGGGTAGTTTACTTGACTAAAGGGAAAGTACACCTTGTGGGAAGAGGACATTACTAGGAGCCCAAGAATGGGCTAAATAACTTTTAATCCCTGATCAGTTCAAAATTCAGAGCCACAAATCTTTAGACCAGAATAATTTATTGCACCAAAACGATGTTTTGGGGCAAATATCACCCCCCCCCCCCAAAAAAAAAATAAGTCCTAAGCTTTCGTAATTGAATCAAAATTTGTATTGGCCTTTGGCTAAGAGAAATTCTGTACGGAAAGAAAAAAAATTCTCTGAAACTGGGGCTCAACAAAGGGCCAGAAAGTTTTTACTCAAATAGCTTGAAACTTAGTACTTTAAGAATTTGGTCCAAGAAAATCCTATGCATATTAAATGCCAATACGCACAATTAAAAATGGAGAAAAGTTGTTCACCTGATTGTGGAGTCTAGAAAATAGTCATAAACTTTTTTTCTGAACGCTTTGAAACCCACAATTCTAAGCTCCCAAGACAAAGGGATGATAATTTGGAAAGACAATATTATTTTGGGGACTGAGCCTCCAAAAAATTAGATTCATAAAAGAGCCAAAATGTCTAATTTGATTGCATTTTTAGTCCTGATCAACTCAAAATCTATATCCTTACATTCCTAGGCTGACGGGATCACACTGGACTGGAAGAAATAGAAAATATACATTAGCTCTTTGAAAAAGAGGAAAAACCATTTTTTCTCTCTGAACCAAACGACTTGAAACTTACGTTCGTAAACTCATTGGGCAAGGAACGTCTCAAGGACAAAAATATCAAGCTGGGGGCAAAGGCCCCCAAAAACTAAGATCAGAAAATCATTTTATCATTTGGCATGAGCCTTATATCTGAAAGATTTTGATAAAAAGATAAAATAAATAAATAAATGAAACAGTAAATCTGGCTGGA
Source organism: Artemia sinica (assembly GCA_027921565.1). Lineage (NCBI taxonomy): Eukaryota > Metazoa > Arthropoda > Branchiopoda > Anostraca > Artemiidae > Artemia > Artemia sinica. The sequence continues at coordinate 44,561,271 of CM051263.1, read as the reverse complement.
AAAGGGACCCTAAAACGAGCTGATTTCTTTTTTATTATTATTCTTATCATTACAGAATGGCTTGAAATTGAAAATCACAAGTCCTCGGCCTATTGTACAAGATAAATTTTAGTTTGGGGCATAGGTCCAATCACGCTTGAAAAAGGCCCAACACTTTTTTCTAAGTTGGCATGACAATTTCAAGGATCGTTGCGTGGGTTAAACTGACCAGACACTTTTGCTTAGTAAAGGACGGTCCTATGGGTGCCACAAATTGGCTGAAAATCTTGTTGTCTCTGATCAGTTTCAAACGTGCAGCCATAAGCCCCCAGGCGAATATAGAGCTGATATTTAAAAATGATTTATTTTAGGGCCATCCCCCCTCCCCACCCAAAAAATTATCAAGGGTTTGAAAAGGGCAAAAACATTTTACTGGTTAGCTCAAAACTCAAATCCTTCGGCCAAGAAGACCGAGAGGGAAAGTTTGTTAGTTTCTTTTTTTTCATTTTTTTATGGTTTTGGTCTCTCGGCTGTTTTAAGGAGGAACTTATTGCGTATTTTACCCGCATTCGCTCGCTAAAAATATCATAGGCAGCAAAATAGTGCTGCCTAAGTAAAGAACGATATGGGCACAATGTATTTTTTGTTTCTTGGTCTTAGACCAGGGCACTTCGTATCGAAGGAGTTGTCGTAGAAATTTCGAAAAGGGCTCATTCAATTGGAAATTGGAGTGGCTAGTGCCCTTTTCAATAGTCGAAAGTAATTGTAAGGCGACTAACACCCATTCCAAGCCCACCATTTCCCGAAACACATCCAATCAAAATTTTGAGATAGTCATTTTGTTCAGCGTAGTTGATTTCTAGATAGAAAATATGTTTTTGAGGAGGTCACTCCCCCAAAACCCTAAGGGCAAGGGTTTTAGGTTATGCCCTGGGGGCATATAAGAACGATATTGGCACAAAGTATTATTTTTTTTCCTTTAGACCAGGGCACTTCGTATCGAATAAGTTGTCGTAGCAACTTCGAAAAGAGCTCATTCAATTGGAAATTGGAGTGGCTTGTGCCATTTTTAATAGTCGAAAGTGATTGAAAGGCAACCAACACCCCTTCCACACCCACCATTTCCCAAAACATATCCAATCAAAATTTTGAGATAGTCATTTTGTTCAGCGTAGTTGATTTCTAGATAGAAAATATGTTTTTGAGGAGGTTACTCTCCAACAACCCTCAGGGCAAGGGTTGTAAGTTATGCCCTGGGGGCATATAAGAACGATGTTGGCACAATGCATTATTTATAATTTTTTTCCTTTAGACCAGGGCACTTCGTATCAAATAAGTTGTCATAGAAACTTCGAAAAGGGCTCATTCAATTGGAAATCGGAGTGGCTTGTGCCCTTATTAATAGTCGAAAGTGATTGGAAGGCAACTAACACCCCTTCAACGCCCACCATTTCCCAAAACATATCCAATCAAAATTTTGAAATAGCCATTTTGTTCAGTGTAGTTGATTTCCACATAGAAATTGTGTTTTTGAGGAGGACACTCCCCCACAGGCCTCAAGGCAAGGGTTTTAAGTTATGTCCTGGGGGTATATAAGGTTTTTATAGAAGGCGTTGTCGTAGCAACTTCAAAAAAACCACATTCGATTGAAAATCCAAAGGGCTAGTACCCTTTTTAATAGTCGAAAGCGATTGGAGGGCAACTAACCCCTCTCTCACGCCCACCTTTTCCCCAAACACATCCAATCAAAATTTTAAGATAGCCATTTTGTTCAACGTAGTTAAAAGTTCTGGAAATTAGGTCTTTGAGGATGACAAACCCCCCACAGCCCTCAGGGCAAGGGTTGTAAGTTATGCCCTGGGGCATATAAGGGTTTTATAGAACGCGTCGTCGTAGAAACTTCAAAAAGGGCTCATTCGATTAAAAATTGAAATACCTAGTGCGCTTTTAATAGTCGAAAGTAATTGGAAGGCAACTAACACCCCTTCCACTCTCACTATTTCCCCAAACTCATCCAATCAAAATTTTGAGATAGCCTTTTGGTTCCACGCAGTTTGAAGTTCAGGAAATTATACCTTTGAGCAGGACACTCCCCCCACAGTCTTCAGGGCAAGGGTTATAAGTTATGCCCTGGGGGCGTATAAGTTTTTATTGAAATCTTTGTCCTAGAAACTTGAAGAAGGAATCATTCGATTGGAAATTCAAAGGTCTAGTGCCCTTTTCAATTGTCGAAAGTGATTTGAGGGCAGCTAACCCCCCTCTTACGCCCACCTTTTCCCCAAACACATCCAATCAAAATTTTTAGATAGCCATTTTGTTCAACGTCGTTGATTTCCGGATAGAAATTATGTTTTCGAGGAAGCCACTCTCCCACAGCCCTCAGGGCAAGGGTTGTAAGTTAAGCCCTGGGGGCATACAAGGTTCTTATAGAAAGTGTTGTCTAGAAACTTAAAAAAAGGCTCATTCGACTGGAAATTCAAAGGGCTGGTGCCCTTTTTAATAGTAGAAAGTGATTGGAGGGCAACTAACCCCCCTCTAACGCCTGCCTTTTCCCAAAATACATCCAATCCCAATTTTATGATAGCCATTTCGTTCAATGTAGTTGAAAGTTCTAAGAATTAGGTCTTTGAGGACGACAACCCCCCACAGCCCTCAAAGCAAGGGGTGTAAGTTATGCCATTGGGGCATATAAGGTTTCTATAGAATGTTGTGTCATAGAAACTTCAAAAAGGGCTCAATCGATTGGAAATTGAAATGGTCAGTGCCATTTTTAATAGTTGAAAGTGATTGGAGGTTAACTAACCCCCCTCTCACACCCACTATATCCCAAACACATCCAATAAAAATTTTCAGACAGCCATTTTGTTCAACGTTGCAGAAAGTTCTGGAAATTAGGTCTTTGAGGATAACACCCTCCCCCCACTCCCCAAGCCCTCAAGGCAATGGTTGTAAGTTATGCCCTGGGCGCACATAAGGTTTTAATTGAAGGCGCTGTCGTAGAAACTTCAAAAGGGCTCATTTGATTGGAAATTGAAAGGCTAGTGCTTTTTTAATAGTTGAAAGTGATGGTAGATTGACTAAAGCCCCTCTCACGCCCACCATTTTCTCAGACACGTCCAATCAAAATTTTGAGATAGCCATTTTGTTTAACGTAGTTGATAGTTCTGGAAATTACGTCTTAGAGGATGACAGCCCTTAGGGTAAAGGTTGTAATTTATGCCCTGGGGGCATATAAAATGTTTATAGAAAGCGTTGTCGTGGAAACTCAAAAAGGGCTCATTCGATTAGAAATCGAAAAGCCTTGTACCCTTTTTAATAGTTGAAAGTTATTGGAAGGTTGGACATTTTTATAGTAAAGATCGATTTGGGTATAATGTATTATTTTTTGTTGTGGTTGTTGTTTAGACCAGGGCACTTCGTATCGAAGGAGTTGTCGTAGGAACTTCGAAAAGGGCTCATTCGATTGAAAATTGAAAGGGCTGATGCCCTTTTAATAGTCGAAAGTGGTTGGAGGGAAACTAAACCCCCTCCCACGCCCACCCGCCCATTTGCCTTTATGTTTAAAAACTAAATGTTGCCTTAAGATTAAATCAAAATGCACTGTGTTAATGCTAATTCCCAATAAGGCATCTCAGCAGTATCCCAAGAATGACGGAGGGTATTATGTTCAAAATTTCTGGGCTACTTCTGCTCTTAAAATATTACCAAATCAAAATAGCGTAAGTGTATCCAAGCTATCAAAGAAAGTAAAAAGATTTTTTTTGCGAATGGTATCAAGTTTTCCATTTCAGGTCCACTAGAGGAGGTATGAAACTAAATTAAGCACTACTGTTTGTGTCCAGTTTTTTAAAAGGGTGTATGTTGTTAAAAATTCATGAAAATTTTTCTCCACCATACAGATAGCAGGCCAAAACATAAATTCTTAAAAAAACGAAAAGATTTAAAGTATTACTTTCTTTTTCCCCGAAAAGACTATGTCAATGTAAAATGAGCAGAAATCAATTAAAAAAACCTTTTCACAAAATAAGTTTTTCAAAGAAAAATAAAGAACTCCATTAAACAAAAAATGAGAAAAAATAAAAATCAAATAATCTACCAAACGTGAAAGTACCACAAATCAGCATTAATGAATAAATGAAACCCAAAACGAACAGAAATTACAAAAGACAACCGAGTCAAACTCAAAACAAGCAGAAATTAACATAAGTTGGACTCAACACCCTATGCATTCCCAAGGCCAGAACATGATTTGCACTTTACTGAAAAAAATACAAATGAATGTGCATTGTCAGTTTATACATATATTGATATTTAGTAATCAACGCTATAGCGTTGCCTATAGTAAAGGCCATACGGCTCCAATGTTTTATTATTTGTTTTTCCCAGAGGCACTTCATATTTGTCGTCGTAGAAACTCATTCTATTGGAAATTGAGAGTTCCAGTGCCCTTTTTAATAGTCAAAAGTGATTGGAGGGCAACTAGCCCCCCCACCCATCATTCCCCAAAGCACATCCAATCAAAATTTTGAGACAGCCATTTTGTTCAGCGTAGTTGATTTCCAAATAGAAAACATGTTTTTGAGGATGACATTCCCCCACAACCCTCAGGGCAAGGGTTTTAAGTTATGCCCTGGGGGCATATAAGGTTTTTATAGAAGGCGTTGTCGTGAAAATTCAAAGGGCTAGTCCCCTGTTTAATAGTCGAAAGTGATTGGAGGGCAACTAGCCCCCCCCCCACACCCATCATTCCTCCAAACACATCCAATCAAAATTTTGAGACAGCCATTTTGTTCAGCGTAGTTGATTTCCAGATAGCAAATATGTTTTGGAGGAGGAAAATCCCCCACAATCCTCAGGGCAAGGATTTTAAGTTATGCCCTGGGGGTATATAAGGTTTTTATAGAAGCCGTTGTCGTAGAAACTTCAAAAAAGGCTCATTCGATTAGAAATTCAAAGGGCCAGTGCCCTTTTTAATAGTTGAAAGTGATTGGAGGGCAACTAGCCCCCCCACCCTATCATTTATCCAAACGCATCCAATCAAAATTTGAGATAGCCATTATGTTCATTGTAGTGGATCTTCAGATAGAAAATATGTTTATGACGAGGACACTCACCCACAACCCTCAGGGCAAGGGTTTAAGCTATCTCCTGGGGGTATATAAGGTTTTTATAGAAGGAATTGGTGTAGAAATTTCAAAAAAGGATCATTCAATAGGAAATTCAAAGGGCTAGTGCCCTTTTTAATAGTCGAAAGCTATTGGAGGGCAACTAACCCCCCTCTCACGCCCACCTTTTTCCCAAACACATCCAATCAAAATTTTGAGATAACCATTTTATTTAACGTAGTTTTGAAGTTCTGGTAATTATGTCTCTGAGATTGACACCTCCCACACAGCCCTCAGGGCAAGGGTTGTAAGTTTTGCCCTGGGGGCATATTATGTAAGTAAGTAAGTAAATATGATGGCAGTAGGGAGTGCCCTTCCGTTTACCGTGCTGCTATATGCCATTGATAGTGAGTACGTAGTCCCTGAATCCCAAGTTCAAGGTCACGGGGGAAAACCCAGAAATGTTTTTGTCAACAGAGACCTTAGGAAAAACACTAGTTACATAACATGTTTTTGAACAATTTTAGGAAAACCTAATTAGTTTCTCAACAAGGTAAAACCTAGTTACTTAACTGATTTGTCAACAGAATTTGAGGAAAAACCCCATAGCCTTGGAAAATACTCTATATAAAGTGGGAAAGAGTTAGTTAGTGTCACAGTTCTGAATTGGATTTCGTTCGATAGTTTTATTGTGAATATTATTTTGTTTTCTTTGGAATATTACAAAAATGAGTAATTTCACTATATTGAACATTAAGAGACAGGAGGAAGAGAATAGTGATGAAGTGAAGATAAGAGCTGCAAATGTTGCAGTAGAAATAGCACCAGGGAGCAGATTAACTTTCGAGTGGGATGAGATGTTCAGTAGATATGTAATATCTCTGAGCCGATTCAAGATGGACGAACAGTTATGTTTTGCGGCCAAAGTGAATATAATGAATATATCACCTTACAAGCAGGTTTGAATGCAATTGTTGAGCATATAGAGAAAAATAAACTGAGTCATTTACTGAAAAAGCCATAATATTGTGTTATATATTTAAATAAATGTGTTGAATAAATATATTGATGATCATTTTTTTGTAGTTAAACATTTTTGAGAGTTGTTTACTCTTTCCAGAAGAACCAATAGGTGATGAGAAAGTATTTGAAAGAGACTATTTTCTTTCTTCAATATTTGTTAGTTAGTATGTATTCAGCAGTGTAACATCAAGAGTAAAAAAAATGAATGTATTTCAGAAAGAAACAATCGTGCAGAACCTTATCACTTTGGAAAAATGTTTAAATCTAAATGATCAGTTTAAGAAATTGTCGCTGGAGAGGAGAATCTTCAGTCAAAGAATGGTTGATGACATCATGAAACGGGACTATCCAACCTTGGATTATTGTATGACGCTTTTACATCGTGGTCCCAATGCATTCACTCAATTTATTGACATACTAATTGAAACAAAACAAGATAGTATTGTAGATTTGCTTTTGAACATTACATAGATTTTCCAAAAACAATAGGAACAGTTTGTATGGAAAATCTAAAACCTCACATTCCAATGAAGCGAATAGAACGGGAAATAAATCCCGCTCAAACAGGTTTTAAAGTGTGACGTCACCTGTTTACTCCTCCTCCTATTCTGTCTTTAGGAAATCTGAAGCGAGCACTCGAAGTAAAAAAAAGAAGAACACTCTTTCTAGGAGAGTAGTTAGTTTGTAATCTGCAGTCTGAGTGTCAATAGTGAAGAAAAAAAATGTACTACACATGTCCTCTATGTTTATATACATTGGGCAGTTGGTCATCCTGTGAGGATTGCACTACTGTCAGTGAATATGATGAAAAGTGTAGATTATGCAATCCATGTAAACTTCACCGAGGATATGCCATTAAAATTAAAGATTGTAATTCATGCCTTGAAGAAGTTTGCGATTCTCATGTCAGAGGCTTCCTATGTTCAAACTGTCACTATGTTAAATGTAATCAGTGGAAAAATACCTATCCTGGTATGATTAGAAAAAATTCGAAACGATCATTTAGTCTATTCTTGAGAGACTGGTATCGTCGTGGATTTAAATTAAATTGGGAAGAAGAATTTGGACCACGCTTCAAGTGTCAAAATAACAAAAGAGTCTGGTTTCTACGGCATCGTTGTGAAGATACTGGATGTTATGATTATAAACCTACGGATTTTTACTTGGCAGTTACGGAGAGTGATTCTTCATTTGAGAATTCTGTTTGTGACATTGCATCAAATTCACAAATTGAAACACGTGAATTTTACAATATAAATGAAAAAAGTATCATTGACTGCACAAAGAGATACGATAAGAGTGAAACTACATTGTATTGTACTAAATGTGATCCTGACTTTTCCCTACTTGATCAATACAAAGTGAATTTAAATGATCTACCACCACTAGTTGTCGTCAACAATGATGATCATCTACATGTAGAAGAAGAAAAAGAAGAAATCTAAACAAAAAAAAACATTTTTGTTATGTATATACATGTTTTATTAATAAACAAATTTACATACATTTTTAAAACACTTTACTCGTAGGGCACTAAAATCAATATTATACAGTTCTGAGAACACATTTTGCACCACAAAGTCGTTCAGACGTGGATTGTCTACGTAAATGTTGAGAAACTGCATGTAAGTATAGCCACTACATCTGAAAACGAAATATAGTAGCGCATGAAAACCACAGCTTTTAGTCGATAGATCCTGCACTCTCTTCCGGTTTTGAATAATAGGTTTCCCACTGCTTTCAATATAGGTTTTAATATGGTAACCATAGAATGTATATGGAAATCCGAGAGGATCGAAAATTTCAATAGTTTTCGTTGTTTGAAAGATGCACAACCAGTGACCAGTATTTCTTATATTCGATGGACTGCTATTAACAATGATAATGGTATGAGTATCACCTTGAATTGTGTCAAGGAAATCCGAGGGTAGACAATAGGATTTGTGTTTGGACATGAATGGATCCAAGTTAAATACATCAATTATTTGATTCGTGTTCATGGTGCCAAGTCTAGTAGAACACTACCATCGGGAGTGATCTCCCAATAGGTTTCAAATTGACATAGTGATATTAACGTGATGCTTTCAGTCAAGGCATCGGCAAATGTGCACTCTAAACGTACATTCCCTGCTCTAACAACAGTCAAATCTTGAGTGCCAGACAAGTCTAAAACAATTACACCATGAGTTTTTGAAAAAATTGAATCAGTTATTCCATTTTCAAATAGTTGTGAATCATGATCCAGTGATTGCATTTTCAATTCATAGAGAGTTCTGTAGGATTTTTTATCAAATGATAAATTGTACAGAGGAACTCCATTCACTTTGTACACAAGACTGGACAAACGAAAAGAAAAATTAAAATCATGAGGGGATGTGGTCCAGGACCCAACGGCGCTAGCACTCTTCACAAAGGCCAATGCGAGTTTCGAGGGGATTTCCCCACTGATAAATGACGAATCAGTATAACTACGAGAACCTGTAGCAATGTGACGTTGATTGGTAACTGTACGAGGAACGAGCAGTTTGATGTTGTTACCGTTGGCTCTCAGTTTTTCCACTGCCAATGCAACAGAGCTCATGACCTGTTGTTTTCGCACATGAAGTACTGCTGAAGTGAGATTGACCGTTGCATCAGGTGCTCCAGCAATTGTTTTTCTCAAAATGAAATTACCTGGAGCAAGTTGTAACTTTATGTCAATCTTAACGTTGGGTGTTAATCATTGGGAAATATTAAATATTTCATGATTTAATTTACCAACCAAATGATACTCCTTGGTCACTGCTGTAGCCAGCTCACCATCAGTGTCGACATTTAATCTATATTCATATCCCATTGCTTGACGTCTCAATTCCTTGTATGATTTTGGTGTCATCAACATAAATTGTATATAGCTTGCATAGTTTGAAAAATTATTGCTAGTGCTCACCAATGTTCCATTAATGTACACATTAATTTGTCTGAACAAGTTGTGTAGAATACAGTTTTCATAGGATAGACCATCAACAGAACTAGAAGTTTGATTGTCAGACTTTTTCTTCACCACAACATTTAAATCAATAAATGTGGATGACAAATCAATGAAATAATCTTAACTGGAAAATATTTGAAAGTGTATATTTTCGGAAAGGGGTTGTTGAGGATGATATTGTTCATAGTAACCATGTTTGACACTGACATCAACATTTTCAGCATTGAATAGACTTAATGATGAAGTAATCGATGGTTGTGATTCTTTATGAGGGAGATAAGTCATCTTATGAGAAAAAATCTTGTTTTGATCTAATAATCTTTTTCTTCTTCTTTTTCTTGATGCTTTTTCTTTTCAAAATTGTTGTTGTTGATGGCTTACGCTTCTCACCTGGATGGAGAATGATGAGTGAATGACTATCACGCATCGTTTTTAAACCTTTCCCATTTTGTTGAAATTTCAATTGTTCGCCAACAGCTCTTGCTGAAGATCTAAGATTTTCCTTAAGACTGTCCTTGAAACGTTTACCCGAACTCCAGTCCTGTAGTGTTGAGCCAGCAAAATTTGTTGCAGCTGTTACAATATATTTCTTGGCAAGGGGTAGTGAAGAACGAAATATCCTAGCAAACCAACTACCAAGACCATAGCCAGACATTGTAGTACGCCCCTTGTAGTAGTCCAATCCATGACCTATTTGATGAGGACTCACAGCAGCAGCATGACAATTAATGTCAGGACAAACAAATGGGATTCTTCTAGTATTCATCTTGAATGACAGGTCGAGAATGACATGTAATAACACATAAACCCTTTGTTACAGCTAAAAGATCACCGAGATCAGTTCTTAGTGTTAACTGACAGAGTTCCAAATATGAAGTGTTTACAGGAACATACTGGAGGTGTCTTATATTATAGTGATGAAAATTATTTTCTGTACTTTTTCTTTCCAGAACACGTAAAAGGGGGACATTGGAATTACCAACTCTGGAGGATTCCACAAACGAACTCTAGATGAATATAGAACTGTTCGAGGAGAAGCTGGGTGTATAGTCTGCATAGATAACATGATCACTGCCACTGAAATTTTCTGTCATAATAATACGGTTTTTAAAACCGAGAACCTCACGTAAATTCTCATTGAGGAAAATTCTGTCATTCTCAAATGGATCGGTAATATAAATTCTCCTTTGTTCCGTCGAATAATTGAAAGTGAAACCACCTTTTTTTCGACTTGGATTTTTTTTGTTGATAACTCGACATAGCTCATGTATATTATTGTATTCCCTGTAGGGGATGTTAGCAATAGGGTACTCATTAGAGTTAAAAGTTGCCATTGCACCTTCATCACCGAATTCAAATGGTCGTATTTGAATATCATATGAGATCTCCTTTCTTAGAACATCATATGTATTCTTGATAATACAATCGACGAGAGCTACTTCATATCTACCTTGAAATTTAATGGTAGGTGACAGTTTAGTCCAAAAATCACTTGTTCTATTTAAATCATCATAGAGAGGATCGGAAACATTGGACATGAATGTCACATAGAAACCATGGGACATTGTGTAAGTCTTCAACACCTATCCAAGAATCAAATTCAGAGTTGTACCCAAGCCAGCGAACCAACAAATGTTTCTTACCACCCGTGTTCGAGTTTTTAATACTTTTTCAATTTGATAAATACCACTATCTTTAACTATTTGCAATTCATAGTCATAAAATCCCTCCAAAATCTCATCATCTTTGCTATCTCGTAGTCGATAGGTCACGGGACTAGTCTCTAGAACTTTTGACACTTTAAAAAGTTCAGTAGACCATAGGTAATTCCCTTTTTGAAAAATATTACTTGACCGATTGATTCGAACCCTATCACCCACAATCAATTTGCTTTTTATTCCATTTTCATTGTTAGAAGAATATTGTTTGACAAAAATGTCAAGTGTATTGTTATCATTGTGATGAGCTTCAAAAGGACTAAGATTGGACAGGGAACGATGAGGACGTTGATTGTAAACTTGCATAATTTTATCCAAATCATGAATAAAGACAGCAGCGTTTTTGAGTGTAGAATATCTAGAAATGAGAAGACGAATGTTTCTAATCAATCGTTCAGCCAATGCAGCCTTGATTGGACTGTGACCATGATATAACTGTGTATTGTATTTTAGTAGAATTTTCTTCACAAGTGGATTGACAAATTCACTTCCTCGATCCGTTTGTATTTTTTTATAGGAATATCAATCAAGTATTGTTTCTAGAGCAATTACAATCCCCTCTCCACACTTAGATTTCAGTGTAATGGCATAGGAGTAGCGACTAAAAATACTAATTGCAAATAAAATGTACTTGCATGGTTTATTGTTTTGTCGTTGCAATTCATCCAAAGTCATAATATTAGCTTGCATGATTTGAAGAGAGTAGAATGCCTTAGTTTTCCGATATTGATTAGTGCGAAGTCTGCGATTTCGATGAAGTGTGTAGCTAGGTTCATTTTGAAGATATTCGTTTGCTACACTCTGTTGAACATTGGAGACTTGAGCAAGTGTACTGGGAGCACTAAGACTCCCCATCTCACCAAAATTTGCATAAATAAGTTTTAGAGCTTCATCCATTTTGCATGTAAATGTGTATCACCTCCACCACCTCGTCCACCGCTACCCTTTTGTATACTAACAGAGGTGTTGGCAGTTGTCGGGGAAAGATGGTTTTTTCTACTGGCTAAAGTTGAATCATTGATGCTGCTTTTGTATTTGGATTTAGGTGTACTTGTTAGCATTAGAGTCTTGAAATCATCTTTTTCAGAATCATCATCCTCCTCCTTTTCATTATTTAATGATGTCAAATATTTTTAAATTTTTCTGTTGATCACGAGTGCTTTGGGAAAGTTTGATGTGTGTAAATATTTCAAAAGATTTGTGTCAATGGATAGAGTTTTCTTGCGATTTGAGAAAAAATCAGTTATTAGATCAATGAGATTGTAAGTGTTGCTACCTAGGGTGATTTGATGATTTGTAGCATCAATTTTAATATCACTGCTTTCATTCAAATAGTTTAATAGTCTTTTACCCTGTTCCCGATAGGAAACTGGTAATAGATCTAATATTCTTGATAAGTGGTCTTTGAGTGGTAGTAGTGGTGTTGATGCAGATGATTGTGTAATATTTGCCTCTTGTATCTTATCTGCAACATTCACAACACTAATGGGTTTAATTTGATATGGCTTCTTCTTGTCAACACGACGAAGTGCCATTTGAAAAATTAAAAGTTTCTGATCATCTGGTATACTACTATAATTATAGAGCTAATGATAGAGCTTCATCAATTGCAGTCAATTTATAGGGTTTCACCATATTTTTTTTTTTTTGCAATAGAGTTACGATTGAGACGGAGAAAGAAGAAGATTGCTAACAAGACCGGCAATAATTGGCAATAAAACTGTTAAAAAACCTTCCCCACCCTGAACTAAATGTTTTCTTTTCTGTTTTTGACTGGTCTTTCTTTTGGACAGTGGAGGAAAAATGGATTGATGTTGTCTAGTCTGCATCTTAATAGCATCTAGTAGTTGAACATTGCCTGCAGTTAAATTTAAACACAGCTCGGAAATGAGTTTAATAAACTCTCAATCTATATTGTTCAATATGACTTTCCTAAGCCGTGGTTTTGAACTACTCAAAACAGAGAACAAGTGTCTATTGTGATGTAACTTCTTCAACGTCATAGTTTCAACTAATATCTTTTCCTATCACTCACCGGCAGATATACTGTTATCTCACGATCGAATATATTACTAATAACACGTAGTTCTTCAGGTGTGTTTTGATTAAGGTCAATTACAATATACCCATATGGTTTACTTGTAGCCTGATTGTAAGCTGACAACAAGAATTTTTGTTGACCCAGATAAATCTGTTTGTTTAATGTTATGAGGGAACTTGAGTCACGAACAACTTTGTACACAATGTAATGAGTACAGTTCAATGCAAGAGTTTGCATACATTTACTCTGATGAAAGAGATTACGTAGAACAATGGTGACGGAAATTTTTTCACGATGAGAACGTACTGTGAACAATTGGATCATTTCCTCAGACCATTGCTCTATTCATTCAGCCAAATCGTCAATAATAAGCCAAGAATTTGGTTCAATTGAATTGAACACAATATCCAATCCCTTGATAAATTTATTTTAAGGTTCAATAGTCCTTATTCTATCATATGATTGTTGCCAAACACTACAGCAATAGTATATATTTTTTATGGTATTTTGAAGATTTCCTGCTGTCAACATTTCACCTCGATTCTGAATTACTTTCATCAAAAGTGTTGTTTTCCCACTCATTGATGGCCCACAGAGAAAAGCTCTGAAAGGTGTTATAAACTGATACATAATGTCTATGTTTCTTTTTTTCTCTCTGCTATTTGTATCTAACTCTATTCAATGAAAAACAACAACTGAAGTAAAATCAAAGTGTTTACTATATTAAATAGTCAATATATAGAAAAAACATTCGAAATATAAATTTTTTTTTTACATTGTGCAACAAAAACTAGTAAATGTATGTACATATATATATATATATATATATATATATATATATATATATATATATATATATATATATATATATATATATATATATATATATATATATATATATATATATATATATATATATATATATATATATATATATATATATATATATATACATATATATATATATATATATATATATATATATATATATATATATATATGTATATATATATATATATATATATATATATATATATATATATATATATATATATATATATATATATAAAGAAAAAAACTTTTAATAATACAACACTGGGGAACAAAAAAAATCTGCTCTAAATCATTAAAAGATGCTACCGGTAGCGCCACCCCCCCCCCCCCCTTCCGGCGTCCGGCCGGGCGGCCGAAGGCCCCCCCCTGGCGGCCAGTCGGGCGGCCGAAGGCCCCCACCCCCTGGGACGTGGGCCGCGAGGCCCCCCCCCTGGGAGTTGGGCCACGATGCCCCCTCCAAAGGTTTTATTAATTTTTAAATAAGTTTATGCACACCGAGACTTTCCCTATGACCAACACACTCGTCTCGGTCGGATGTTAAGTAGTGCCCAAGGGGAAGGGTACTTACACCATCTCTACAAACATAAACCTTGTCAGAAATGGTACTCATGGCAATTTTTTCAATATTTACATAAATTTTTTATATTTTAACGAGTGAATTGCCAACAGTTTTGCTCGTGGAATTGTATTTTCAACAATACAATTCCTATAGACGTTCATGTCGAAATTCTTTTCCACATAGTGCGTGGGCACTCCCTTGCAACGTTTTTTGATTTCCTCGGTGTGTGTCAGCATAAAGTACACCTTCGGACTTACAAACATGCCCCGAAAAATCAAGTCACTTCCTGTTTCTGATTTTAAAAATAAAAGTTGGTTTGGAGCTTGAAGTCTGACTAGTTCCGGATAGATTTTCCCATTCCAGTTTGTATAGTCCATCCGAGAACTGATGATTTCAGCGTTAGCCAAATCGTCAAGTAGGTTTTCTGTTTTGACTTTTAACAATAGAGAATCTGTATCCCCGTAGCAGACCTCTACTTGTTCCTTCCCCGGCCATTGTACCCTAGCTACATTGTAGTAGAATTCAGACCGGAGCTATTTTGAAATTTCCAAGATCGCACTGCTTGCTGCAATATTTTTATTTAATATTATGTTTCTTTTTTTCTATTCAATAGTACCATGTCTGCAGCAATGATTGTAAAGGAAGTGTAATTTGGATCGGCAATAATTTGAGCACATTGCTTGGGATCGGCTACAACGTCACAACGACTCCTATTGCGAACACTTTCGCATATTTTACCAAAGGCCGAATTTAAAATGAGTTTATAGATTTCTTTTTTGACCTTTGTTTTCGCTTCGGAACGTTTCTTGACAAAAGTGTCAACAAACGTTTTCAAATAAGGTTTTTGACTGAATTGGAGGGCTCTATGCATCTTTGTGACTTTGAAACCATTGTTACACATCCATTTCAATGCTACATGGTGTACTACAATATTTTTTTCGTTAGGAGATCGGCAACAAGTTTTTGTTTTGAAGGTGACTAATGCATTCTCTCCTCCTCCACCAAAGATCTGTTGCAAGGATTCAAAGAGTCCCTAGACACAGATCTATTAATGCATGGAAAAACAAAATCTTTTACCGTATCATGAAGCTCCACTGGTATCTCCCCATCAATTTAAAAAAACCATCCCACTGGCCCATTCTCCTCAACACTGGCAATGTTGGGGAATTTGGTGCATAAGGATTATTGAGCCACTTATAGTCACCACAAGGTAGAGCATAATGAGACATAGCCGAGGGGTATAGGGAATTCATATCAAGGAAAACTGCATCCGACTTTTCTCCCGTCTTCCCTCCAGTTGGATCAGTTTCCAAGATACGATTCCCATGAAAAACATAGCCACCCCTCATTGATCTCTCGATAAACAAGTGTTGATCAATGTCGGTGATGAGTCCAATTTTTTCCAGACTAATTTTAAGGAAGAGGTCCATTACCATATGTGGACTGGAAAAATAATACCCTAAATCAAGATTAAATTCCTTGTAAATTTGTTCCGTATTTTTACATACAATATCCAACAGAGTTAGCACATCACTTGACAAATACAATTTGCAGTAGTCAAATCCATTTTTACACCCTCCCTCTGCCCACACCTTTTTGGCAAAGTTGTATTCATCAGGGGTGCACCTATGATCGTGCAGACTGTCGTAAAACGATTCAATTGAGGGAATTTTCTCCTCAGCAAATCTCGACATGGAATTAAAATGATCATAAGCGTAAACTACTTTGACCGTTAATAAATCATATAAAGCATTTGGAAATTTTGTTTGAGAAGGGGGAAAGCATTGCAGCCGTCATCGTTTTTCTGTACTTGAATCAATTCGCTCAAAGATTTTGGAAAAAAGCTGAAGGAATCTAAAAAGCGAATTTTATTCGTGTACTCAACGCCGTCTAATAATAATAATAATAATAATTTAATTACCCACCATCTACAAAAAGATTATAGTGGAGCACAACAAAAAAGAAAAAAGATACGAAACTCAAACAAATGCAGGCGAAAAACGACGTCTCATCAATCTGACTTTGAACACTGAATTGTCCCGAATGGTCGACCATTGCTTGGATGGCTCCGGAAGTCCATATTTTTCCGGTCGAGAATTCCGGTATCGCTTGGATATATACAGTAAAAATTTTGCATACTTATAGTAGCACTTTTGGATTTTTTCGCAGTCTCTCACTGTCAACACATGGGATGCACCGGCAAGGTAGATTAAATGTGGCTGGCAAACTGAACGATAAATTGAGGCTAGAGATTTCCTGGAGTAGCGTCCGCAATTCGGCACTACAGACCCGTAAGCACGTTTAATGGCGGTAATTGTTTGCTTGACGATCGATTGCCTGGTTTTACCGATCGTTTCTGCAATCATGATACCCAGATATCGTAGCTCAGACACTGCAGGGACTGCATGATTGCCGAGGGTCACAGATTCACTTTTAGGTGCGTTGAAGGTTAAAAACTCGCACTTCTCTATATTGATAGAGAGCCCGATAGAAAGAAAGTCACTGTGGAGTTGTCTCAGGTTATCTTGTAAGTCAGCTTTCGATCTACTGAGCAGAAGGACGTCGTCAGCGTATGCAAGGTAAGACAGGTCGGTACCGTGAAGTAGAAGGGAGGGCGAGATGTGGTCCAGAATCTTGGAAATCGCATGTTTGAAAATGAGAGGACTAAGAATGCTCCCTTGCCTCACGCCTCTTTTGATTTTGGCAGGATCTGATGTTCTATCTTTCCATTTGGCAGAAACTATTGAATTTTCATACCAGAATTTCAATGTTTTCACCATGCTCGCACTTACACCACTCAGCAGTAGAGCATTCATTGCTTGCATGTGGTTGACGCTGTCGAACGCTTTTGAAATATCTATAGTACACATTTAGAGAGGCGACTTATTTCTCTCTAAGTCCATAAGTACATTAGCAAGAAGGCGATGAGCCTCTGGACAACCGAGACCTTTCTGGATTCCAAGTGGATTATCCCCGAAATCTCCAGTATCCAGCTCGGAGAAGATCACATACTCAAACATTTCTCTCAGGATGCAAGAGACTGTTATGGGTCTGTAAGATTTACAGTCATTGGGATCTTTTTCTTTCTTGACGATAGAAGTGATGACTCCTTTCAGGAAACTTTTTGGTACAAAACCCCTGGTGATGCACATCTGGAAGATAAGCTGAAGGTGGGAATAGAAACTTTCAGGTAAGTGCTTGAGATATTTTGTTGTGAGACCGTCGCCATCTGTCCCATTTTTTCCTTTGGAACGTGCCTTTTTGACCGCGATTTTGATCTTTCCCAGGGATATGGGAACAACACAGCACTGTCCCGAGAAGCACGCAAGCCAGCTGGTGACTTCCTTTTCATACTGGTTGGTTATGGCAAGATTCTCGTCTCCGTATACCGAAGTATAGTAAGAGTGCCAGTCACGCAGTGTCAGGGAAGTATTAGGTGCACGGTCGTCCGGTCTAATTAGACTTCGCCATGATTTCTTGTTCTCAGTGAACTGTTGCCCGATAATACAGTACTTTTTTATCTCAGCTTTGTATTTGCGTTTGAATTCCGTTTCAGCTCGAATACAGTCCCATGTAACGGTCTTCCACAAGCAATCCAAATGTTTAGCCCCATTTTAGCACGTCGTTTAGCCGTCTGGAGTTCGATGGATTCGGACCACATCGGTTTCTCTGTCCCAATTTTGACTCTTCTTGTAGGAACCGCTTTCGATTCGGCAGCTTTCAGAGCTTGGGTAACTTGATAATAGTAAGTGTTGAGTTCAATAGAGGCTGCCATGTTGGAAGGACCAGTACAGAGTAGATGAAACGGAACTTTTATGCTACTAAGGACAGAAGCAACAGTGGCAATATATAGGGCAATATTACACTTCTGCCAGTTTTGCTTGTAGACCCACCTTCTGTAACAGGCGTTATTAGTGCTTTGTGCTGAATGCAGGTGGAACGAAATTCCGGCATGGTCACTAATCGGATCGTCAGTACACACTGTAACTGGGAGACCAGGGATGGATGTGGACGAAAGTACATGGTCAATATTTGACGTATGACCACTAGTATGGGTGTACGTAAAATCTAGGGACTTCGGCCAGATATTGTAAGAGGTTGGGAGGCAGTTTAGAACGATATCAGACAGGATATGGTCCTTGGTAGGGTCGCAGTTTAGATCCCCAGCTATTAGCCACTTACTCCCACTACGCTCAAGAGACTCCAAATGTCGTCCAAGGGCATCTGCTGCTCTTGAGAAGTTCGTTAGAGAGACAGCATTGTTGTAGTTAGTGAGCATGTATACATTGATGAACTCAATTCCCTCAGCAGAGACACATAATAGATTACTGTATCTAATCGACGGCTTAGCCGATAGTTCCTTCCTAGCGTATATTGCCAGGCCTCCAGACGGGCGCCCTGCCGTAGATCTTGCGGGTTGTATGAAGACATCGTGAGACCGGGATCTGTTTAGGAAGTTTGTATTCAGTCCAGAAAGCATATGCTCCTGGATAAACATTAAGTCATAAATCTGGAGAAGATCGTCTATGGCCTTTTCTTTATTGCGACAACCATTGATGTTCAGACTAAGAGCTTTAAGAGACCTATTCATTGTTTACTCTTGTTTTTCAGAATCTCTCTTAATTTAGGGCATGTTAGGCTGAAGCAGACATGAGATCCTTCGCAAGAAACGCATTTGGGGTCTTCGTTGCATGGCGTGTCTTTGTTACTAGTGTGAAGTCCAGCACATCTAGAGCATCTGGGACTGTTCTTGCAGTTTTCAATGAGATGGTCGTAGCTTTGACATCTGAAACATGTTCTTGGGGCCTCCTTGTACTTCGTTACCCGGAAAAAGTCGGATCCAAGCTTGATTCCGTTAGACATGGCAAAGTTCATGGTCAGTTTATTTTTGAAAGTCAGTCTGACCGTTTCGCTTTGTCCGAAGCGGAGAGCTTCCTCTACAAGGCCTGGATTATACTT